>JAMPIV010018443.1:492500-852500 GCA_024509875.1 Oreohelix idahoensis | reverse complement strand
CCGTATGGTGTTTTACATACATACACCTACATGGGGTGGACATACATAACATACATACATGACAATTTAAAAAAATACAGACCGATACATAGGGGCTTTTGGGGATATTGGTTTATATTTACAATTTTGTCATACATTCGATACATTTTCCCAATTGTTAGATACATACATAACATACATACATTGGGAATAGGGGCCGCTTACATACATAGGCCTTACATGCAGGCCAAATACATAACATTTACAATGACGATTTTTACATACCATACATGGATACATACAATTCATACTTACATATGTTGTAACATACATACTTACATCCATACAGTACATTTAACATACTTGCCCTACATAACATACATACAGACCCTGGATACATACATCGACCCTTTACATACAGACCTACATACACTACATACTGTTTTTCTGTAACATACATACCATACATGTTTTTTTCCCATAACCGTTTTTACATACGATACATGACATGACATACTATATCATACAGGGGGGTTTTTCACTTACGGTTTACATGGATACCATAACAGTTTTGTTCATTGCTTTTAGGTATTTTACATAGGAGGGGGGGGCCATTTATTTTTACATGGGGGAGGGGGGATCACCATATTTTAACAAACATACCCGAGGGGTACATAGGGGGGGATACAGATATACCATACAATTTTAAATATTTACATACATGCGTTCCCTACAATGGGGGGGAATTTTTGGGTTCTTGGTGCTGTTGGGGATAACTTAAATAGGATTGGGCATAACATTCATATCCTGGCGGGGGAAAAATTTTCCCCGGGGGTACCATTTTTTTTCCATACAGGGGGGGGTGGGATACATACCATTTTTCCATACATACAATTTGGGTCATCATATGTGTTACATTACTATACAATACATACATTGTTCATTTGGTTTGGGGTTATTTTTTAGTACCATACTTACTCATAAAAAAAACATACCATACCATACATCAGGCATACATCCATACATGACATAAATACAACAAGTTACATTGGTGGGGGGGGCATTACATACCCATACATACATACATAACATACGGCCTTGGTTTTTGTTCCACCCCTGTTTCCATACATACATACATACATACATACACATACATACATACATACATACATACATACATACATACATACACACATACATAACATACAAACATAACAACATCACATACCTACATTGGGTTCATTACCGCGGCATTAACCATACATACATACATACATACATACATACATACATACATACATACATACATACATACATACATACATACATACATACATACATACATACATACATACATACATACATACATACATACATACATACATACATACCTACATACATACATACATACATACATACATACATACATACATACATACATACATACATACATACATACATACATACATACATACATACATACATACATACATACATACATAACATTACATACATACATACATACATACATACATACATACATACATACATACATACATACATACATACATACATACATACATACATACATACATACATACTAACATACATACATACATACATACATACATACATACATACATACATACATACATACATACATACATACATACATACATACATACATACATACATACATACATACATACATACATACATTACCATACTAATTCATCCCCGCCCCCTCTCTCTTCCCAGTATACCTCAATCATATACCCTACGCCACGATATCATAAAGTGTGTAAAAAGTCACCATACCCCCCCATCCGTAGTACAGTGCCCAAATAGCCTGGATGCGACAAAATGCATACCAATGTAAACACCTGACCGAAACGTTGATAGCCATACCTACCGTTGAAATTACATTTTTATAAGCCGCATAAAACATTTACTGGAACATGGGCGCGGAGTCGTTTTGGGTGACCCGCCAACCATGACCACTTGGGGGGGGGGACCTGTATTTATACCGAAAATGAAAAATGGAATTTTTTGAAATAAATACTATATTAACCGTTACATTGATAAAGAAGTATTTGGGTATTTGTGACAAACAAAGGAAATCTGCTTTTGTAATGTGGTAATGGGAAATACAGACCCAGGGTACAGAAATGAAAAACGACAAAAAAAAAATTAAACTAACTGTATAACAAAACTTTTGGCTATGGGGGCAAAAAAAAAATCTAAAAACCCAATAAATACAACCTAAATATATATAAAATAAATAACTAAAAGAGAGGAGAAGAGATTCTTTCTTACTCTCAGGCAACTTCGCAAACACACTTTTATTTATAGGGTGATGACGAGCTTCCGAGGGGGTTTTCCTGCTCGCTAATATTTTTGCCCCTAAATGTTATATCTGCCTTTGTGTGCAAATCAGAAAAACTTAGATTTTATTTATCTACGTTATTCCTGGAGCGATTTTCTTCATCTAAAGCTTAAATTACGCTCTGAATTATTCTAAATCTTCCTAGTTAAAATTCTTTTATGTTCCTAAGTGCATTTTTATTTCTATGCGTTCTCTAAACAGCAAAATTATGGACTGACCTGAGGCCTCAATGCATTCAACCAAAGATTTATCTCTTAATATACCACTGGTGATGAAGATGACATAAAGATGGAAGAACTGAAGGCAGCACTGGAGAAAATCAAGATGGGCAAAGCAGCAGGGCATGATGGTATAACACCAGAAATGGTTAAGTACATGGGAGCATCAGGCGACCTATTACTCCTAAGGGTCCTACAGGCAGCATGGTGCAACAAGGCCATACCAAAGGATTGGGAGATTGCCATTATAACACCGATTTTCAAAAAGGGTGACAATCGACAATGTGGAAACCACAGAGGCATATCCCTTCTCAGTGTCCCTGGTAAAATCTACTCTAGAATCCTAGAGCAGAGACTCCGATGCCTAGCTGAGCCACAATTGGATGAAGCCCAGTGCGGATTCCGAGCAAACCGAAGTACTCAAGACCTAATCTTCACACTCAGGCAGCTGAGTGAAAAGGCCCTTGAGTACAAGAGTGAGATCCATCTTTGTTTCATAGATCTGGAAAAGGCGTTTGACAGGGTCCCCTGGAGCGAACTTTGGGACTGTTTGGCAAGGAAGAACATTCCAGCACCTCTGATTCATGCTATACAGAGCTTCTACAAGTCTTGCAGAAATTATGTGTGAGGACAGCAAACTATAAGTCAGAAGAGTTCAGGACCACCACTGGTGTAAGACAAGGCGATATCCTGTCACCTTATCTTTTCATACTCCTCATGGACGATGTCATCAAGGCATGTAAGGAGAGAACAAGAAAGTATTCAGTGGGGTACTGGAAGATGAGACAGGTCTGTATTTCAGAGCTAGCATTTGCTGATGATGTTGTCCTGATTGCTAAATCAGAGACACATCTCCAATCCAACCTGCAAGTCTGGAAGGAAGAGCTGGAGAAGAGAGGGATGGTCATAAGCAGCTCTAAAACAAAATCCATGGTGATATCACGAGAAGAAAGAAAACATCAGATTAAGTTGGGAGAACAGGTCCTGGAGCAGGTCGACCACTTTAAATATCTCGGAGCTATTATAGACCGAAAGGGGGGCATCAAAGAAGAGTTGGCCACTCGAAAAGCAGCGGCTGGGAGACTTTATCAGGCCATAAATCGAGGATTCCTCAGCAAGAAAGAGGTTGGTAAGAAAACGAAGATGGCTGTATACCGCTCCACCTATGTCCCAGTCTTGACATATGGATGCGAGTCATGGGCAATGACTACAACCCACAAAAGCCAGATTCAAACCTCAGAAATGAGGTATCTGAGGAAGGTGGTTGAAGTAACAAGAAGAGACATGGTCCGCAACCAGACGATACGTCAAGGCCTAAAATCCCACCCGCTGCAGACCCAAATAGAACAGTCCCAACTAAGATGGTTTGGCCATGTCTGCAGAATGGGAGAAGATCGGCTACCACGACAAGCATGGGAAACAAAGAGCCAGGGATCCAGACCTCCAGGACGACCCAGAGTCCGCTGGGAGGACAATATTAGACAATCTTTGAAGGACCGAGGACTAGAATGGAACCAGGCCAGGAAAAAGACAGCCGATAGGATAGTCTGGCGCTCTCTCTTCCAAACCTCTACACCTCACGGTAGAAGAGGAACGACTAAGTAAGTAAGTAAGTATATACCACTGGTCATGAAAGTCTCAGCACCAACAAGTAGAGCTATATGTCCAATATCGTGTTGGTGACCTCTTCCAGGTGGTACTGCTTTCCTAAGTTTGTAATTAAATGACATCCTCCCCTCGTTTGCAAGGATCAGTCCTAGCCATTTTGTCTGTTCAATGCTTTAGTAAACACAGCAGAACGGCACCCTCCGATTGGCCAGTGTATCAAGCAGTTACTACAAAATATGGCGCGCGGTTTCGTCAGAGTTAATTAGAATGCCGTACTGTGAATCAGACATTTCACGACAACCTCAAAAAGTCAAAGGTTCGCATTATGGTCTGGGATAGTCAGTAAAGAAAAAGAACAATTTCCTAGTTAAGCTATCCCGTAAATACTCAGGTTAGTGAGATAAAATAAAGAAGTTATTATACTGTTGGTAACATGTTGAAAATTTTTTTTCTCTCTCTCTGTTCTTTCAACCTGTCATTCTGTGGCCACAAATACTTGCTTACCCAATAGTTGTCATAGGTATCTCTTGGAAAAACACTAACACCAGTATGACCTTATGTTGTCGGGTTGGTTGCCAAATCTGGCCCCAGACTAGCCTTGGTTCTTAATAATAATGTCAAGGTAATCGCCAAAATTGGTGCGTTAATTGTTTCCCTGGATGAGTCCTGTATCACTGCATATAGTAATTGGAGTAAGACGTATTCGGGACGGTCACAGTCATAGAAAGAACAATATTAGTTCCGGTACTGTCTAGCCTATGGTTGCTGAGACAAATGTTACGTTTTGTAAACTGGAAATGATAACTCCCATAGGCTTTTCTCTGAGTTGAGCGCCGGTTATGAAACAGTGAATTCTCCTGGTACAATCCAATTGAAAAAAACTACTGTCATAAGTCGAGTAAAATGTTATATATTTCTGCCGCAGCGGGCTGATAAAATTGGATAGAAAAAACTGGGTAATTTGTAAGTCCCTTTATGTTTAATCGTATTGTTCATGTGGTAGTCTCTCTCATAAATGAAGAAAGAGGACTGCACAGGTCAAAATATCGAAGACCCGAATATTAAATAAGATTGTTTCTGGTATGATTAGGCCGCTGGTTCGCTGGTTTTTGATCAATCCTAAATAAGGAAGAAAACAAACATTTAACCCAAAAGGACAATATAATGCTATCACGCGCAAAATGTGATCTCGGATCCCATAAATAAATTAAAAGGCACACGGTATCTTAGTCTCTTCAGCGGATACTGTTTGGGTGTCAGGTATGCGCTGTGACAGGTTATGCAAATAGATTACATGAATCCGCACGTTTTGACTTCCCACTTTTGCTTCCTTGTTAGTATGCACGATTTGTTAACGCAGAACCTATGCACTTCGATATCTGTCTAACTCATAAGTTAGCCACGCCTATATTTTTTTCTCTATGTCTTACAGGCACTAGTGAGTATTTACAAACAGACCTATTAGCTCGCCCAGAGCCGTTAACTGAATTATCACGCGAGCTGATTGGGCAATCGGTGAAATAGTGACAGATCAGACTGAACGCAGGTAGAAAGTGAACGGGTCGTCTATTTGTAGAATCAAGGGCGATAAGACAAATAGACATACTTTGATGGTTACATTTTCTCAGGGGGACTTAAGCGAATGAAGAAACGTAAGGGCGATAACCACAGTTACCGACGTCATCCGTTTGTTCGTGATCCCAGGGAACGTAATTAGCTACAGAGAGAGCCAGATCAAAAGACGGTTTGCTCGTTGGCCAACGTGCATGTTGTCGGCATAGGTGAGAAATGAAGCTTTCATTCGAGAATCGAACCGCAGATTTTCCCAAAATACGGGCTAAGGCGTGATATCTCGCACTGGCTAGCGAATTAATACCTATTTTATATATGTACCTCAGCTTTTAAAATCATTTATCTAGTAGCCTCAGAATTTTTCGGAATATCTAGCTGCGAATATCTAGACCATTGTTAAAGTGGATTACTTAGTATTTCGTTGGAGATAATTTCATGTTCTGTGTTGCGTACGGATCACAAACCAAACCTCCCAGCGGTTTAAATCTGAGAAAAGGGGTCTAAGTCAAATAGTACCAAAATCATTCTTGTGTAATATCGGGTCTTCGAGGTTGACCTGTTCGGCCCTCTTGTTTCACACACACACACAGAGAGAGAGAGAGAGAGAGAGAGAGAGAGAGAGAGAGAGAGAGAGAGTAAAAACCATATGACACTAAGAATAAAGGTAACTGGACAGATAGCTACCCAGATTCTTTTCCATTTTTCATTATTTACATTCAGCCAGCTGTGGCGAAAATATCAAACTTAACACTACCCGACTACCGACCACTGTGTTGTGGCGAGGATTGATCCAGAGAAATTTACCTACCTGACATTCTCTTTACTATCGGAATTACAAGCTACTGTACACTGTGAACACTAGATCTCGTAATTATTTTCCTACCTGGACTAATTGATATGGCATAAACAGATCCAATTAACATTACCAAAGTAAGCGTTCCCCAACAGGAAGATTAATGAGTCTTGGAGGAACTAGGGCTTATTTTGTCAAAACCCAACACTGGATTTGTTACTTGTATCATGGAGATATGTTCCAGACGTTGTAAATAACGATTAAGTAAGCGAGACTGAATGTGGCCACAGGTTTGTCAGAAGCGAGAGAAAGAAGGGGTGAATGATTCTTCTATTGTATAATCATTGTACTCACTTTGTTTTTTTTTCTTCCTTTTTGTTTGCTAATACTGTTATTTTCAGGATAGATTAATTAGGACCTCTGTTCTTTTCAGTATAGTCAAATTCTATACCATAGCGCAAACCTTTTGGGTTTATTAACTTCATTCTTGTGGGATCTTGTCTCAACGGAGGGGATTGCACTTATGGGTTTATTCTTTTAATTTCTGTAACCCATGATTTGTATTTGCTATTGATATTGGATGTTGTGAAGTTTTTTTTATGATAATAAACTTAACAAAACTTAATTACTTGTGTTGGTCAGCACGGCCCAATATCCCTACTCCATTTACTATAGTTTTCACGTTTGTGCGTTTGATTGTCGTGACTTATCTGTGTGTGTGTGTGTATGTGAGTGGTTAATAGTGTATATGTTAATATATACGGAAAGGAGAGTTGTCTGATAGACAAATTACAGTCGTAAAGATAGGCTGGAATAGAGTATCTTCTAAATCCAGGGACAGATTCTACCTTTAACTATTCACTCGTGAAATCTATTTCTTTAACTTATCTCTCACCGAGTTACCACATTTTTCAGTTCTATTCAGACGGGACCAGAATCTATCTTAAATACCTATCCAAAATCTACGACATGCGCCTTTCCCCTCCCAGTAAACACTCAGCGCACAATATTAGGGTTAATTTATTTAGGATTCCTTTAACACATATCGCTGGTCATTACTAGCTATTTGGTGGTTGACGTCTATCGTTTTTAACACGTGATATAAACACTAGTCAATAAACAATTTACACACAAAGAAATATAATGCGCGTATTATTCTGGCACTTTTAACATTATACTTAAGTCCGCGAAAAATGGTTGATGGCTTTTACATTACTGAACCACTGGTAAGAGAATATCTGCGCGTCCCTATTTCTCTAGTTTTAACGCTAGGGAATAGCAGTGAAACAAATAGTAAAACTTTTAACACATTTAAAACTTAAGCACAACTTGAAATATTACCACAATCAGAAATATGAAGCAATCTCCAAGAAAATCTAATAATCCACTTTCTACCAAGGCTCTAGAATGGCGAGCTAGATTATCCAAATGTTTCTGAGCGACTGATAAACTGATTTAGAGTGAAGACAGAATATATACGGAATTGGTGTAATTATCTCTAAAGGATGCGAATTTTCGCACCTTCGTCTTTGCCAGGGAAATCAAGAAGCTTCGTTCCCGAGATAAAGAATTCTACGGTCCCTCTGTTCGACGTTGCCAATCGACAACAAAGGCTTCTGATATGAGCGGTTGTCTCCCTGTATGTATAACATCACAGGATTTGCTTCCCCTTGTAGAGAACTTCAAAGCTGTTTACCTCCCACATGTTTTGGGCACGTGCAATCTGCCAGTCATCGTAATACTGACTGCTCCGCTGGCGTGAGGACTTCTGTTAGACAAGCGTTCTACGCTCACCTGAATGAGTAACAGTTTCGAACGTAGATGGGCGCTCATCAGCGCATGAAAACAGGGGGAAAAGGCGTGGCTAAATATGAGTTAATAGACAGCGACTTTGCGTGGGGGTTTTTTTCGTACCAAAAATTATACACGCTGGAGGGGGAAGCGAAGGTGTACGGAAAAGAAGCGATATTTGCATATACATGTCACAACTCTACACAAATAATAATAATGGTAATACGCACACATTTGTATATAGCACATCGCGACACTAGAACTCCTCTTATAAATTCACTTAGTACTTTACACATTTAACGCACAGTCTCATAGTTGAAAATAGCGGTGAGATATACGTGAAATTACATTAGACAACACATACATCGCAAATCAGCTTGTATCAAACTATAGATAGACAAACGCTAAAAAGCATTAACTTCTAAACCTAAAACGTCTAATATTACTAAATCTAAGGTATTATTAAAATGTACTCATATGCAAGCATACCTCTATGTCGTTAGTTCTCTTAGCACAGACGCAACTATGCAACAGCTCAAACCTCACTTGGTTATTGTACGAGGGCGCGTTTTGCACAAGAAGACAATCTGGCTACTTCTCAGCTCTGACTGAAGCCTTCAACTCTTTTAGTTTAAATCTTACCTATACTCCCCGGTACCTTATGATCATCATCTCATCTCAGCCCGTAACCCGTACGTAGGGGTGCCATTATGATAGCAGACACGTCAAAATGCGTACAAGTGTGGAAAAAACAGATGTTATCAGCCCAGGATTTTCTTTGCCTTCCTCTTCTCCGTTTAACTGCTCCGCCCATGCCCAAAACCAGGCAAGCTCTCGATGTTTCACTATTGAGCAAATCAACATAGACATTTGTTTTGTGCTCTTTAGCAAATGCGCAAATATGCTCAGTTCCTGGTATGACATGAGATCACCCATCTAGATAGTGATTTGTATAGATGTTAACTTCTTCTAACGTTTGCCATTTAACGTAATTTCATATTCTTCCTAATCGACACAATTCAATATTTAAAGGTCCGCCTTTACTAATGGTAACATCCCACGATATTAAAATTGCCCTGGACTCACACCTCTCAATATCATCAGCAAAACGTTTCACAGTGCTCAATCGAAGGTTGTTTTCCTCTGGTGATCAGACAGCGCCGAGATGTCGTTGCTTGCAAAGCAATAGGGCTATGATGTTGGTATCAAAATTGAATTTTCTCATTACTTGCCATAAGCTTCCCATCGATCGAAGGCTTTTGTGATCTGTTGATGTTGGAGATGTTTTCTGCGTCTCATGATAGCACGTCAAAAATGGCAGGCAAAGCTCCGCCCATCCCTCTATGGAGCAAATCAGGAGTCATATGCTCAGTTTGGATGACATGAGATCACATCTTAGTAAAGATTATCTTCCTAATCGACACAACTCAAGGTCCGCCTACTAATGGTAACATCCCACGATATCCGTTGCCCTGGAGTCGCACCTCTCCAGGAGTTTGTGCTCAAAAAGGGGTTTTCCTCTGGTGTCAGACAGCGCCGAGATGTCTAAAGCACCGTCATTACATCTTCTGAGCGTTTGCTTTCTTCAAAAAGGTAAATCGCCCCTTCCCGTGTGAGAATGCCACATGAGCGCAAATATACACCGTGGACAAGATCAACAACTATTAATAAAATAATAATAATAAATTCTTTAAGCGCCAAACACGGCGCATAAGGCAGAAACCAGTGCTCTCCAGGTTGTTCGTTGTGACCCAGCTCTTGCACAAATTCTTCCTTCTCTTATTATTGTTCTTCTGAGTCTTTCTTCCTTTTTTCCGGCCAAGTGAGCGCCTGTAGTGGTACTGTTGTTTTGCATTCGTATGATATATGACCATCGTCTTTTCCTTATATAGTCGGAGACATATTTCTGCCTAGAGTCTTCTCTTATTTGTCGATTAGTCTTGAAACTGATGTTCATACTAAGACATTTGCTCGAATGTATTCAGCTTGTTCTCCAATGATTTTGTTATTTTCCAACTCTCACAGTTTTAACACTGAGATAACATTTTTTTTGGTATGTATATTCAATGATCGTAATTTCCAAATGTTAGATAATCTATTGAAGGCTCTAGCTGCCAAAGCAATTCTAGTATGGATTTCTCTTGTTGTGTCACCATCCTGAGTCATTTTACTGCCTAAATAATTGAAACTTTCAACTTTCTGTAGTTTTTCCCCGTTCAAGATGATATCAAAGGTCTCGTTAGAAAAGTTCATAGCTTTAGTTTAGAGGCATTTATTTGGAGACCAATTTTAACCGAGAGATGACACAAATTATTTATTGCTTCTTGGGATTGTCTTGGTGTTGAACTTAAGAATGCTACATCATCTGCGAAATCCAGGTCCCCCAGCAGTTGTACGTTCATTGTGGGTATAGTTTTCCGTGTTGAATTTTACATCCATTTGTCCATTTTCCATTTGTCCATACCCAATTGTTAATTCAATAGCTTTGACATAAACAGCTGTTTCACCCCTGTTTCTACAAACCATTCTGTTATCCCTTTATTTGTTTCTAACACAACATCTTGCATTGTCATATAGCGCTTTGATTATATTCACATATTTTGTTGGAAAACCATAGATTTAAGTATCTTCCACAATGATGGGCGATATCAAAGGCTTTTTGAAAATCGACGAAGGTGATAATAAGTGGCGATTGCCTTTCCCCTTTCTATAATTGTTCTTAGTGTGAATATTTGATCAATACATGATCGTTTCGGCCTGAAACCCGCTTGTTCTTCTCTGATCTTTTCGTCAGCATGCAATTTAAGTCTTTCTAACATCTCCGGAGCGTTGGCGTGTATTCCCTCCTATCTGTTTAAGATGAGTTTCCTCTTCTGAACGTTGACCGCTTTTCTTAGCGCCCTTGGGGTAACAGTTGTCACGGCCATCTCTTGGCCTGCACCCGGAAGGCAACCTAGATGTGTCGGTACGTTTAGTGAGGGCGCTCTTTGAGATACAAACCGAAATCAAATGCTCTAGGGACTTACACTGAAAACATCGCTTCGGAAGCGGGCCCTGAGTTGGCCGCCATGTGGTCTGAAAAGTCTCCACAATTGTAGCATCTAATTTTTTTAGGCTTCCTCTGTGCCATGGGTCATCTCCTGCTACCCTTACATTCCTGGCCACCAATGCCGCATACAAAGACCGCTTCAATGCCCTGAACAGATGGTTTGCTATCAAATGCTGCTCTCTCATTTAAATATTGATACAGTAATCTGACAGCCTTTGCTTTACCATTTAGTGTCTACCATTGGCTAAGCCAAACCACGCAATTTTCTGTTTGTATGACTCACCTTTGAATCCACACCCTTTTTCTGGGAACATAACAACAGAGTTGTTTACCAACTTTTCGCAACCTGCCAGTCTTAACAGGAGAGCGAATCACGTTTGTTTACCTGAGTTTCTCACGCGAGCTGATTTGCCAATTATCGGTAATTAGACAGATGCGCGTGGAAATAACGGACTGTTTAAAGAGATACAGGGGCGATAATATTTTACCGACCACTTTTGATGTTCGTACGTTTCAGGGGGAGGTAAATTTTTTATCTGCGAAAGAGGACGTAATCTAAGAGAGGCCCGTTGCACGGCCAAGTCTTCTGATGTCGGTCAGCATCGCTGAGTAGAATGAACGAACAAACCTTTGATCCGGGAAACGCAGTTTCCTGATTTCTCTACTATACAGAAGGTGTGAATTGAACGTTCTCTGGTGATAGTAGCACCATGATCTGTATAAATACTGCGCTCTCTCAAATTCAGTAATTAGAGTCGCTAAGAAATTCTTGGATAATCTAAACACGCCAGACTAGAACCATTCTTCGCTAAATGTGTTAAATTGTCTCGTGGGGATTTCATTTTCTGATTTGTGGTAATAGAAATTGTGCTTAAGGGTTAGGATGTGTTAAGTTTACCATTTTAATTCACTGTCACTCCTTAGCGTTAAAACTAGTGAAATAACGTAACGCGTAGATATTTCTTGCCAGTCGTTCAGTGTAATGTAATTTCAAACACCCCACTTTTCTTACACCAGAAGATACGGCTTAGCTGACTGAGATTATTACGCGTGACGGATGAGTGACCAAATAGAATTTGCATTATATTTCATTGTGTGAAATTATATAAGTGACTAGTGTTAATGTCATGTGACAAAAAAAATAGACGCCGACAAATAGGTAGTAGTGAGAGGCGATTTTTGTTAAAGTGCGCGTATGGATAAATTAAATAATAATTGACTTTAAGCGCTGTTCATTTCTCGCGGGCAATAACGGGGGAGGGCGCATACCCTTTTTCCCGATACGCCATAGCGGAAAACATACGGGTGGATAGGATAGTAGCATTTTAGTTTTTCATAAATGTTCTTTTCTCCCTAAATAGCACTTGATCAAAACCAGCGGCCAGCGGTCTTACCATTAGTATTACTTTGGGTCTTCGATTTTTGAGCTAGTTCGGTCCTCTTTCTTTATTCAGTGAAGGATTAGTGGTGTCTTCTTCGTGGCTACAAGTCCCAAGTTCCTTCGGTTGGGCCCAAGAGACAAATAAACATTAATATTAAAAGATCTTAAATGGAATGTACCTTACCCAGAATTATTTATTCCATTTTCCAGCCCACTGGGCATATGAAAAAAACATATATTCCTGATGTTTGACAGACGTAGCAACGGAGTGATCCAGAAAACTACGCTGTTTCAAAATCGGCACTCACCATGTTTACATATTGTAACATTTGTCTTAGCAACCAGATGCTTAGCAATACAGGAATTACTTTTCTCCTTTCGCAACTGTGAACGTCCAGAGCACGTCTTGCTTCAGTAACTATTTGCGGTGACATTGGTTTCATCCAGAAAAAATTAAACCACCAAATTTGGCGTCCACCTTGTAATTTTTATTCGACATATAGGCTGGTCTAGAACCATATTTGGGCAACCCACCTGACAGTATAGGGTCAGGAACTATTGTAATTTTTTCAAGGGATATCAACACCACGAGTGGGTAAGTTAGAGTGTTGTGGCCATGCATGACAGAGAGAGAGAGAGAGAGAGAGAGAGAGAGAGAGAGAGAGAATATTTTCCTTTGTTACAATCATTGTACTAACTTCATTTCTTATTTTATTTCGCTAACCTGTGTACTTTACTGAGTAGTAATTTAGTGGGAACTTGTTCTTCACGGTCTATTCTGTAACCTAGAGTTCATCTTTGACCTTTGGGTTATTAACTTCTTTTGGGATCTTTTCTCAACAAAGGGGAGGGTACTTATTCGGTTATTTTCATATATCTGTGAACATGATTTATCGATTTCCCTATATGTTTTGATGTTGTAAAAGTTTAATGATAATAAACAACAAAACGAAGATGGCTGTATACCGCTCCACCTATGTCCCAGTCTTGACATATGGATGTGAGTCATGGGCAATGACTACAACCCATAAAAGAAATGAGGTATCTGAGGAAGGTGGTTGAAGTAACAAGAAGAGACATGGTACGCAACCAGACGATACGCCAAGGCCTTAAATCCTACCCCCTGCAGACCCAAGTAGAACAGTCCCAATTAAGATGGTTTGGCCATGTCTGCAGAATGGGAGAAGATCGGATACCACGACAAGCATGGGAAACAAAGAGCCAAGGATCCAGACCCCGAGGACGACCCAGAGTCCGCTGGGAGGACAACATTAGACAATCTTTGAAGGACCGAGGACTAGAATGGAACCAGGCCAGGGGAAGACAGCCGATAGGATAGTCTGGCGCTCTCTCTTCCAAACCTCTACACCTCACGGTAGAAGGGGAACGACTAAGTAAGTAAGTAAGTAAGATAATAAACAACAACAAAAAAAGAACTTAAACTTGTGTGTTGGTCAGACCCATACCCAATTAACCAAAGTTTTTCACGTTTGTGTGTCTTGTTGTCACATAATTGTGTGGGTGTGTTTAGTGTAACTTATATTTCATATAGGGAGAGAAAGGTTGTCTGATACTAACATATAGTCTTATAGATAGGCTGGACTAGAGAAACTACTTATTCCAGAGACAGATCTTTCTCTTACACTATTCCCTCGCGAAAATCTATTTCTTGCACCTTTATTCTCACATAGTTACCATTATCACCTCTGCTCAGACGGGACCATAAATATCTTCTAACCTATCTAAATAAATGTACGACAATTTCCTTCATGTATTGTTCCATCCAGTAATCAAGAAAGGCTTTGTAAGTCTTCTGATAACTAATCTACTTTCCAGTTCCTCCTCTGGTTTATTTAAAACAATGTACAGCATCAATAGCTTCTGCCCTCCAAAAATTACACAATATGATTCTACACAATATAATTTGAATCTGCAATAAAATAATATTATTTACATGTTTACTAAACGAGTCAGCTTACCCTCAATTCGGCAATACACGGGGCATCAATAGCCTGACAGGCTGCATACACATAAAGATGGCAAAATGATTGGTGGCGAGCTCTGTCTTTTCTTCTGTGTTATAACAATTTTGGCAGTGAGTCCTATTTCAGGCCGTTTCTCTCCGTGTTATACCTCTGTATCCTCCGAACTAGAGAGCAATGACGTCATAGGTTATCCGTTCATCATAATTTTTGCAAAACGTGCTGAATAGAGCCAAGTGATTTGGGTTCCAACTTCCATTCTATCCTGCTCCTTTAATATTCATCCGGTTTTCTCCATATTATAATATGAAAAATTATATGAAAAATCATATTATAATATGAATCAGCTGTGGTTCCGTACGGAAACTAAATGACAGCTGATAAAAGTGCATTCATACGAAATCAGAACATGTATAAACATATATTTAAACAAGCCCAAAAAAAAAAATATTAACTGCACACTCTGTTAAATTTCAATTGTGACCACTCATGTTAATTGATTAGTCAGGGGATAGTAGAGGATACCCTACGAAAGAAAATGCGCAGTCGAGTCACCAGCATTTGGGGTGAGTGCAAAGGTCAACCAGTCTGAAGGAATGAACGAACGGAAGAACATTATTTTTAAAGGGTTAAGAATTGAGCGTGCAGACTCGTGTAACATTCAGCCCTTCCTTGGTCTCTCTCTCTCTCTCTCTCTCTCTCTCTCTCTCACTCTCTCATCTTGCAAACTGTATCCTTTCAATCCAACATGTTACTTTAAGCATTAATTCAAAGGCTTGCAACATTATAAAGGTAATATATCAGCATATATTTATAGTACAGGTATCCAAGCATAATCAACATTCAATATGTTTTTTTTTAAAGTAATGAAAACAAGTAATGAAAAAAGAAAAAAAACAACAACAACAAAATCCTAACCCATCATACAGTACACTTGACATTGATTTGAAACATATTCACGTTAAGGTGGCACATAATCAGAACTCATGAAATATTCGAACAGTTTGCTATTGAATGAGTATACTTTTCAGGGCATGTGGAACATTGTGTCAGGAGTGAGCAGCTTTGAGCCCCCTTGCAGATACTGCCGTAGGGAGTGAATGGTTAAAGCCTTCACTATACTAGGCCCAGCTTTATGAAGAGTACGAATGAACGAACAAACGAACTAAAGCTGGGGCCTCGCTTTGGCACTTTAAAAAATGTTTTCAATTTGTAAACAATTATTTTTAGCAAGATTTCTTTGTTGTCAGCAATCATACTTTGTGCGCATTTCTTTTATTTGCTCTAATTAGTTGTATTCCTCGTTTGGTTCCCGAGTTCTCTGAATAGTCAAAGAACGAATAGGCCTACTACATCTTCAGGCATGTCGTACACGGCTTTATTAGCAGGTTGTGCGTGGGGCTGTCATCCTCATCATGTAATACAAATTGCCACATAAACACCGCCACAAGAACACGTGACTGCTTGGTGCATGCTTCCTGCAAGAGGAAATGCTGCAGTGGTGGACCCATGATACACGAGGAACGCAAAGGAAAACGATGACGATGATGATGAACATGTCTTTGACGTTCTCTTGCATGTCTCATGAGCCAATTCTTTTACTGATGGCTACCATCATCTTAGGACAGAGCAGGGTCTGATGGATGCACTTTATAAATACTTTATGGACAAGTAGAGAAAATGCTAGGTCTGAACAGCAGTAATTTCACAAAGTTATTCCTTATATTAACTTTCAATGGACGACATGCCAGTATTCGGGACCGAATTTCATTGGTGTTTGAGACGATGGGGAGGGAGGGGGGGGGTGGGGGGGGGGGGGTGGGTGGGCGGGGGGGGGGGGGGGGGGGGGGGGCGGGGGGGGGGGGGGGGGGGCATTTTCGGGGTACGTACGTTTAAACTAAGTTTTTGTGTGGATTCGTCCCACTTTTATATGTTATTATTTAACATTCAGTTTCCCTTACAGCTATGTATAACTTTACCATACTTTAAAAAAAAAAAAAAAAAACTTGAAAAGAAATGACCCTTAAACTTTAAAACTGTATGAAAACAAAACGTCAGAAAATTCCAAATATGGGAACACTGCCCCAGAGTTAATCACTTCCTAGCAAAATCTTTCTATCTACTCTCTGGCGTGATGGAAAAAGGAATAAATCCCGAGCCTTTAATTAACATGCGAGTCTTTACAGTCGAAAAGTTCGCCCATAAAAAATTTAATTTCAGGCTTAGTTTATTTTGTAAAGCAATTACCACTGTATGGAGTTTTGACTCGTATCATCCACTTACGCGTCTTTTATCATTTGGAAAGGGTTGTTTATTTGAAATAGATCAATAAACAACCTTAGAAAATAGATGTGCAGAAGGTAACAGTTTCGTTAACTGAAAGTGATCAGGAATTATAAGAACTGGTGAAGCAAGTAAACAGCATAAGTCGTGAATATGTACTGACATTGAGAAAACGAAAACTATGATAATTAGCAAAACAGACGATAAATCAACATTAAAGATAAAAATAAATGGATAATTTCTGGACCAATTTAAGAGGTTCTCATATCTTGGTCATCTTCTTCTTCTTTGATCCTTAGCCGCCGACCGTCAAAGCAGTCAGTGGCCATCACGCCTAGTGGCGTCTTATAGGGCAACAACAAATTGATTCCACTTTGCTCGGTCGGTGGCCATCCTTCGTACAGTGCCCCAGCTCTGGTTCATTCTTTGCATCTCAGCCTCCACAGTCCTCCGCCAGGTTGTTTTTGGTCGGCCTCTCTTTCGTTTTCCTTCAGGGGTCCTAAGCATAGCTGTTCTTGTGATGGCATCGGGGTCTCTTCTGAGGACATGGCCAACCCAGCTCCAGCGTCTGCCAGCTATGATGGTGTGCATGTCCTCTTGCTTGCTCCGAGTAAGCAGATCTTGGTTGGTGATGGTATTCGGCCAAAAGATTCGGTGAATTTTTCTTAGGCATGTTGTGTGAAAAGAGGACAATTTCGACATTTCCTTCTCTGTAACTCTCCAGCATTCCGCACCATAGAGAAGTACAGAAAGCACACAGCTCTGATATAATCTTAATTTTGTGCTTGTGCTGTATTGAGAGGACTTCCAGATGTTGTTTAGGCTAAAAAAAGGCTGTTCTTGCCTTTGATGTCTTTGCCTGCCCCGCCGTCTGGTGTTACTATGCATCCTAGGTATGTGAAGGTATCTGTCTATACCAGTTGCTGATTCCTTACTGATATAGGCTCAGGGCTGCTCACATTGAGCGTCATGACCTCTGACTTCTTTAAATTGATGTTCAAGCCCACCTGCTGGCTAAACTTATTAAGTCTTTCCGTTTTTTCCTGGATGTGTTGATGTGAATGTGCTAGTAGTGCAATGTCATCTGCATATTCCAGATCTCCCAATGTAGAAAATGTAGTCCATCTTATTCCTCTTGGACTGCCTTCTGTTGTCTGGCGCATCACCCAGTCTATGACTGTTAAAAATAGAGTGGTTGATAAGGGGCATCCCTGTCGTACTCTTGTCTTCACCTCAAAGGTTAGGTTGCTCTGCCCAACACTACACGTAAAGTTGGCATAGAGGCTTTTTATGATTGTCACTATGCAGCTTGGAATTCCATAAGCCCTCAGTATTTTCCATAAACTGTCCCTATGTATGCTGTCAAAAGTCTTTTTCAAAATCAACGAAATTAATGTACAGCTGTCTTTGCCATTCTGAGCACTGCTCTATAATGTTCCTGAGAGTGAATATATGATCTACACATCTTTTGTTCTTTCTAAATCCTGCTTGTTCTTTCCTCAGTTTGTGGTCTACTGCTTTTGAAATTCTTTGTATAATTATCATGCCTAGTATTTTGCTGGGAACTGAGAGAAGAGTGATTCCGCTCCAATTATTGCAGTCTGCAAGATCTCCCTTCTTGGGCAATTTGACAATTATTCCTTTGTTCCACTATGATGGTGTTGTCCCCGTTTTCCAGACTTGTGCAAATAGTGGTTTTAATAGTTCTGCTGCTAGCTCAGGGTCTGTCTTAAATAGCTCTGCATTTAAGTTATCATGGCCAGGAGCTTTTCCGTTCTTTAACCCTTTGATTGCTGTGATGATTTTTTCTTTTCGTGGAATGTCTGTATTTACATCTAGATCGTTTTCAGCCTCAGGAACATTCAATTGTGTTTCTGGTGGTTCCTTGTTCAGAGTTTCTCTAAAGTGCTCTGTCCATCTTGTTTCCTGTCCCTCTGCTGTTGTGATGAGATTTCCTTGCTTATCTCTTACTAATGTAATATTGTTTGCATCTCGTTTTCCGCTGATGAATTTAGCTGTTCTTGTGATGGCATTGGGGTCTCTTCTGAGGACATGGCCAACCCAGCTCCAGCGTCTGCCAGCTATGATGGTGTGCATGTCCTCTTGCTTGCTCCGAATAAGCAGATCTTGGTTGGTGATGGTATTCGGCCAAAAGATTCGGTGAATTTTTCTTAGGCATGTTGTGTGAAAAGAAGACAATTTCGACATTTCCTTCTCTGTAAGTCTCCAGCATTCCGCACCATAGAGAAACACAGAAAGCACACAGCTCTGATATAATCTTAATTTTGTGCTTGTGCTGTATTGAGAGGACTTCCAGATGTTGTTTAGGCTAAAAAAGGCTGTTCTTGCCTTATTCATTCTGATGTTGATGTCTTTGCTGCCCCACCGTCTGGTGTTACTATGCATCCTAGGTATGTGAAGGTGTCTGTCTGTACCAGTTGCTGATTCCTTACTGATATGGACTCAGGGTTGCTCACAATGAGCGTCATGACCTCTGACTTCTTTAAATTGATGTTCAAGCCCACCTGCTGGCTAAACGTATTGAGTCTATCCGTTTTTTCCTGGATGTGTTGATGTGAATGTGCTAGTAGTGCAATGTCATCTGCATATTCCAGATCTTCCAATGTAGAAAATGTAGTCCATCTTATTCCTCTTGGACTGCCCTCTGTTGTCTGACGCATCACCCAGTCTATGACTGTTAAAAATAGAGTGGTTGATAAGGACCATCCCTGTCGTACTCCTGTCATCACCTCAAAGGTTAGGTTGCTCTGCCCAACACTACACGTAAAGTTGGCATTGAGGCTTTTTATGATTGCCACTATGCAGCTTGGAATTCCATAAGCCCTCAGTATTTTCCATAAACTGTCCCTATGTATGCTGTCAAAAGCCTTTTCAAAATCAACGAAATTAATGTACAGCTGTCTTTGCCATTCTGAGCACTGCTCTATAATGTTCCTGAGAGTGAATATATGATCTACACATCTTCTGTTCTTTCTAAATCCTGCTTGTTCTTTCCTCAGTTTGTGGTCTACTGCTTTTGAAATTCTCTGTATAATTATCCTGCCTAGTATTTTGCTCCAATTATTGCAGTATGCAAGATCTCCCTTCTTGGGCAATTTGACAATTATTCCTTTGTTCCACCCTGGTGTTGTCCCCGTTTTCCAGACTTGTGCAAATAGTGGTTCTAATAGTTCTGCTGCCAGCTCAGGGTCTGTCTTAAATAGCTCTGCATTTAAGTTATCATGGCCAGGAGCTTTTCCGTTCTTTAACCCTTTGATTGCTGTGATGATTTTTTCTTTTCGTGGAATGTCTGTATTTACATCTAGATCGTTTTCAGCCTCAGGAACATTCAACTGTGTCTCTGGTGGTTCCTTGTTCAGAGTTTCTCTGAAGTGCTCTGCCCATCTTGTTTCCTGTCCCTCTGCTGTCGTGATGGGATTTCCTTGCTTATCTCTTACTAATGTAATATTGTTTTCACCTCGTTTTCCGCTGATGAATTTAGTTATTTTGTATACTGTGCTTTGTTCATTTCTCAGTGCTGCCTCTTCTGCCTGTCTTGCAAGATCGTCTAAGAAATTCGTTTTGTTGGCTCGGGTTTGGCGTTTAACTTCCTTGTCCAGCTGACTGTACTGTTCGCTATATAGTTGCTTTAACCTGGGGGACTTTGCTTCTGTTTTCTTTCTTTTCATTTCCTTTCTCAGTGTTATGGTGTTTAATGTTTCTGGTGTTATCCAATCTTGCTTCTTCCTTTCCTGGAATCCCAAGCATGATTTGCTGCTTTCCTTATATATTGTTGAAATGGTGTTGAATTTCTGGTCTATATCATCAGTCAATGTCTTTTCCTGACTTTTAGCAAATTGATATCGTTTCTTTATGTCAGCCGCAAAAGCTTTTCTGGTAAGGGATCCTTTAATTTGTTGATGTCAAACCTTTTCTGTGTAGTTACAGTTGGTCCAGCCCTTCTTAGTTTCACTTTCAGTTTTGCTACTACTAAATGGTGATCACTTCCCACATCTGCACCTCTTCTTACCTTCACATCTTGTAATGCATGTCTCCATCTACCGTTAATCATGATGTGGTCTATCTGGTTTCTGTCCCGACCATTTGGTGATTCCCATGTTAATTTGTGAATTTCTTTATGTGGGAAAAGTGTTCCTCCACTGACCAGGTTGTTAATACTAGAGAAACATATTAATTTATCTCCATTTTCGTTTGCTGTTCCGCTGCCGAATTTCCCCATTACTCTTTCATTATATGTATTGTGTGTACCAACTTTCGCATTGAGGTCTCCCATTACTATAATAAGATCATATCTAGGTGTGTCTTCCATTTCTTTCTGCAGTTGTTGATAGAATTCATCCTTGACCTCTTCATCGCTGTCATTCGTTGGTGCGTAGCATTGTATTATTGTAGTATTTTTGAATCTACCTCTCAATCTTAATCTTATCAGTCTGTTGTTGATGGGTTTCCATTCCAGTAATGTCCTTTCTATTCCTTTCTGTAGAATAATGGCTACACCTTCATTGTGCTGTCCATCCTCTCTTCTAGAGTAAAGTACTGTTTCTCCTGTTGCTGTTTGAACTTTTCCTGCCCCTGTCCATCTGCTCTCGCTTATCCCTAGAATGTGTAACCTATAGTTTCTCATTTCTGCCGTGACCTGTTTTAGTTTACCCGTCTCATTCATTGTCCTGACATTCCAAAATCCTATTCTTGTATCATGTTTTGCGGTCAGGACGTCCGTTCTCATGTCAGTGGCTTCCTTTCGGCTTTCACCACTGACAGTCATACAAGCCTCAGACTCCGGATGTCCGTCCCGCAGCAAATTTTGTTTATTCGTTGTTGTTCCGTAACTTCATTTTGTTTTTTTTTTACATAGACAGGGGTGTCAGCCCTATGCTAAATCCCACAACCTGGAGGACCAGGGTGTCTGCTTTAGTCTGACCCCTGCCCGTGCAAACCTGTCCAGCTTGGTAGAATATCTTGGTCATATAATAGCAGAAAACAGCTGATATGAAACAGAAATCAGGAAGAGAATAGGAATGGCCAAAGCTACATTCAACAGAATGATAAAAGTACTAACAATCTAAACAATTAGCTTAAAAATTAAAACTAAGAATCATCAAATGTCATATAGTCTATATTCTTCATGAACGTATGGCGTAAAAAAAGGACAATTAACAAACAATTAGAAGAAAGAATAGATGCTCTTGAGATGTGGATGTCTAGACGATTGAGAATGAGAAGAAATCAAATAAAGAGGTTCTGGAAAACGTAGGAATGCAAAGAGAATTTATGAAAAAAGGTCAAAAGCAGACAGCTAACATATTTTGGCCATATGAACTGATATAACACCTTGCTTAACGACCATAATGCAGTGCAGAGCTGAAGGCAAACGTGCAAGACGAATTCAGCGCTATAAATGGGAAGATAACATCAAGAGATGAACAGGAAAGAGCTATCAAGGCAAGAGACGAAAGACGCTGAAGATCCATTGCTGCTGACCTTCGTATGCAGGTGGCAGCTGGTGATGATGATGATAATAGACATGGGGTGCCCCTGACAGTGTCAAAACGCGACATTACGGGAGATAACAAAGACTTTGATCACGTTAGTAGTCTCAAGGGAAGTAATCAACAATTGTTTTAATTAACAAGGGAAATAAAAATATATAAAAATGTTATTATTTTTACATTGCATAGATTGCAAAATATTTTTACTGCTTTTGTACAAATTAAACACTTTTAAGCTAAAATTAAATTTTGTGGAAGACACATGGTAGAAATGTATTTTTTTTTTTAATATATAAAAAATAAAAAAAAACAATGGTAGCTAGTTACTTCTTTTCAGCCAGTCTTACGTTTTAGTATTAGAGCTAGTCTTTCTGCATACAGTTTTAATGAGTTATTCACGACAGTGCTTTTACGTTCATGAAAAATTTCTTTCGGACCGATCTTTGGCGTTGAGCATTTAAACTCAGCATGAATAATGCTGTAAAAACCCAACGGCCTAATATCCGGCCTTTGGCTAGGATCATGTGTCTAGACACAGGGACCGGTACAGTGACATTCATGTGTCATTAGGTCTCTTGTGTGAGAACACAGAAGATCACTACAGTGACACAGTTTGTCATTGGGTCTTCTTGTGTTGGGACATGTGGTCTTGACCAGGGCCGGGTTTGGGCGGGGACAATGCGACCTCATGCGAGGAAAAAAATATGCGACCTCAAGCGAGGAAAAAAAAAAAAAAAAAAAAAAGGCGTTGAGCATTTAAACTCAGCATGAATAATGCTGTAAAAACCCAACGGCCTAATATCCGGCCTTTGGCTAGGATCATGTGTCTAGACACAGGGACCGGTACAGTGACATTCATGTGTCATTAGGTCCTTTGTGTGAGAACACAGAAGATCACTACGGTGACACATGTTGTCATTGGGTCTTCTTGTGTTGGACATGTGGTCTTGACCAGGGCCGGGTTTGGGCAGGGATAATGCGACCTCATGCGAGGAAAAAAATATGCGACCTCATGCGAGGAAAAAAAAAAAAAAAAGGCGTTGAGCATTTATAATGCTCCTAGCAAACCCAACGGCCTAATATCCGGCTTTTGGCTAGGATCATGTGTCTACACACAGGGACCAGTAGTGACATTTATGTCATGAGGTCCTTTGTGTGAGAACATAGAAGACCACTACAATGACACATGGTGTCATTGGGTCTTCGTGTGTTGGGACATGTGGTTTTGACCAGAGCCGGGTTTGGGCCAGGGCCAATGCAACCTCATGCGAGGAAAAAATATGCAACCTCATGCGAGGAAATTAAAAAAAAAAGCAAATAACGCTGTGAAACCCAACGCCCTAATATCTGGCCTTTCGCTAGGATCATGTGTCTAGACACGAGGACCGGTACAGTGACATTCATGTGTCATTAGGTCCTTTGTGTGAGAACACAGAGGATCACTACAGTGACACAGTTTGTCATTGGGTCTTCTTGTGTTGGGACATGTGGTCTTGACCAGAGCCGGGTTTGGGTTGGGTGCCAATGCGACCTCATGCGAGGAAAAATATGCGACCTCATGCGAGGAAAAAAAAAAGCGCAAATAACGCTGTGAAAACCCAAAGCCTCCTGTTGCTGTCGTTTTTGACGGAGTCATAATGGGTAAATCTATTTTATACTTTTGTCGTTTTGACGGAGTCATATAGGTAAATCTATTTAATACTTTTGTTGTAAAACTTTGTTGGTCAAAGTTGGATAATTGGGTATTAACTTCTATGACAGGTTGTTTAAAGGGTTATCTTCTCTTTCTTTCAATCGTTGTCGTTGATCTGTCTGAACGATGCTCATTTTTATGCTGTCTAGGCATGCGCAGAGTTCTGAGCGCGAACTGTGACTTCCGTCATCTAGATTGTGATCTGGGCTGTCGGACGATGATATCCGTTTGTGATTTTTCCTCTATATCATCATGGGGATTGGAAAGTTTCGATATGACTAAAATGTCAATGTTTTCCCCAGTGATTGTTTGTTAAGGGTGTATCCGGAAGATTCTGTATGAAGGTAAATGACATTCTTATTACTATGCCTTTGGCTGTAGAACATTTGAAGTTACCTAGCTGTGAGTGAAGCTCACAGATCTTGAGAGACAGAATTTCTTCTTTGCTTCTAGTTCTAGCCAAATGAGACTATATGTTTTCAAGTGAACAGAAGCCTAATGATGATGATAAATTATTGTGGACGCCGCAGGTTGGCGGTATATATATATGTTTAGCATGGTTTGATCGTGCCTGCTAAAAAAGGATACACAGCTGTCTACATATTGAGGCCCTGTATTACGGCCAATATTTTTCAGCAAGAGTAAATATACCTGGCGAGCTATGCCAGTTGAATAACAGCCTTATGTATTATTGCTACGCAATTTAGAAGCTCGTTTGTTGGACGACGGAGCTAATTAAGTACCTGACGCGCTGAGTCAATGGTACGGAAGCTACATTACATATTGTAACATTAGGACAGATGATGTTTGGGTATGTCCTAGTTGATGTATGATGCAAGCCTTTGATTACAAGACATTTAACAGTCATTTATTATCTATGTGAAGTCCTTGATCTCGTCGATTTGACTGTCCTGTTGATGCTACTGTCAGTTTCGTAAATAAATGTTTGAAACGTGCCAGCAGTCTTCAATTCATCATTGACTACTGCATGTGAGTGTATGGGTGCATTATTGACTTTACTGAAAGCCTCAAGCATTCGTGTTTTCGTCTACACCCACACTCAGCACATCATAATACCAATATCACAGATCTACAACATGTACGCTGTTTATTGTGAGTGATCATAGTACACCTGGCAGTGCCTCACTCTGGTGGCCGTTACATTCCTGGCCGTTACATTTCTGGTGACCTACATCGACACCGCAACATTACACAGTCCAGGTGATAAACGACACGTTCACTCTGCCAGCTTTCACATCACGCATAAACAGTACGTTACATTTATGGTGGCCGTTACAAAACAGGCGGTTACACCTGCCTTTGGCTAGGATCATGTGTCTAGATGCAGGGACCAGTACAGTGACATTCATGTGTCATTAGGTCCTTTGTGTGAAAACACAGAAGATCACTACAGTGACACATTTTGTCATTGGGTTTTCTTGTGTTGGGACATGTGGTCTTGACCAGAGCCGGGTTTGGGGCGGGTGCCAATGCGACCTCATGCGAGGAAAAAAAAAATAAAAAAAAACGATGTTTGGCACTCTCCTATTAAGGGTATATTCAGAATCTTTCGCGAAAAAGGAATTTCTATCTAGTTTCAACCTGTCATACATCACTCTAATCCCTAAGGATGATCCGGACAAAACAAAGCTTAAAAACTACAGACCAATATCACTCCTCAACACCGACTATAAAATTTTAGCCAAAACCATAACAAACAAACTCATACCGTTCATGGCTACTGTTGCGTGCGTTCTTTCGTGATGTGGCAATGGGTCAAAAGGTTATAGGCGTTATTCAACTTTTAAGAGTAGCGGGTGTCATCAGATTTCTTTCCTTACGGACCCCTTTATCTTTTCTACAATAATATCGTTCTTCATTATAAGAGAATCGTGCTGAGTATAAGTATAAGTAAAAACAAATGCTGAATAGGGTATCCAACTTCAATTAGAATCACTTGAGAACGCCCGTTGTTCAGAGTCCATATAAATTATTCCAGTTTGGAAACAAAATCGTTTCCCTAAAATGATAGAAAACATTCCTGGAATTGAAAGAAAAAAGAGCCAAACTGCAACAGATAGAAAATCCATAGCGACAACATACATAGAGAAACATTATCCACGCAACACCTGGACCTATGCTTACACAGATGGATCAGCAACAAATGCAATAGAAAATGGAGGTGGGGGTGTCTTTCTGACCTTAAGCACTGGTGCAGAAAAAGGCTGTCAGTGGCGACAGGACGATTCTCCAGCAACTTCAGAGCAGAGGCAGAGGCCTTGAAAACTTCAGCAGAGGTTATATTGACAGAAGAAAACACAGAGAGACAAGTTGCTTTCTTTACTGATGCACAGTCAGTAATTGCAACGTTGAAAAACCAAAATAATACAGACCTGGATGATCTCAGAATAGTGCTCCACAAACTTTGTCAACGATTCAAAAGTGTTGTGATCCAATGGATCCCATCTCATTGTAACATCATCGGCAATGAAGAGGTTGACAGAATGGCAAAAGAAGGTTCACATCTACCTCAGCCTGATGCAAGCATAACTTTTGAGGGGGCAAAGAGTTTTATCAGAATCAGATACAGAAACAAATGGAATGTAGAACATCCAGGGCACACACAGAATGATGCTTACTACCAGCTCCACAGAAGTGGTAATCTTCAGACTCCGCACTGGCCACAACAGATTGAGATACCATCTATTCAACAAGTTAAAGATAGGAACCACCGATCAGTGTAACTGTGGCACTGATAAAATGACTGCTGAACATCTGCTTCAAAGTTGCCCCTTATATGTGGTACAGAGAAAGTGCATATGGCCGACGCCAGCTCCTTTCGTGGAAAAGCTTAACGGGAATTCAAATAACCTCAAACTGACTACTGCTTTCTTTGAGAACATTCAAGTCGACGTCTGAGAGTGTGCGAAGAAGAAGAAGACGAAACATATTTATTACATCACAATAAACATATCAGTTCATGGCAGGAATCATCTTACTATTCATATATATTCAGTGCAGTCCGTTCCAGTCCTGTAGGTTAATTATTAGTGTCGTCAAAACATAGTAGGCTGTATATACGCGTTGCCGCAAGGCGGTCAACCGAAAATGATACCCACTAGGTTTGCGAACGAATCATAAAAATCGATTAGTACTCCCTGAAAATCTTGACTTCCATAAACAATGGTTGTACATAACCATCACTGTTCCATCATTCATCAACCATTATTCTGGCCGACCCTCTGGCCAAATCTCAAAGAGATATTTCTGCACTATGAATATTATAAACTGGGAGTGAATCAAAACACATCTGACTTGCTTGAAGTTCAGATTCTAAAGGGTCTAAATACATCGTTGTTATGCGTTAGCATACCAACGTACCACGTCATCACAGTCCTAGACAACTAGATAAAAATCGCGTTCAATAAAATACCGTGAAGCGTGAAAATATTATATATTTATAGCATCTCAATCCCTTAATGCGTAACTTTACAAGTGCTCACTATAATAGTGGCCAACATCATAAAACATGTCGTAACATTCCCCTGACCGATGGGGGTAAAAAAAATCTATTCTGTGGATTTTATTTTATATCAAACCAATAACTCGTTTAATTATTTCAAAAAAACATTTTTTTAAAAGAAAATCGTGACGTACGGCCTACGATGTTCTGAATAGAACATTGTCGAAAGTCGGCGTCAATATACTACCTGTCATAAAGTATATGAAAAATATACTTAGTTAACTAAAGAAACGTCAACTGTCAGAAAGGATAGTAAATAATTATCTAATTAACTAAAAGTATGTATTAAGTAAATAATATGTGGTGTATTAATCAAAAATCCTAAGATATAACTAATTAAATATATTTAAGTAATTAATGTAATGTGTGTAGGATATTATTGGAATAAATCTAATTAACTAAACTAAAGTATGGTATCAGAGTTAAAGAAGATAAAGAAAAGAAAAATATTAAGAACACATGAGAAGTAAGTAGTAAGGAATAGATCAACTGAAGAAATATGTGTGCAGAAACTTACATGTAAAATAATTATAGAATTTAAACTAAATTAAACTAATCTATCTCCTACTAGCAAATAATACATAGCATTTTATAAAACAATTACGTTAAAAATGAGAAATTAAACTAACTATAATAATTACTAGTTACATAACTAAAGTAATTATATTAATTATTTGTGTGATAGTGTTTGTTTTCAAACTTTTTATCTCTTTACATTAAAGTATTAGAATCAATAGTGTCAATCCTGATGAAGAATCTGTTAATAGTTCCTTCCTGTATGCAGTGTACAGTTCAAAAAGTTTATTTAGCTAAAGATGATCATGAGTTCAAACGCTACTGCGAAAGTATGTATCTGTCGTAGATTTTTTATAGGGGGATTAAGACTTGGGTTGGTCCCTTCTGAATAGATTAGAATGAGTGGTAGTCACAGTGAAAGATAATAATAGAAATAGATTTCCACGAGTGAGGTGGTAGAAATCAATAGAGGCTGTCTCTGAAAATCAAGAATCTTCTCTCTTTCAGCCCTATCTTCTACAACAGATTTACAGGTGTCAGACAGTCTATTGACCACATATATTAATATATATATTTAGATACCACTCACGTGCACGCACATACAAGACGACAGTTAGACGTACAGACGTGGGAAAACTATAACAAATGATTATACAGATATTTTAGAACGAGCTGACCCACACGCTGATTAAGTTTAAATGAAGTTTTAATTATCAGAATAAACTTCCATCACAACATATAAAATTACATCAAGCATATACAAATAGTCAAAAAAAATATCAATGAATTTCTATAAGAATGATAGACCCACAGTATGATCCTTTCCCTCGATATTTAGCCCACAGTCCTGTTAGCAGAAAAGATGATAGCCCCAAAGAGTCACGGATACATCTGCGGTAGTCTAATGATTGCCCCCCCCCTTTTTTTAAAGGTATGAACAGACTTTGATATTAGTATGATCTATCCTAAGGAAAAATATTATTAGCAACAAAATGTTCATAAAGAAATGTAGGACAGCAAAATGGGTGCCAAAATACAACAATAATGGAATCACTCAGTCCTGCATTCACTCTATTCATTCAGCTGTGATCACGGGTTTTTTCATGCGTACTTACAGCTTTGGTAGCACTTTCTGGAAACACAACTTTTTTAGGACATGCACATACAGAATCTTCAATGGTAGCCGTGGCCAAGATAACCCCAGTTCCAAAAAGACGGGTTGAATTCACAGCTTCAGGGAACGTTATCTTGGTTCTACTTATTTTAGAATATCTGGTTCTGTCACATTAAGATTGTCCAGGCACGAACATTAACAGCGAGCACCGTGTCAATAGCTTAGGTTTCTAGTGATGAGGAATGTCAGGTCGGTGTCTGATCTCAGTATAGGAATTTAGTTGGTCACACCACCACTTGTCAACAGGGTCGGAAAAGTTATTGTTTGTAATATTTTACTTGCCACAAGGGCTGAAAATGTACTTGAGAGTTTGTGAAGAAATATTATCTGGCTCAAAAGCACATTATAAGCATTTAGTCTTTAAAAACCCGTTAGTGGGAGTTGTACTCTGTCTATTTATGGAGACACACGCACCGTCAGACAGGCGTTAACTTGTAAACCCACGTGGTTAAAGATAAAAAATGTTTTCTTCTCTCAATCGTACTCAAACGCTGGCAAAGTTGGGTCACCCCAGTTTCACTGAATAAAGAAAGAACAACATATAAAATACTATACATACCATGCACTCCGGTTATAACTTAAATTATAAACTGCAAGCGGAGAGCTTGACTTATCATTTAAAACTTCCCGTGAAATAAGTTATATTCATAAAATCAATCATCATGAATTAGAAATACATACGTATTTCGTCAATACTCAGTGATGAATCTATGCAGTTATAAGTTAGTTTAAATATTCTCGACTGGCCAGTTCAATTGAATTATTTTATAGCTGCATGAGTTTTAAGCTAGAAGTTATAATTTATTCTGCTTTCCACTTAATATAACAGACTTATAAATTATTCACTCTGCACAAAAGAAACTAGGGAAATAAAATAGGCGATTTAACACTTAATCACTCGCAAAATACTAGATATATTATATTTACCTCAACACAGAACTACATGCGATCGCACACTTTAGAATTATACGCTGATATATATATATTTGAAGTCTAGAAGCTCGGCAAATTTCCGAACAACCTAAGAACGTCGCCATACAGCTTATTCTTTTCACGAGCAACCTGTCTACTGCGAATCTTGAGGACTGAATGAAATAAAGTTTAACATTCTCGTTAATATATTAAAACCCAGACAAAGGATGCACGCTATTGCGAGACCCCGAAATCGTCTCCTCTGCTCGTCTTAACACTTACGTCGAGGCGTGAGTTTCACCTCACACTATCGCTGAGAAAACTACCGTGAAGCTTCGTGTCAGAAGAAAATATCAGACTATATGTCTCATCATCATGTCTGACAGAGTGAATTCTCACACGTTTATGTCGAGAATCTAGCCCAGGAGCGCCGTATCATGAGAGAAGTATAGACACATGTCTGCTTTCTGTGTCTGACTGGACGAATAGTCACACTATTCGTTACCATGACATCTTATGCAATAACTGAGTTTCCAGTATGAGAAACGAAACGGCGAAGTTAGAATGGGAAAAATAATCTTTTTCGCAAACGAACGAATGCGACAAATACAGGAAAAGGGTAAAAGAGCGAATATAAAGTAGAGGACACGGGTAGAAAAGAAAAGAATATAGAAACTTTATTGATCATAAATCTCTATGCGACAGTATCACTACGTTCACGGGAGCCGCGCTAGCGTAGTGGTTACAACACCGCTCTGGCGACCGGGTGATTCAGGATCAAACCCGGGCGACGGCATTTGAGGATTTTTCGTCGACCGGGAATTGGACTGGATTAACTCGAGACCTGGCGAGGACATTTGAAGGAGTGTCGTCGACCAGGGATTGGCGGCTCCTGAGCCGACCCAGCTCTAATGGGTACCTCCGAAATCGGCGAGTATCTGCCTGAATGGCGAGGGACACCTGTCTCTGTACAAGAAAAGGGATACTCACGTAAAATCAATGTCAGGTTAGACATTAACAATAACCTGAGATTTCGCCTCGAGTATTAGCGGGCGTACGAAAAAAAAAAAAAAACTACGTTCAATCCTTAATTCGAGCGCATATTGATTGTAGACTGTATCACGGTGATTGATAGACGTATGGACACTAACCAAAGTCCAATGAAATTCGAACGAACTCGATAACTCCGTGCAGATATTCGATAAATAATATAGTGCATAGTACGTATTACGAATGTTTTGTTTTCATGCACCTAGTTCATGATTACGTATATCTTGTGGATACGAATTGTTGTTCGGGAATGTTCAAATGTCCGTAAACAACATAATTTCATTGTCCTTTATACTTTGCAGGTACGTATGAAAATATAAATCTTCTGAGTTCATTAACACTTGAGTAGTTATATTCATATGACGAAGAAGGAAGTCGTGACAATGAGTCTGCCACTACCTTCTCATACCCTGGGATTGTTTCTATTGAGAACTGGAAAGTAGACATCATCGGAGTCATCCAGTATCGATGCGTTTTACTCGAGAAACAGTAAGGTCGTGCAGTATATTCAACTACGTAGGCAAATAGACTCGCATCATCGTTTGACAATCGTTGTAGAACAGTTATATTACTCGATTTTGAACTCGATTCAATCGAACACTTGATTTCGACCCTGACGTGCGGCCAAACCGAAATTGCCTGCATCTGGCGAGAAATGGTAATTTTTGTAATTTCTGGCAACATTAAAATAGGTGGCCTAGAAAAAATTGTGATTATTTGATTAAAATTTATGTCGCAGTCTGCAGTCCATGTCACTTTCATAGGCATGTCTTTTCTCAAGAGGGAAGGCAAGACAGCCGTGATGGATGATAAATTAGGTATAAATCTACTATAATATTGGACGAGACCTAATAAAATCCTAACTTGTTTTTGTTTGTTTGAGGAATTGATAACTTTAAAATTTTAGATACATTATGGGGAACAGTTTGGATACGCCCAGCCCCAATGATATGTCCAAGAAAAGTTATTTCATGGAAAGCTACTTGTATTTTTGTGGGTTTGGCAGTTAAATTATTATCTCTCAAGATTTCCAAAACGGAACGAGGTCCTGAAAAATGTTCCTCAAATGACGAACTGAATAAACATATGTCGTCAATGTAGGTGATAATGTCCGGTCTGTGTGATAAAATTTTTCGCATCATGCGAATAAAAGTCGCCGGTGCGTTCATAAGCCCAAAAGGCATGACGTTCACTGGTAAAGACCTTGTGGAGTTGAGAACGCAGTAAAATATTTGGCTTTTTCTGTTAAGGGAATCTGCCAATATCCCTTAGTTAAATCTATTTTTGTGAAAAATTTTGCTGTCGATAGACGAGTAAGTAAGTCGTCAAGAATAGGATGTGGTTCACAAGCATATTATTGTCATCTTGTTTGACATGCGGGACCCCAAGATGCAGCAATAGTGAATGCAGTCAGCGACCCATAGCTGTACTGCTTGCATCAGGACCAGCGAACCAGAGCTGGTCAAGAATGCACTCCACCTCCACGTGGTGGTCCTGGAAACAGTCTGCAGCAGTGCAGTCTGGCTGAGCGAGTGCGGATCGCAATGGGAAGGCAAACCCGGTCCCTAAAAAATGCCGTGCTGAAGTCGGATGTGTCGACCGAAAGGTGCAGATATCACAGCTTAGGCGTAAACAGACACAACGCAACCACCGTCCTTTTCAGGGCGAACGAGGAAGAAGAAGAAGAATAAGTTTGACATGCACACATGTCATTAGGGACTTCTCAATTTCTACTTACACATATTTTCTTAAGAAAATTATATTGATGATTTTCTTACTATTCGTCTTGACTACAATGTCCGGTGCTCATTGCGCTACTCATAAGACGATGGTATTTCATTCTACCACTGACATGCGTATACATGTTAGGTCACATTCTGAGATAACTCAGCACTCTCGGTTATCAATAGTTGATCTTTCTTGTAATATGTTTAAGGTGTTTCATATTCATCCTAAACATTTGCAATTTTCTTTGCATTATCTCAATGACAATTTACTTACCTATTGTGATTATTCTCGTCTATCTTTATTTCAGGAAGAAAAATCATTTTTTCCTAACAAACATATGTCTGTACATCCACCTACTTTTAAAGTTACATTATCTTGGAGACATTATCAGATCGAACCCGATCTTAATAATACTGTTAGTATTTTCAAAATTAATATCGATTTTACTAATAAAATACCGTGAAGCGTGAAAACATTATATATTTATAGCATCTCAAGCCCTTAATGCGTAACTTTACAAGTGTTCACTATAATAGTGGCCAACATCATAAAGCATGTCATAACAGCTACACCCATACACGAAGACCAACAGTGTAGTGTCCAGCACAGAAACATTCATCAGCACGCACACTTCATAAGAGACATCATTACCTACACACATCAGATAGGATTGCCATTCGTCAATCCTATCGCTAGATCAGGAAAAAGCCTTTGACAGAATATCCCACTCATACCTCCATAAAACTTTACTACACTGCAACATTGGTGAATACTTTAGAAAGTGGATTGAAATTATATAGACAAAACCTAATCTTCAGACTCCGCACTGGCCACAACAGATTGAGATACCATCTATTCAACAAGCTAAAGATAGGAACTATTGTCCGTTCGGAAATTCATGCCCACACATTGAACGTTGTAACTTTGCAACCCCTTGACGGATGTTACTGAAATTTGCTACGTGCCCCACTGATATCAATGCAGTTATTAATATATTTTTTGGCCTTACAAAACACATGTCATGTTCGAATTTTCTTCTTTAAGTTATATAAAAAAACTCTTACCGTTGTCTGGGTTAATTTTTATTACTTCTACAGGAAAGTTACAAGATCCGTTCAAAAATTGCGCACTTAATTTTTGTTGCAGGACAGCACAAGCGATGAAATGTGCTATTCAATATTTTTTTGTTTGAATTAGTGTAGTGACTACATGTCCGCACGAGTGCGCACCTATTGTACACAGTCATGAGTAATTATTTCAGCGGCGTATGCTAATTGCAATGAGTTGGGTGCAACGAAACAAAACGACACCAGCGTATAATATATTAATAAACTAAACTGCATAATTATGAAAAGCGCAATGAATCTGAAATGCAAATTTATCACTTTGCAGAAGGTAGCTGTTATATTGTACAGGCATTTTTGCAGAGAGGCTAAGATGGGTTGTTTATACCACGACATCCAAGAACCAGGTAGGAGAACACGAAAGGCCCTGGGTGTGGATAGAAGATCTTTTCGACGTTGGATACAACAGGACGGTGATTGTACAGAGGCAGCGGTTAAGCAAGGAAGGAAGAAAAATATTGTTGATTTTGACAAGGATGTCATTAGACGTTTGATTTTGAAGATGTTTAATGCCAATCAACTTGTTACTCTCCGCATGCTGAAAAGTCGGCTGCAAGCAGAATGCGATATTCTTCTTTGATCCTTAGCCACCTACCGTCAAAGCAGTCAGTGGCCATCACGCCTAGTGGCGTCTTGTAGGGCAACAACAAATTGGTTCCACTTTGCTCGGTCGGTGGCCATCCCTCGTACAGTGCCCCAACCCTGGTTCACCCCCTGCATCTCAGCCTCCACAATCCTCCGCCAAGCCGTTTTCGGTCGGCCTCTCTTTCGCCCTCCTTCAGGGGTCCAAAGCACAGCTGCTCTTGTGATGGCATCGGGGTCTCTTCTGAGGACATGGCCAACCCAGCTCCAGCGTCTGCCAGCTATGATGGTGTGCATGTCCTCTTGCTTGCTCCGAATAAGCAGATCTTGGCTGGTGATGGCATTCGGCCTAAAGATTCGGTGAATTTTTCTTAGGCATGTTGTGTGAAAAGAGGACAATCTTGACATCTCCCTCTCTGCAACTCACCAGCACTCCGCACCACAGAGAAGCACAGAAAGCACACAGCTCTGATATAATCCTAATTTTGTGCCCGTGCTGCACTGAGAGGACCCCCAGACGCTGTTTAGGACAAAAAAGGCGGTTCTTGCCTTATTCATTCTGATGTTGATGTCTTTGCCTGCCCCGCCGCCCGTCGCCACCATGCATCCCAGGTGTGTGAAGGTGTCTGTCTGTACCGAATACGATATTAACGTCTCAAAAACAACTCTTTGGCAACCTGTCAGAAGTGTCGGCTTCACTTTTAGAAAAACGTCTGGCGGAAGGAATTTTTAATGTGAAAAACCACATCTGGTTGCAGCTCGAAGCAAATACCTTAGGCAGATTCGTGAGAGAAGGCAAGACGGCTATGATATAGTGTATTTGGACGAATCTTGGGTTAATGCTCATCATACGAACGAGAAAGAATGGCAATCTGTTGACGGAGACCATAGAAGGAAAATTCCCAGCAGCAAAGGTCAACGCATTATATTAGCACATGCTAACAGCAGACAGAATGGGCTTGTCCGTGATGCAGAGCTTATTTTTCAATCAAAGTCTGTAGATGGTAGGGACTACCACAGTGAAATGAATGGGCAAATTTTTCGAGATTGGATAGTGAATACACTCCTCCAGACTCTAGATAGGCCGTCTTGCCTGGTGATGAATAATGCGTCCTATCATAACGTTCTAGTGCAGGAGGATAAAGCTCCCACTTCGGCAAGCACGAAAGACGAAATCAGGAGGTGGCTTATGAATGAAAATATCTTCGCTGACAACAGCTATTTAAAACCAGAGTTGTTGCAGCTTGTGAGACAGAGGAATAAGACAAAAGTGTATCTGATTGATAAAATCATCCAAGAGCAGGGTCATGTTTCTCTTCGACTCCCACCTTACCATTCTCACATTAACCCAATAGAGCTGGTTTGGGCTAGAGTTAAAGGGCAAGTGGCCGCCCAGAACACCACTTTTAAAATGTGCGATGTTAAAGACATGACTCGTGAGGCCCTTTCACGAATAGACACAGAGTACTGGGCTAAACGTGAAGAACACGTGCTCCGGGAAGAAGAAGACTACTGGCAGCGAGATGGCTTGCAGTTTATCCAACCAATAACTGTTGTGAACTTATTGGAGTCGTCCGATTCGGAATGAGGCACGTCGATCGCATTCCTTCGTTTGTGATAAACTAATTTCATATGCTAATCTATAATAACACATAAACAGTTACGATTCGTCATAGCTTCCTGATGATTTACTGCTATCATTGTTCATTATCAGATCATCATTCCTCGTATCAAAATCATGTGAACAACCAATCACACATTTAGGACACGCCTTTGAAGCGTCTTGTTGCACAAATGTTGTGATGTACTGCAAGAATTAATGTTACGGGCAGATTTAGGCAAATATTCCAAAAAGATCAAAGAAAATCGCCGTTTTGCAAATTTCGCGAAAGATGTGGATGTAATGATCGCAAAATCTTAACTGCATGGAAAATCTAAGACTGCATGCAAAAATTCATTTCCATACAACAAACAGTTTTGGAGAAAATTGACGCTTTCTGTGGGCACGAATTTCTGGACGGACTATACCGATGAGTGTAACTGTGGCACTGATAAAATGACTGCTGAACATCTGCTTCAAGGTTGCCCGTTATATGTGGTAGAGAGAAAGTGCATATGGCCGACGCCAGCTCCTTTCGCGGAAAAGCTTTACGGGGATTCAAATAGCCTCAAACTGACTACTGCTTTCTTTGAGAACATACAAGTGGACGTCTGAGAGTGTACGAAGAAGAAGAATATACACAAAACCTGAAAGCAAGGTTTTGGTAAATCATTCATTTACTGAGGCCTTTGGGCTGACAAGATCAGTTTGGCAGGGATGTCCCCTTTCTCCTCTACTCTATGTACTTGCCCTAGAACCACTGCTAGAGGATTAGACAAGACAGTAACATCAGAGGCACTTTTATTTTTTATTCAAGGTAAAGGGGAACAAAAGTTGCTTGCCTACGCAGACGGTACTACCTTCTTTCCCGCCAATGATAGGTCTATTCAAAATATTCTAGACACTTTCATACTTTTTGGTAAAGGTAGTGGGTCAAAATTAAACGTCCAAAAGTCTACAATTATGGGTATAGGCAGATGGAAAAACAAAGCAGATTTTCCCTTTGATTTAACGTCAACAACAAACATGAAACTGTACGGTATATACTTCCCATCTCACCCGAACCGCACACACAAAGTCACATGGCAGAACTTAGTCGCATATACCACAGACACGCTTCACCGCTACAAATACAAAAATACAACAATTTTTCCAGAAGTGCAATCGTGAACTGCTTTATTATTCCAAAAATAATTTACATTGCTACAGTCTTTGACCCTCCACAACATACGGTGACAGAGATAAACAAGAAGATTAGGCGTTTTGTTTTTGGGCACACTTTATTTAGCATTAATCATCAAACAATCATGCAAGAGAAAAGATTCGGGGGAGTTGCCCTCCAGGATATAGGGACAAAAATGAAGGCACTTCGAATCAGACATGTAAAAAATATAATAAGAGACCCAGAACAACACACATTAGCACATTAATACGTAGGGCTTAGACTTGCTAGACTCAGACCAATAACGAACAATGTCCCACACCATTACGGCACACTACCACACTTTTACAGGACATGCATACAAGCCATCAGAGGACACGAAATTTTAATTAACCAGAAAACAAACACAATTTACAAACACTTAGTCAGGTTACAAGCACCACCTTTACACCTAAGAATTAAAAGAGGTTACAATTACTTTATAACAGATTACACTGAGATTTTCACCGATCTTCATAACAAAAGCATCGCACCAAAAGCCAGAGAAGTCACATATCGACTTTTATATAACATGACACCAACCACAGAAAGCGCAGCACACAGATTAAAACGAAAATCACGATGCAAGAATGTAACTGTCTTTTTCTCTTGTTGAGGTGATCCCTTGCACAAGACAGTATACATGTTGTTAAGATGTGTAGTACTTGTAATGATGAGCTGAGTGTGGGTGCAAAAGAAGGCGCGAATGTGTTTAGGCTCGTATATGTTGTGTAATGCAACCCATACACTCACATGCAGTAGTCAAGGATGCTCGAACACTGCTGGCACGTTTCAAAACATTTATTGACGGTAACACACATAGCATCAACAGGAACAGTCATTGTAAACAAGGTCATGCTGACCGGAAATCGTTAGGTATACATAAGGCATTCAAAAGGGCTGGAAAACATTCCAATATTCGTACATGGTCAATAATAAGGTTCTTCGATGACAGTTCATAATGCCGCCTTGGTATCTCTGACTAAACGCGTCAGATACCTTAATCACTTTGACATACAGGTACAACTTGGCATTCCCCGCCAATTGCACATTATCAGGCTGTAATATATTAGCCTTAACACAGGCCTCGTTATGGCGTCATCTGTGTGCTCCTTCTAAGCAGGTTAACATCAACCCTGCAGTAATGCTTATGTAGACATAAATACCGCCAATCTGCGGTTCCCACAATATAACTTCGTCACTGGACTTCTGGATAATATAAAGACTAATAGTCTTGGATGGCTACCTTGAGCACAAAAATATAAGTTCTGAAATGTAGGACCGGTGAGCTGTAGTTCACAGACTAGGTAATCTTCTAACATGTTCTGCCACCGAAAGCGTAATAATGGGAAAAGTCGGTATTACCTGGAACCGAATCCTCAGAACATAATAAGGAACTCTGTCGTCATTCCGACGCACAGAGAATCACTGGGGAGACCTGCCAACGCAGTCACTTCGAAGATTTTCCCCGAAAACACAATGGACATCCGTCCCTCAGAAGCCAGGACACCTCACGGCCTGACGGAAGTATCAACTTGGCGCTTAAAAAACCTGCGCATGGGCACACGCCCGAACTGTTTACCTTTGACCCAATCTTCATACAGGTCAAACTCGAAAGGATGAACGAACAGGGAAGACAACCCCTAATCAACCTGACATCGCAAGGTAAAGACACAATTATTCACCTTTGACTAGGGTGAAAAAACATAAGCAAATAACTTGACATATGACTCCGTCGAAAATGACAGCAACATATTACTACACCCCCCCCCCCCCCCCCCCTGTTAAAAAAAATGATACATTTTTTTTAAAACTATATCTATGAGCAAGACAGCACAAGCATCAATTATGCGCTCATGAAAGAATGAACCTAATATCAGGTACAATGGACGCACAAATAAAGCGTCTGAAGAGGATACAAATCATCTCCTAACATAAGAGAAAATATTTCTCAAAGGAAAACAAATTCAGGAGGTATCATTAAAGAACCTGAGTTGCTGGCAATACCAAGACACATATCAAACATTATTAAATACTATATTTATAGCAATATACAAATATCATGAATTACAATGCTATATTAGCAACATATCACTAATGGATGGACAAAATCAAATTTATTAAATTCGTTATACATCATCCAAATAGTAAAACGTTTGTATTACAATATATTAGGATATTAAGGACAGACCTAAGTCTGAAAGTGTATCAGGAAAACTAGGACACAAGATTTAATTGGAATCATGTGGGCATCTAGACAATATGTCCGCCATCACATTATTCGAACCACGGATAGCTCGCACCGTGAAATGGAAAGGCTGAAGAGCAATAGCATAACGAGTAGATCTCGAGCTCTTCAAATCCTTACTTTGCATAGCCGTAAGAGCTTTTTGGTCGGTTTCCATAAAGAAATGCGCGCCCAGAAGGAACCTTTGTAGCTTAAGAAGGGACCAAACCATAGCCAACAATTCACGGTCTAAAACAGAGTAATTCCTTTCTGCCGCATTCAGCTTCCTAGAGATATACATTACAGGATGCAGAGTTCCTGAATATTCCTGCATTAGTGCCGCTCCAATCCCAGTGGAAGAGGCATCACTACGAAGAACAAAAGTCTTATCAATCGTTGGTAGTCTTAAGATAGGATGAGATGAGAACAAATTCTTAACCTGATCCAATGACGATTGGCATTCTTGGGACCAACGCACCATATTAGGAGAACCTTTTTTCAATAACGATGAAAGTGGTGCCATAATGGAGGACAGATTCTCAATGAATCTTCCATAGATTTGTATTAATCCCAAGAGACTACGCACCTGCTTTTTTGTCTTCGGAACCGAGATATTCAATATCTTCGAAATGTTTTGGTCCTCTGTCTTCAACAGACCATGACCAACCCGATGACCTAGGAAAAAAATTTCACTAAACCCAACAAAAGCTTTAGAGGGTTTTGCAGTCAAACTATGCTCACGTAAAGTAGATAGCAATTCCTTTAGACCCAAATAGTGTTCTTCCCAAGTATCGCTGAAAAGACAGATGTCGTCTAAATATGCGATGACATCTGCACGATCTGATAGAATTCGTCGCATTATGCGCACGAAAGTCGCTGGGGCGTTCATAAGCCCGAAAGGCATAAAATTCCACTGAAATAGACCCCTAGGTGTTGAAAAAGCAGTGAGAGGTTTGGCGTGTTCCGTCAAAGGGACTTGCCAATAACCTTTCGACAAGTCTAGTTTAGTAAAGAATCTAGCTTTAGAAAGTCTAATAAGTAGATCATCTAATAAAGGCATAGGTTCAGCATCGAACTTCGTAACTTGATTTAATTTGCGATAGTCAACGCAAAGACGTATGTTATTGTCTTTCTTTCGAACAATAACTATCGACGAAGAATAAGCTGAAGTGGATGGTTCAATTATTTGCAGGTGAATCATCTCATCCAATTCGTTCTCGACTTGTGCTTGAAAATGAATAGGTATAGGGTATGGTCTTACTCTGATCGGATTACGATCAGTAAGTATGATGTCATGTTCAATGACATGTGTGTGTCCAGGAATGTCGGTAAGGACATCCTGAAATGATTGTAGCGTAGAAGATACTTGACGCTGTTCCTCAAGAGACAAATTCGAAGAGACAGTAACGTTTTTCCATGATTCCGTAGAATTAAGTGGAATCGCATAATGTAGTTAACGTCAGAAAAAATAGTTTCCTCATCCTGTATAACGGACAGGGATGAGATGTGACCATGTTGGACTGGAGAGTCGTCCGTCGCCTGGAAAATAGGCTGCAAATAGTCTGGACGTTCAATAAACTCTGTTAGCATATTTATATGAAAGGTTTTATGCTTTCCATCCACATCGACAATATAGTCGACATCTGAAATTTTCGAGACTATAGTGTATGGACCTTTCCATGAAATGAGAAGTCTGTTCTCTCTTGAGGGAAGTAAGACAAACGCTTTGTCTCCAGGACAAAGTTGACGTAGGCGTCTTTTCTTGTTAGCAAATCGCCTAGCCTTTTCTTTCGCAAATTCGGAAGATGAAGTTGCTAATCTGCACGATTCGATAATTTATCCCTAAGAGCAATGACATATTCATATGACGATTGTGTATCATCGTCAATATTATCGAAAGTTATCAAATCGTGTAACAAGGACATCGGACCCCGCGGTTGCGCGCCAAAGACAAGTTCGAAAGGCGAAAACCCTGTATGCTTGTTGGGAACCTCTCTATAGGCAAAGAGAGCTGCAGGAAGGACCCTGTCCCAATCATCAGGATGATCCTCCGTTATCTTGCCAAGTAAGTTCTTTAGTGTCCTATTAAGACGTTCAACCAATCCATTGGACATTGGATGATAAATACTACTGAGAGAACTTTTAATGTCTAGCGTAGCCATTACCTGAGACATAGTGTCCGAAATTAATTGAGTGCCGTGGTCTGACAATATTGCTCCGGGGAATCCCAGACGAGAAAATATGAGCCAAAGAGCGTCAGCGATATCGACAGTTGATATGCTCTTCAGAGGAATAGCCTCTGGCCAACGCGTGCACATGTCAAGGCAAGTGAGGATAAATTGGTGTCCTCTGGCTGACTTAATTTTGAACGGGCCAATAATGTCTATAGCCATTTTCTGAAACGGCCGAATAGGAATATCTGCAGCCTGAATAGGTGCAGCATGTCTTGGACCTCTAGACTTGACCTCTTGACAAATTTTGCAAGATCGGCAATAAATTCGTATGTCTTTATTAACAAATGGCCAAAAGAAAGACGCAAGGACTCTAGTTTTAGTTCTGGAAAAACCCATGTGTCCAGCACACTGAGAATCGTGCGCATGTTGAAGAATTAAGGCTCTCATACACTTAGGCACAAGAATTTGCGAATGCATAGACTTGTCCGAGTGTTGTACCATTCGTACCAATATACCATTCCTCATAGTGATATACGATTTGTGATTCGTATTCTGATTAGGATCCCCTTTCTTTGCGAGAAGGAAGAATTTCTTCAAAGAAGGATCCTCTTCTTGACGTTTAACAAACGAGTCATGGGAAATCACCAAGTGCTCGTCTTGGCTATCAACTCCATTACTATCATCAGATGAAGTTGGGGGATTAAGAGCTTGGGCTCTTGTCACCACTGCATTGACCGTTTGAATGTTTTGTTCTTCCCAAATAGAAATTTGTTGCGGGGTGCATTCCTTAACCCCATGAATACAACCGATTATAAGATCCGCAATAGGATTAGGAAGAAGACATGCATGGACATCTCCTGTGAAGAAGGGAGTGTCAATCCTAATAATAGCAGTAGGATAACTTTCCATAGTACCACCAAATGTAACACATTTGATCGCTTTTCCAGTGGCACAGCAAGGATCTATCAGAGACTGCCTAACCCCGACGGTAGTACATCCCGAATCGAAGAGAATTGAGACTATACTATCATTTATTAGACCTTTATGCAAGATGAGAGATCCTCTCTCATCATGCGCAACTGTAGCAGGTAGAGCAGGAAGAGGGTGACCACAAATTAAAGTAGATACAGACGATGGATCGAACAATGTTGAGCATTGGGGGCATTCAGTTGCTCTCACAAAATCGAAAGCACAACCAGTGATAGCCTTAGAGTTACCACTATCATTTACTTGATTACAGGCTCCATCAAACTCTTGTTGTGCAGAGTTTGCCTGTTGGAAAGGTCTTCTTTTGTTATGTCTAGGTCTGCCGCGATTATCATTTCCCCTGTAATTGTTATGATATTGCCTATTGTAGTTATCATTCCGGTTTGAATCCCGGTTTCTAAATTCACCATCGTCATATTCTTGACGTCGAGGATGATTATCTCGAGAGCTTAGATAGTTATTATTGTGATAACCTTTGCGAAAGTGTCTAAGATTATTACCACCAAAATTACGAGAACTACCATCTCGTCTCCAGTTCTTAGAAGAAGAACCATTATATGTTGGATTACTCGGATTCTGAGTGTAATTCTGATTACTTCTCCTATTCCAGTTTTGTTGAGCACCCTGAAATTTTTTATTGAAATTAGAGCCATATGGTGCTGCCGAAGCAACTGGCAACCCTTCTTTCACTTTAGAATTGCTAACTGTAGCATGAGGATGCGCGGTGGCGTACTGGCAACAGTATTCCTCCATGTCTTTTAAGTTTTTGGGTTTACGCTCATGAAGAAATGCAAGGAAAGAATCATTAACAGATGACAAAACCTTATCTCGAAGTATTAAGTCCATTAGGCCTTCATATGTTTTCTCAGTCTGAGACAACTCAACCCATCGTGTAAATGTACGACGTATTTTTGAAAAAAATTCAGAGAAATCTACTCCATTTTCTGGCAACATTGTCCTAAAACGAAGACGATAATCTTCTTCTTTTAGTTGATATTTTTTTAGCAATGCTGCTCTGACAACATCATAATTAGTCCTGTCATGTTCGTCTATTGTCATAAGAGTAGTCACTGTGTCACCTGTAAAAAATTCCATCAGTTGTTCAACATATTTTTCCTTTTTTTACCTTATGCGCATCGCATAAAAATTGGAATCTATCTAGATAATCCGCTACGTCATCCTTTAAAGGATTGTGTCACAGTGTGATTAACACAGCTGTAGACTGGCGGTGCTCCGCTGGGGGCAGGTACATAATGTCAGTCGGGTGTGAGAGGTGTTCTCATACACTTAACTTAACAACACGAAACTGCGAGGTCAGCAGGTCAGGGGTGAACGCAAGGGGCGTTCTGATTGGGCAGTGAAGAAGAGAGAGTAGGGAGAGCGACGAGGTTTTGGTGATGATGGCTGACTCGTATTGTCGAATGCAAGAGGATATTTAGTTGTGAGAAGATAAGGCATTCGGTTATCTGAGATTTTCATCAATGTGTTACACTTCGCTAACTACATATAATGTTGTGATTTTATGGTGATAATTATTTGAATACATTAGACAGAGTTGGGAACATTGCTAGTGTTCGTTATTATTTGAATGTGTTCCACTCCACCTCTCTCTCTCTCATGTGTAGTATTTCGAGGACTAAGGCATATGTGTATTTAAGACAAAATATCCTGTGTCAGGTGGGGAGCTCGTATTTGGGTCCTCGTGTTTGATTATCTTTGCACGTCAATGCAGCGCCAGGCCAGAAATCTATTTTAGGTCACATACACTGTAGGCCTGTTTTTTCAGTCACGTAGTTGTCAGGTACTTTTTTTTGAATAGCGAGTCACGGGTCACGGATTAGCGATACACAGTGAAGTGGGGTATTTATTATGAACAGTACGCTGTGTCAGAGCTAACAAAATGTCAGGGCGACATTGAGCACTCTTCTGGTTAAGAAAACGACGCTGTTGTCGGCCAACGTCTGCGGTGTGAACCAGGTTGTGGCAGGTTCGTTGACATTCATTTTGTTGTCTGCGGGGCTGAGAGGACGAAGATGTTGCTGCTAGTACAGGTTGGGCGAACAAGTTGATGGCAGACTTGGTAGCATTCATTTCAGCGTCTGACTAGTCAAGACTAGAGGCCGCTGCAGCGCCGTTTGAAAGCCAACCGTGGGACAGTGTTGCCACTACACAGTGTTTACTGGCTCAGGAGACGACGTACCTGTGGAAATCAAGTGGTTGAGTATTCTTGTGGTACTGGGTGCATGCCGAACACGGGAACTGGTGCATTACAGTATCAACATTTTACACAGGGTCGTTACGGAGGTTGCCAGAAGCTGAACAGTACCTGATTTACGTTACGATCTTTGCCTTATACAAAACACTGCAGTCCATCATCATAAACTGTACTGAACTTTTTCTCACGTAGAAGGCTGCACTACACCTTTGTAAACGGTGGTAACTTTCATGAACTCGTGAGATGTTATTGGAGTGGAGCTGGAAAATCCTCGCCTTGTGCTGACGATGAGCTAGTATACAGTTGTGGTATAACTTTGATGCGTGTGGTCTGACTTTTTGCTTGACATCCCTGTGATATTTCAGTGAAGACAAGGCACTATCTGGTGACAAGTGTGGACTTTGTGCCTTACTCAGGGGTCACCCTAATGGACAATATTTGTAACTTTACGTAACTTTGTAACGTGTCGTTCGTTGTGTGGACCATTGGATCATTAGTGACTAAGGTGCTGTAAATATCAACGTCATCATCAGGAACCAAGACCTTCGGAGAGCATCAATTTAATTGATTTATAGTTAATTTTTTTAATGTTGTATTATTACTATTATTATATATTATTGGACAATTATTTTTCTTTTAGTACCTTTCTACTTTATAATATTATATAATTAGTAATCATTCTCCTGTGACCTCTTTTCCATTTGGTTGGTGAGTACGTCATCCAACTGGTGTGGTGTTGCAACATACTACCTTTGGTCACTTCATTGTCTATTGTAGGTTTTTGTTGTGTCTTCGTAGAAGTATAATTTTGGTGTCATTTGGGTGTTGTGTGGGTTTAGGATTTTCTCGTTTGCATTGCGGAAAGAGATTATGCTAAACTGTTCTTTAGGACTGTTGCTAGGTGAATTGTGTGCCGGAGCACGGGCACATAGAGCTGACCCTATTGGCTGCCCTGCATAATTCACGTTGCACATTTTAGTGTATTAGTGGTGCAGGTCTGGTTTGTTTGCACGGTGTCATATTTGTAATAGTGTCTCTTTGTCATGTTTAATTGGAGTATTCTCTTGTATTCTTCTTACTATCATGTACATATGTTAATTTCTCAAACTCTTGTTTTCATTTGTTAACAGCTACGGTTTATAATTAGACATCTGCTGCTGTCTGAGGATTTTTTTTCTTCTTATTCCACCGTACTGTTGTGTTCGTTCGTGTAGTAAGGTCGTCTTGATCATCTTCATTATTGTCATCATTGTTTATATTTATGTTTGTTTTGTTTTAGTGAAGTGTATCTCAATTTAAATTCCAGTACCGATAGCATAAGAGTAGGTTGTGTATTTTTGCTTGTGTAGACGTAGTTATCTGGTTTGGTTGAGAATTACATGTATGTTTATGCCATTAATTATATATTGCAGTGGTGGTTAGTTTCACTGCTTAAATATTATAGGTGTCTAGCCTCTTAGAATTTGTTGAGGTTGGTAAAGAGCTAGCATTAACAGGCCCTGCTCTACAAGAATAGGCAGAAAAAAAATGGAAAGAAAAACAGGAAAATGATAGAATGGAACGGTGTGAGGAGAGAGAATTCCAGAAATTGAAGATAGAAGCAGAGAAAGAGATGAAGAAGATAGAAGCAGAGAAAGAGATAAAGAAAATTGAAGCTGACAAAGAAATAAATCTAAAGAAGCTAGATAATGAGTCCATGAAGCAGGATTCAGGTGGGAAAGAATTCTCACGTCCCTATAGACTACGGTTACCCAATTTTAATCAAGATTTGGACAGTATGGACGTGTATTTGGAAGGTTTTGAAGCAGAAGTTTTGACTTGGAAGATAAAGAAGGAGGAATGGCCTTTTCTACTGGGAAATTTGCTTTCAGGATCTGCGTTAGAAACTGTGTATAGTATCCCTTTAGCCGACAGAGCAAATTATGACATAGTCAAGGAGAGGTTGTTAAGGAAATTTCGTCTAACGGCGGAAGGGTATCAGGCTCGTTTCCGAGACGTGAGACCAAGCGTCAATCAGGATTTTGAGGATTTCATTGCGAAAATTACTCAGCTATTAAATCGATGGATTGAGATGGAAGGTATTACTAAAGACTTTGATGGGCTTTTCGACCTTATGTTACGGGACAAGGTATTGTCATCGTGTTCATCTGAGCTTATTGCGTTTTTCCAGGAATGCAAGCCCAAAAACATCGGTACGATGTCAGAATTAGGACACCAATACGTGACCGCGCATCCAGGAAAGGTCATACACAGATAGAGTATCTCTGAGACTTTCTCAGCGAGTATAGGAAAGATTACTAGAAAACCTTACAATCAACATAGATCGAAGAGTGCCGATAGATTTGGGCCCAGAAGATTTAATTATGTTAGACTCTACTTTCGAGGAGACAGATCTCCTGCACGGTATGACAATTATCGGGACCATAGATCACCGAGGAAGAAATTTAACTATCAATCTGATAGAAATCAATACAGATATACTGGAGACAGACAGAATAGGTACCCGCGGAATCAGATCCAGATAGATGCGCCAAACGAGCAGGAACAAAAACGATTTCGCAAAAGCTCACCTTACCAAAGAAACAAATCCTTTGAGAAAAAGGAGTCAGACCGAGTAGTCAGATACTCTCCAAACAATAGTCCGAAAAAGGATAGCAATACTCAGCTACACTGTAGTCTTTGTAATGGAACAGGAAATTTGGCAAACGTCTGTGCTAATAATTCAGAACGAGCAAATTCGGCTTGCATATTAGAAACCTTTAACGATGAGAATTGCGAAGGGTGTAGACCATTATTTGAACCAGACGGTAAGCCTATGCTTATCTGTGGTCACACTCTGCCTTGTCTCTCTTCTATTGAAGAAAATGGTCATTTGGAATTGCATCCAGGATTTGTGCAAAAGCAGGAAGTGTCTGTGTTGAGAGACACGGGTTGCACAACTATAGGAGTTCGTAGATCCTGCATTGACGACTCATGTTTGATAGGTAAGACAGCAAGATGCGTCACTTTCGTGGGTAACATTGAGTATTACCCTCTTGCCATTATAGAGGTGGACACACCCTTCATATCTGGTAGAGTACAGGCCTGCGTACTCGAAGCACCGATAGCGGATTTGATTGTGGGTAATGTGCAAGGGGTGCAAGAATGTACACAGATGGACATTAGGAAATGGATGGACAATCGTATGCTTAGGGCCAATGCGGTGATTACTAGGGCGCAGTCAAAGGCAGATGACGCATTAGAAGCGACGCATCATGAAGCTAAGACATCGGAATTGGTCACTGGAAGTCAGAATACACAGGTGTCGGACTTTATCCAGCACCAACGGTCAGACGGATCATTGCGTACATTTTACAACTTTGCCGAGAGAGGTGATGTAAAGTGCACGAAGCTGGCCAGACATTGGTTCGAGCTCAAGAATAATGTTCTCACTAGGTGTTTCGCTAAGGGAGTACAAACTCAGCGCCAAGTGGTGGTACCGTGTAGTTTTAGAGCAAAAGTGTTAGAGGTTGCACATGACTCCCTGTTACGTACATTTATTACCTACGGGGGTAGTCTTCGGTCCTGCCAAATGTACGCACCAGTTTTATATAGTTATATTATTTGTGCGTTCGATTGATTCACGCACTGACGTGCACAATGCAGTGTGAGTTGCTTTGGACGCACGTGTAACCTAGTTGAGTAGTTTCTGACGTCATGTAATGGGCAGCTCGGACCATATTTATGTCCGCTGTGTTATCCCTTGATTTTTGGCAAATGTGAAGTAGCCATCAGTTGTATTCGTATCTATTGATCTTCATGGCGAAGTCAATAGTGGAAGTATAAAGTAAGTGTCGCCCCATTTCTTATGGCATGTTTATTTATGTACATTAAAGTATCAGGCCGCTCCTATTAATGGTCTAGCGGGAATTCATCGTAGATGACATTCCTAGAATTGGACACACGGAGTCGATAGCCTTTGAATCTTTTCGTAGAGGGAGAATACCTACAAGAAATCAAGTTAATGAATTTATATGCTTCACATGTTTAATATGCTGTTACTACAATGCCAGAAGCGTGGCATAGAATGGGAGAGGTTAGTCAACTGGAATCTCTAACCTGTTCGTATTATCATGTATGACTTTGTTTGAAAACTATATACTATATATAACGGGATGTATGGAGAAAGTCTGGGATTGTGAAGTATGATATGGAAGAATTTTATCCTGGAGTATGAATACGTTACCATGATGGACGTCCTTGAAGGAAGGTCAATGGACTTGAATGAGCGGAATAGTATATGGTAACAGTTTTGTGATCCTCAGTCACTTGAGTCAGAGGACTTTATTAGTAGAGAATCTTCAGGAACTTTAAAAGTAATTATCAACATGTTGACGTATGATTTCTGCGCCTGTGACGATGTTAGTCTTGTCCACTCCGTATGTGCTGTGTTGAATAAAATCTATGTACAGTCACCACCGACTTCTGTACTGCCAGTACTTGCCCAGTTCACCCAGTTCAATACTACTTGTTGAAGTTCGTTTGAAGAATATTGTTGACATTCGTTCATTTTAACCATTCGCGTTTTAAGCTACCACTTCACCAGTATAAACTGAACTCAACGATAAAACGGAGTCAACAATAATTGGTATGCCAGTGTGGTCTGGAAATATCTAACTTCCAAAGAACGTACTCAATACTTTTCTGTGAAAAGAAGATTTTAACTTTCAAGTCACCAACATCTCGAACTTGGAACCCAGTGGGATGAGAAATCAGATTCAACTTACGTTTACCAAGGTCAAGGTCTTCAATCAACCTCCACGTCAAGTTTCACAGTGACTGATTACTTGGAGATCATCTCTTCATCATTATTGCGTGCGAGCTGTAATCTAGAGAAGCAGAACGAAGTATTTTATCTGTAGACGTACATCCACGGAGACGAGGCACATTGATTTTTTACCTGCACGCGAGATGAGTATAACGTGTTTCCGTTGTACACTTTATTACGCTTAGTTGTGCCTTCCGTGATATGTCCACATTCATATTTTTCGTGTTAAGTGTTATATGTTGTGTATTCTTCGTGGGAGGTAGGGAGGTTGATCTGACGAACGAGATCCATCTCGAAGCCAATTCGGGCTCTTCGTCAGACGTTCTGTAGGACATTATTTTGCAGACTTCCCGCAGTGGAATGTTCCTATGCGTGAGCATAGAAGGATCTTTGGTCCACTGTGTCTGGTAGTCTGTGACACCTGACTATTTTAGCTGTTTCGTCAAGTTTTAATTGTTGTTTTTGGTAGTTATTTTTACTTGTACCTTATTTTCATGATGTATTTTGTATGTGATTATTGTCCATCTTACCTGACTGTCGTTCATTTTTTTTACAAAGCATATGTTTTTACACTGTGTTGTCAATTGTCTTGTGCATTATTGGATCGTAGATGTCATCGTAATTTTTTACGACATTCTATTTTAGTTCCACATTTTATTTTATTTGATTTCTACGACTGTAGTCATTTGTCTTGATTATCGTGTCGTGTCAGTATTGTGCTATTGTCTGTCACGTTATTGCTTTCACACCATTTCATGTTATAAATTACATTATTAATTATTAATTTTATTGCCTATTATATAAATTGATTTTACCGTTCTAGAACAGGAACGAAAACCACTAGTTGTAGTAACAATTTTAAGTAGTATTATTACATAATAAAATTGAATAATGGCTACCTTAGACTATTTCATTAAGCAAGCAAAAGCTCTTCAGATGGCTCCTGAGGAAGCAAAAGCATTTGCACTTGCAGAATATAAGAAAGCTCAAGAAATAGAAGCTGATCAGAGAAGGTTAGAAACTTTACGTTTGGAAAATTTGAAATTTGAGGCAGATCAAAAAAGGATTGAGGCTGAGGAGAATGAAAAGAAGAGGAAATTTATAGCTGAGGAAGAGGAGAAAAAAATGAGATTAACTGCTGAGGAGGATGAAAAGAAGAGGAAATTTATAGCTGAGGAAGAGGAGAAAAAAATGAGATTAGCCGCTGAATTAGAAGAGAAACGATTTCAGCGAGAGGCAGAACAGAAGCAAAGGGAGGCTGAAGATAGACTTAAAAAGAAATGGAAGAAAAAAGATTAATAGCTGAAAAAGAAATGGAAGTTAAACAAAAAGAAATGCAAGAAAGAAGATTAATAGCTGAACAAAACACAAAACGACTTCAGCTTGAGATGGAAGAGAATGAAAGAAAACGACAGCATGAACTGAAATTAGCAGAGTCAGAATATGAGAGACTTAGGTTAACTCAGGAAGCTAATTCTCAGAGAACTTTTGAAAGCCAAACTTCATCCAGACATGATAATTTTAAGGAAATTCACCTTAAATTACCAAAATTTAATCCCCCGTCTGATGACGTGATATTCTTCCTAGATAGGTTTGAGGCCACTTGTGTGTCTTATAACGTGGATAAAGCTCTATACTGTACATATTTATCCAGATTACTTACAGGGGACGCATTAGCAGTTTATCATACCACCAGCATTGGTGAGAAAAATGACTATAATGCTCTTAGAGCGGCACTTCTGCAAAAATTCCAAATGACAGAAGACCAATATCGATCAAGATTCCATACATTACTACCTCAATCTAGCAGAAATTTTAGTGATTTTCTGTCACAAATACGACTAACATTAGAAAGATGGATCGAATTATCCAAAATTGAAAAGTCGTATGAAGGTCTCTTCGATTTACTGATGCGCGATAAGGTACTTTCGTCTGTAAATCCTACATTTCTCGCATTTTTACACGAACGGAAACCTTTATCTATGAAAGACTTAGAACAGCATGCAAAAAATTTTTGCACTGCTCACCCAAACATGGATCTAAGTAATGCACAGATTAAGAATGAATTGCCTGTTGCTTTTGCAGCACAACAAAACAATTTTTCACGCAATCGTTCTTTTAGTGCTGACAGATATGTCAATAAGGGAAATAATGACAATTTTAACAATGGTAATTTTTACAAAGGGAAGCAATTTCAACAATCTGCTCCATTTAATGTTTCTTGGAACCAGGCTCACAGATCGCGAGATTTTGGTAACAATAATTTTAAAAATAATCAAGGACATTATAATAAACAAAACTGGAGATCAAGATCTCAGGGTCCGCAAAACAAACAATTTTTTGGAAATAAACCATTTTACCAACATCATAACGATCATTATACAAATTATCGGACTCATCCAAATTTTAACTCTAGCAGAAACTACAATTATGGCAATTTTAATGACAAAAATCAAAATCGATCGCGTCGACGAGATAGATCGTTGAGTAATACGAATAGACATTCTAATGTCGCTTTTAGTGATACACAGGCTAACATTGAACAGGGTAAAGGAGCTGAAACTCATAATGCTATGTGTTGTTCTCTTGATTGTACCCAAGTCAAAGATTGTTCAGAATGCTCTACTCTTTTCCAGCCCAGGGCGATCACGACGCTGCGTTGCGGACATACCTTGCCTAGTCTACCTGCAGTCTGTACGGCCACTGCTGCGTCAGTACACCAGGGACAGGGCTCTCTTAAGTTTAACAAGGGATTTGTTAACAATATTTCATGCTCTCTCCTATTTGACTCAGGTTGCAGCACAGTCGGCGTCCGGACTTCGCTGATCAACCCAAGTTGTGCCACGGGCCGGGTTGTCAAATGTGTGACGTTTGGTGGCACAATTGAAACATTTGCCACTGCTATTATTGATCTTAATACACCATTTTTTTCAGGAAAGATTCAAGCTTGTCTCCTTCCGAATCCAATTTGTGATTTAATACTTGGTCGCATACATGGTATTAAAGAGTGTACACCACAGCAAATTGCTGAATGGGAAGAGCGACATATTCAAACTGCAAATGCAGTAGTGACTAGAGCGCAAGCTACTAATATGTCGCATGATACACCTATGGAACCTACAGTTCATACCACTTGTGATGATGATGCTCCTATTTCACGGGAGTTGTTTGCAACATTGCAAAAGAATGATGATTCATTAAAAAAAAATTTTTCAGTATGTGAACAAAAATAATACCAGCAACAAACTTGCAAAATCTAGACATGACTTTATACTTAAAAATGGGATTTTGGTTAGAGTAATACGAGAAAAGGATTCATCCTTATGTTCTCAGATTATAGTCCCATCCTGTATGAGATCTCGTATATTACGACATGCGCATGACTCGCAATGTGCGGGCCATATGGGTTTTTCGCGTACCAAATCCAGAGTGCTTTCGGCATTCTACTGGCCAGGCGTCCATAAGGACATCACTCTCTATTGTCGGTCCTGTTTGATATGTCAAGAAGTTAAGGTACGGGGTCCATTTCATGCGGCTCCTATTCAAGCTGCGGACATCCCGATTAGACCATTTGATAAAATGGCTATAGACATTATTGGTCCTATGCTCCCATCTGCTAGAGGGCATACGCATATTCTTACGTGCATTGATATGTGCACTCGTTGGCCTGAAGCCATCCCTCTCAAGAACACTTCATCTGCCAGTGTAGCAGAGGCATTGATGTTAATCTTCTCACGCATTGGTTTTCCACGGAAAATCTTGTCGGATCATGGGGTTCAGTTCATTTCTGAATCCATGTCTCAAGTTATGAAGACATTAGGTATAGACAGATCTCTAAGTTCTATTTATCATCCGATGTCAAATGGGTTAATTGAGCGTCTAAATAGGACACTCAAGCAGTTGTTGGGTAAGATGACTCAAGACCATCCCCAAGACTGGGATCGGGTCCTACCCGCTTGTCTCTTTGCGTATCGCGAAGTACAAAATCAAGCAACGGGGTTTTCTCCATTTCAACTTGTTTTCGGCATGCAACCACGCGGTCCGATGTCGTTAATCCACGACTTATTGGTTGACGAGAATATTGAAGAGGAAACTCAATCCTCTTATGAGTATGTGATCTCTCTGAGAAAGAGAATCATAGATGCTTGTAGACTAGCTACTGCATCATCCGAACAAGCCAAAGAAAAAGCTCGTCTATTTGCAAACAAGTATAGACGTCTTAGCCAGCTCATACCTGGTGATGAAGCTTTTGTATTACTCCCTGCGCATAATAATCGTCTTTTAATTACCTGGAGAGGTCCTTTCAGGATCATCTCAAGAATATCCGATGTCGACTACATCGTTGATGTTAATGGTAAACATAAAACCTTCCACATTAATATGTTGAAGGAATATTACTCACGTCCTGATTATCTACAATCAGTGTTCCAAGCAACTGACGATCCTACACCTCCTATTCAACACTATTCTAGTTTGTCAGTCATCCAAGAAGAGGAATCTTCTTTCGATGATGTACAACTACCAATACCAGTTGTACCACTCCATTCCACTGAGAAATGGAATGATGTTACTATCTCATCTACTCTTACTGATGATCAACGTCAGCAAGTCTCTAATATTCTACACACGTATGAGGATGTCCTCACTGACATCCCAGGTCATACGTCAGTCATCCAACATGACATTATTCTGACTGACGATACACCGATTCGAGTTCGCCCATATCCTATTCCTTTACACTTTCGTGATAAGGTTGATAAGGAATTGGATGAGATGCTTCAATTAAATATAATTGAACCATCTTCATCACCATATTCTTCTTCTATGGTAATCATTAGGAAGAAGGACAACAATATACGTCTTTGCGTAGATTACAGGAAATTAAACAAAGTTACAAAATTCGATGCGGAACCATTACCTCTTTTAGACGACTTATTAGAGAAATTATCTCATGCCACATTCTTTTCGAAATTTGACCTTTCAAAGGGTTATTGGCAAGTGCCATTAACCCCTAAAGCAAAGCCATTCACCGCTTTCTCGACGCCACGGGGTCTTTTTCAATGGAATTTTATGCCATTCGGTCTAATGAATGCGCCAGCTACCTTTGTACGCATGATGCGCCGCATATTGTCTCATCGTCCCGATGTCATTACTTATATAGATGACATCTGTCTTTTCAGTGACTCTTGGGATGAACATATTCAGGGTTTAAAATCTTTACTTTCTACCTTACGGGATTATAACTTAACAGCAAAACCTTCAAAGGCTTTTGTCGGTTTTCATGACATCTCATTTCTTGGTCACCGTATAGGTCGCGGTTTAATGTATACAGAAGACAGTAACGTCTCTAAAATTTTAAACATCTCAGCACCTAAGACAAAAAAAAACAAGTGAGGTCGCTCTTAGGACTAATACAGTTCTATTCTAAATTCATCCCTCATTTGTCTACTATAACTGCACCTCTTTCTTCGTTACTGAAGAAAGGCACATCTAATGTAATAAAGTGGTCGCAGGATCATCAAACGGCTTTAGACTATATAAAACAATTTTTTTCAAATAAGCCTTTTTTAAGGTTGCCTAACAAAGATCTCACCTTTGTTCTTCGCAGTGATGCTTCTTCCTACGCTATCGCGGCAGTTTTGATGCAGGAATACGGAGGCACCTTATTTCCGGTTATGTACGTATCCAGAAAGCTTACGACGAGCGAGATGAAGTATTCCGTTCTAGATAAAGAGCTCCTCGCTCTTGTCTGGTCAATCAATAAACTGGATCGTTATCTCCTCGGATCACACTTTGTGGTGGAATCCGACCAGAAAGCTCTTACAGCACTGAACACAGGGAACGTGAAGTCATCAAAGTCAGCGCGTTACGCTATTGCGCTTCAACCGTTCCATTTTGAGATACGAGCTATTCCTGGAGTACAGAATGTGTTTGCAGACTGTCTTTCAAGATGCCCTAGTGAACATGTCGAAATTAAACCACTTCCAGATGGTGAAACGTCCTCACAGAAACATGAATAACTTTGTACATGGTCACTGATTATACATCTGTGGAGACTATGTGTAGTTCTGCAGTATTCGTATATATATAACTTTCAGAATATACTTACGTATGGATTATAACATTATTTCTTGTGAAGTAACGTTTTGTTAGAACGGGAACAGTGATATTAAAGTAACATTTTTTTTTAGTATGGAAACATTGGTAAGAGTGACAAATAGACATTCACTATTGTTATGGAACATATTACACTAGATATCGTGTTCGTAAACGTATTTCAGGCATGGTACATTGAGAACATATTCTTGTCGATTTAACTAGTTCTAAAAGAATATTAACAATGAGTGAAATTGAAATCACTTAGAATAAATTAGTAATTAGTTATTTGTTCATAAATTAAGTACTATTAATTATTATAATTCAATTTAATCAATTTGATTGATTATAAATCACACATCTACTAACTTTATTAGTGTTTCGCAATACGTGTATTCACGTATCCCACTACATGATATCTCACTTTTAGATAACTAGTCAAACTTACTAGTGTTAGGAAATAGTAAGTGCGTTGCTTCTTAAAGTGTTTAATTATGCTTTGTTTCATTTTGCATGTTGTATTTTAAAATTTTCTGTTTTATTGATTCTTTTATCATTGATCATCATCAGTGTTGCTGTTCATTTTCATTTTTGAAATCATATGTTTCAAATTTCTTTTAAAAAAAAAATTTGGTTGAATTTTATTATCATCTTTTTTTTATAGTTTATTTCATTTTCATTTTCAACTTCTTTTTACTTCGAATATTACCACATCGTTCCAAAGTAGGTCGATGGTGGATGTGTGCTTTAATGCATACTATCATTTAGTTATATTGTTTTCATTTAATATTCTTTTCTTAATATGATATAATTTTATGCATGTCATAAATCTTGTTGTAGTTTTGACTCACCTCTCTCGAGTAATTAGTTCGAAAAAAATTAATAGAATTAATTTTTTTAAGGGGAGGTAATAAGGGAGCTGTTACGTACATTTATTACCTACGGGGGTAGTCTTCGGTCCTGCCAAATGTACGCACCAGTTTTATATTGTTATATTATTTGTGTGTTCGATTGATTCACGCACTGACGTGCACAATGCAGTGTGAGTTGCTTTGGACGCACGTGTAACCTAGTTGAGTAGTTTCTGACGTCATGTAAGGGGCAGCTCGGACCATATTTATGTCCGCTGTGTTATCCCTTGATTTTTGGCAAATGTGAAGTAGCCATCAGTTGTATTCGTATCTATTGATCTTCATGGCGAAGTCAATAGTGGAAGTATAAAGTAAGTGTCGCCCCATTTCTTATGGCATGTTTATTTATGTACATTAAAGTATCAGGCCGCTCCTATTAATGGTCTAGCGGGAATTCATCGTAGATGACATTCCTAGAATTGGACACACGGAGTCGATAGCCTTTGAATCTTTTCGTAGAGGGAGAATACCTACAAGAAATCAAGTTAATGAATTTATATGCTTCACATGTTTAATATGCTGTTACTACAATGCCAGAAGCGTGGCATAGAATGGGAGAGGTTAGTCAACTGGAATCTCTAACCTGTTCGTATTATCATGTATGACTTTGTTTGAAAACTATATACTATATATAACGGGATGTATGGAGAAAGTCTGGGATTGTGAAGTATGATATGGAAGAATTTTATCCTGGAGTATGAACACGTTACCATGATGGACGTCCTTGAAGGAAGGTCAATGGACTTGAATGAGCGGAATAGTATATGGTAACAGTTTTGTGATCCTCAGTCACTTGAGTCAGAGGACTTTATTAGTAGAGAATCTTCAGGAACTTTAAAAGTAATTATCAACATGTTGACGTATGATTTCTGCACCTGTGACGATGTTAGTCTTGTCCACTCCGTATGTGCTGTGTTGAATAAAATCTATGTACAGTCACCACCGACTTCTGTACTGCCAGTACTTGCCCAGTTCACCCAGTTCAATACTACTTGTTGAAGTTCGTTTGAAGAATATTGTTGACATTCGTTCATTTTAACCATTCGCGTTTTAAGCTACCACTTCACCAGTATCAATTGAACTCAACGATAAAACGGAGTCAACACTCCCCTTTCGCGGGACACATGGGTGTGGCTAGAACGCGCCAGAGGGTGCTGTCCAATTCTATTAGCCATTGTTTAGCAAGGACATTAAACTATATTGTAGGTCCTGTAAGATATGCCAACAGATGAGGCATAAAGGCAGAACTCCCAAAGCTCCAGTGCAGGTTACGGACTTGTCAGTACGACCTTTCCAGAAAGTAGCGATTGATATTATAGGCCCCCTCTTGGTCACTTCAAACAGGGGATATCGATTCATTTTAACGATGGTAGATTTGTGCACCAGGTGGCCGGAGGCGGTGCCGATGAAGAGTATTACTTCACAAGCAGTCGCAGAGGCTTTGCAGATGTTGTTTTGCAGGTTTGGTTTTCCGGAAGAGATATTATCGGATAGGGGCCGTCAGTTCATTTCGGAGGAGATGTCAGAAATCACTGGGCTGTTGAGTATTGCCCAAACATTCACGAGTCCATATCACCCTCAGTCAAGTGGAGTTTGCGAGCGTTTTAACGGTGCGTTAAAACACATGCTGGCAAAGGTGACCGCAGAATCTCCACAAGAATGGGATAGGTTACTCCCAGCGGTCTTGTTTGCCTATAGGTATGTTCCCCAAGAGAGTACAGGATTTTGCCCTTTCGAATTACTGTATGGAGCAAACCCAAGGGGCCGATGCACATATTGAAGGATTTATTAACTGGAAAATGTGCAAATAGCATCTCAGTTACGAGTTATGAGTATGTAGTGAGCCTCAGAGAACGTATTGTAAAATCTTGTTTGGTGGCACGTGATTGTTTGGCGGGGTCGTTAGCACGGTATCGGAAGTACGCAAATCGGAACTCCAAACTAGTATCCCTGATTCCAGGTGAGGAAGTTTGGCTACTTTTACCAGCTAAAGAGGATCGCTTGAGCATTACGTGGCAAGGACCATTCAAGGTGGTTAAAAAATGACAGATGTCGATTACCTAATTTCGGTCCGAAATAAGGAAAAGGTTTTTCATGTGAATATGCTGAGGCCATATGTAGAACGACCTGAGTCATTGAAAGCAGTCACAAGGGCAGCACAGACTGAAGCAACAGTGGCATGTACGGCAGTCATTGATGACACGGGAGATGAAAAAGGTGACAGGAATATCCAGTTATCCCTCGTACCCTAGGTTCCCCTGGAGTCATGGAATATGGTGCGAATCGGGGATGACCTAACAGTAGAACAAAAGTCGGAAGTACAGATTATATTAGCGGAGTTTAAGGATGTCCTCACAGATCTGCCAGGACGGACAGACCTGATTTGTCATGATCAGCAAATCAGCTGAGAAATTGGTGACATGCAACGACTGGGGAGCATTTCTCCGTCTGATTCACCATATTCTTTTCCAATGGTTGTGGTTCGCAAGAAGAACGCATCTCTTCGTATATGCATTGACTTTCGGAGATTGAACAGCATCACCGTCGTTGACGCTGAACCAATACCTAATCAGGAAGATCTGTTAACACAACTCACCCACGCTACATATTTCAGCAAACTAGATCTGTCTAGAGGCTATTGGCAGGTACCCCTCGCGGAGGCTGCAAAACCTCTAACTGCATTTAGCACCCCCAAAGGATTGTTTCAGTTCAATGTCATGTGCTTTGGCTTAGTGAACGCGCCCGCCACATTTGTGAGGATGATGAGAAGATTGTTAGGACATAGATCAGATATTATTACATATATCGACGATATATGTTTGTTTCATGAGTCATGGGAGGATCACATGATGGGGTTATCTTCCCTATTGCAGTGTCTAAGGCAGCATAATTTAACGGCACGGCCGAGTAAAGTTTGCATAGGTTTTAAAGAGTTAAGTTTCCTAGGACATACTGTAGTGATATGAGTAAATATCATATCATGTTTCGTATTCGATCACTTCCTGATATATATTGTTTACACACGGTATCCCGTGGTTGCAGGAAGTGACGTCTTGACTCCTGCTTTGAATTGACAGCAGACGTCAGTTTTGATTTGGGACAAGCTAGCGTCTCTAACCGGCAGTCTGCTTGTGTCGTTTGACCAGTATGCAAGGAATGTGTCCAGTAGGACCTGCTTTTAAAATGTGTTGATTGCCTTTGGGCATCTTTATATTTCACCTGCAAGATCGAATACCATCACTGCCTTATGCTTTCATCTAACAGTATAATGTCAGATTAGTCTTAGCAGTGTGTATGTAATTCTTGGGCACGTAAGTTGACTGTTCCATTAAAACGGAGAGTATCAGAATCAAGGACAGTAGAGACATGTGCTAGTAAAAGCTACGATGCCATATCATACTCAAGAGGAGTAATGTGTTAATAAATATTTGTGAATCGTGCCAAGAAGTTAGGCCTTGTTAATGAGTACCTGAGGTGCGGGCCAGGGAGATTGTGTGTGACTGGCCAAACTTAAATATATATTCTATAATTCCTCAAACGGAATATGCAAGGAGAACCCTGGAGGGTACTCAGCAGGCCACAGTAATACGGAGTGTCAAGCCTGAAGTCTAATGCACTCTTACCACAGGACGTCGGGAGGACGGTTCCTGAAATAATAACCATTCTTAAAATTTACCCGTACCAGTTTCTTCGGGCCAAAGCCATTGGATGCCTTACAAGCCTAAGAGCGCCTAACGAATCTAGGACTATTTTTTCAAAATGGCGGCATGCATCGTCTGCCAAAAGTTTTTATGAATGGAAGGGATTTCCATCATCATGAATGTGCCTCAAGTTGTCACTAAGTTATAAAAGTGACCCATTATTACACAGAAGTCATAGGAACTGACTATCTTCATTCAAGAAGCAAGTATTTTATCAAAAATCATGGACCATATCGATGTCCTTCGATGTCAGCATGAAGCAATTCTAAGCCTAACCAAATACTAGGCTATTATCATCACTACATCCCTTGCTTGTCGAAGTCTCAAGAGGGATTGTTTTCTTGGCAACAGATAAGTCTATTTATTGTTACATACAGCTTGGCTGTGAATATAATCTGCCTGATATCTGACTTCGCCATATGTGTTTTCATTACGTGTTTTTGGTTTTGTAACTAGCGGGCTGGATGGAGGGACTTGTTCTCATAAGTACTGTCATTGTGATTTAGTTCGTTGCATTATTGTTTGTATGAAACCCTGACTTGCTGATCTTACTTGTTTCTATATTGAATTGTATAGCTGACATATTCATATACGTAAAAGGTAAAATATTGTGTATTATTGATAAACACAAGAATAAGCAACCATGACTTCATTAAAGGATTTATTGAAGATTGGGAAGGAACTTAATTTGGAAGGTCCAGCTTTGCAAGCTTATATTGATAAAGAAGTAAACAGACAAGAAGAACTTCGCAAAGAGGAATTGGCTGAAAAAAGGAGACAAGAAGAACTCCATAAAGAAGAAAAAAGGAGACAAGAGGAACTACACAAACAAGAAAAAGAATTGGAGGAAAAAAGGAGATCAGAAGAGTTGGCTCTTGAAAGAGAAAAATTAGCCTATGCCAGATCTCAAGAAGAGATCAGATCTCAACAAGCTCAAACTATAAGATTAGCTGAGATTGAACTGGAAAAATTAAAATTACAACAACCACTGTTGCATCCTGGAGTAGGTGAAGATAAAAATAAATATCATACTACTGCCATAAGGATTAATTTGCCAAAATTTAACGCATCCATAGATGACATTTCATGCTTCCTAAATAGGTTCGAAACTTATTGTGAAGAATATAAGATTGACAAATCTACATGGACATGTAGACTTATGAATTTATTGGTTGGTGAACAATTAACTGTAGTCTCCACTTTGGATGACCAGACTAGAAAGGATTATGAAGCTGTTAATGTCATTTTATTGCAGAGGTATCAATTAGATGATGAGTGCTATCGTCAGAAATTTCGATCTTTGTACCCTGATTCTGGAAAAGATTTCACTGAATTTATTTCAGCTGTTAAACTGAATTTTTCTAGATGGATTGAACTATCCAAAACTGAAAAAACTTTTGAGGGTTTGTCAGATTTGATTCTAAGAGACAAGGTTTTGTCATCGATTAGTTCTGATTTTCTTGCGTTCCTACAGGAAAGAAAACCAGAGAACCTGACTAAATTACAAACCCTAGGACGTCAATATCAAGTTGCACATCCTAATAGAGTATTGAGCAAAAACAATGTAAGGGACTCATTACCAGCTGCATCGGCCAGATCATTCCAAGACAATGCACCTAGGTATAGATCTAACAGCATAGATAGGAATCAAAGATTTAAACCCACACATAATTACAGTCAAAATAGAGGTAGATACAATTTTAATAAATACCAACCTCAAAGACATTGGAATTCATATCAAGAGAATAACTTTTATCCACAAACCTCATTTAAGTCCAATAACTGGCAAAATAGAGGAGAATATAACTCAAAATCAAATAGAGGTCAGAAATCATTTTATAGAGGAAATGATCAAAATGCAAATAAAAGATCTTATCATAACAATACTTCCAGGCAATCAAGAAACACTGAACGTACCAATGCCATTGTTCATGATAATAATCAGAACCATAATGATATTGTAGCACATGCAAATTCATGCAGTGTAGACTTAGCAAATAGGATAACTGCACTAATTGCAATTCTTTATTTCAGCCTCAAGGAGGGCCAAGATTATTATGCGGACACCCTCTCCCAGTCATGTCATCTTTTGAAAGTACTGGTTCATTGATCTTGAACAGAGGTTTTGTCAATAATAAGTTAGCATCTTTACTCAGAGACACGGGTGCAACCACTGTTGGTGTGCGCAAAGCCTTGGTTGATAAGGTGGATTATACAGGAAAACAAGTGAAATGCATAACTTTTGGTGGAACTGTGGAATATTACCCCACAGCAGAGGTATTTTTGGACACACCTTATTTTACAGGACGAACACTGGTATGCCTCTTGGACAATCCAATTGCTGGAATTATTATGGGAAACATACCTAAATTGCATGAATGTACACAGGAAGATATTGAAATATGGGAAAGACAACACTTATTATGTTCAAATGCTGTGATTACCAGAGCTCAGTCTCGCATGGACAATGATCATCACAAACCAGTCATTGATATGTTACCTGAAGATATAACTGAAGATATCACTTCAGAAGATGAAGAAGAAAAGGAAAATAATGATGATGATATAAGTCATTATCAACAGGAAAATAATGATGATATTAAGGTAATCAATGATGTGAATAATGATGATGACAATTTATTTCAGATGGAGCTCATTGATAAGGAAACCTTTATACAAAGACAGAAAGATGATACTTCCTTAAAAAAATATTTTCATATTGCTCATTTGAATAATGTGATGATAGATGACTGTGCAAAACACTGGTATACTATCAAAAATGGGATTTTAGTAAGAAACTATCAATTTGCTAATTCCTTAAAGAAACAGATTATGGTACCAGCTTGTTTTCGACCATTCATTTTACGACATGCACATGACATTGAATGTGCAGGACATTTAGGTGTTGCTAGAACAAAACAAAGAGTTTTGTCATATTTTTTTTGGCCCGGAATTACGAAAGACGTCAAATTATTTTGTCGTACATGTACCATCTGCCAAAGTGTAGCAACCAAAAAACCAAAACATGATGCGCCCATTCAAGCATCTGATATTTCTTTGCGTCCCTTCGCAAAGATGGCCATTGACATTATTGGCCCTTTAAAGGTAACATCAGCCAGAGGTCATCAATATGTGTTGACCTGCATAGATATGTGCACACGCTGGCCAGAAGCTATTCCTTTAAAAACCATCACCACGGTAGATATTGCTGATGCATTATTTTTGATTTTCAGTAGAATAGGCTTTCCTGAAAACATCCTGTCTGATAGAGGAACTCAGTTAGTTTCAGATGCTATGAAACAGGTTATGGATATGTTTGGGATTCAAAGATCCCTTAGTTCAATATACCATCCTCAGTCTAATGGGAAAATAGAAGTCCTCAACAGATCCTTAAAACAAATGCTACATAAGGTTACAATTAAATATCTTCAAAATTGGGACAGAGTCCTGCCAGCTATTTTATTTGCTTATCGAGAGATAAAAAATGAACATACAGGCTTTAGCCCATTTGAATTGGTTTTTGGCGCCAGACCACGCGGCCCAATGTCTATATTAAAACAACTTTTAATTGGTGCTGAGATGAACAGGGAGGTTCAGACCTCATATCAGTATGTAGTCAATTTTAGGAAAAAAATAATAGACGCATGCCAGATAGCAGTAGGTTCATCTGAAAAGGCAAAGCTTAGGGCGAGGTTATTTATTAACCAAAACCGCAAATTACGCCAACTTTGGCCTGGTGATGAAGCTTACGTATTATTACCCAGGAAAGATAACAAATTATTAGTCTCATGGAGAGGACCTTACAGGATTGTGGAGAAACTGTCTGATGTTGATTATATTGTCTCAGTAGAGGGAAAAGAAAAAACTTTTCATATCAATATGTTACAGCAGTTTCATACACGTCCACCATATCTAAGACCAGTCTTTGAAGCTCTTGATCAATCTGTCTGTCGTCATTCTTCTTTGGCTGTCATACAGGAAGAAAATTCGGATTTGACTGATGGTAATGACTCATTATTAGTATTACCCAGTCTTCACTACTTGTCTACTGAAAGTTGGAAAGATGTTGACATATCACCAACTCTATCTTCTTTCCAGAAAGAACAGGTTACTTCAATCTTGCGTTCTTTTACTGATGTCCTTACTGATGTCCCAGGACACACTGATATCATCGAACATGATATCATTCTGACAGACTTTCAACCCATTAAGTTGAAACCTTACCCTATTCCTATACATTTACAATGTCAGGTTAAAGAGGAACTAGAACAGATGGTGAAATTAAATGTCATTTCTCCATCTCATTCCCCTTATAGTTTTCCGATGGTTTTGATCCGGAAAAAAGACAAATCTATACGTATATGCATAGATTTTAGACGTCTAAATTCGGTCACCATCCACGACGCGGAACCACTTCCCGTGTTAGAGTCTTTATTAGATAGACTAGCTACAGCTACATTTTTTTCTAAATTTGATCTATCTAAAGGCTATTTCCAAGTACCATTAACGGAACGATCCAAGCCTTATACTGCGTTCGCAACCCCATTAGGACTCTTTCAATTTAACTATATGTCTTTTGGTTTAGTTAACGCACCTGCGACCTTCGTTCGCATGATGAGACGACTCTTCTCTGACAGAGACGACCTTGTTACTTACATCGACGACATTTGTCTGTTTCATCAATCATGGGATGAACATTTGAAGGGTATTCAATCCTTACTTACCACTCTACGTCGTCATAATTTATCTGCACGTCCATCTAAGACTAAGATTGGATTTCAGGAGATTTCATTTTTAGGTTATAAAGTAGGAGGAGGTTTTTTGAAAACAGAGGATACTACTATCTCTAGGATTCTAAACCTTGATATACCTAAGACCAAAAAACAGGTTAGAAGTATTCTGGGGCTCCTAAACTTTTATCGTAAGTTTATCCCTAATTTTGCAGAATATACGTCTGTGTTGTCATCACTGGTGAAGAAAGAGTCACCAAATAGGTGTGTTTATAGTCGGGATGTTCATGTGGCTTTAAATAGATTAAAATGTCTGTTTTCCAAGTTGCCTATATTGAGATTGCCTGATCCTTCTAAACATTTTACTCTTACAGTAGACGCTTCCAAAACGTCCATTGGAGGTTCGCTGTTGCAAGAATGGAAGGGCTGTTTACATACAACACTTTATGTTAGCAGGAAGCTAACGCCGACGGAGCAGCGTTACTCGGTCATTGAGAGAGAGCTACTAGCTCTTGTGTTCTGCTTCTCTAAACTGCAACGCTACCTCCTTGGTGCAAGTTTTACACTCGAGACAGACCAGAGGGCATTGTCTTACCTGAAAACAGCGAGATTCAAGAATGCTAAAGCAGCGCGTGCCTCACTGGCCCTTCAACCCTATAATTACCAGATTAAACCCATCGCAGGAAAGTTGAACGTGATGGCCGATGTGCTATCCAGATGCATGAAGCATCCGCTATCGCCAGTTGTCTCCGCAAATGCTGCTTCAATCCAACTTTGATGCTCAATAATAACACTACTTAGTTTGGGACAAGTCAGGAATTATTTCGCAAAGGTAGCATCATGAACTAAGGCACATGCCTTCTTTTAACTCATATAGTGCATACTTCAGATATTACAACCACATTGCTTCGTCATGCACTCAAACCGGTTGAAAAACTATAGACACTATGCCAAGCAACATGATTATGATGAATTACTGTCCATCCAAAATCAAGATATATATTCAAGCGTTCGTCATATGATGTCTAATGCAATTGCTCAAGAACAATACTTCGTTACTTCATGCACGTTGTACAATGACTTTTGGCAGTATAACAATCCAAGTCGGTGCAATTCAGATACTTTGCTACAATTTCCAAAACTTTTTGCACTAATTAACTGTCTCAAACGTTGTGTAAAAAGGGAAGTAACTAAAATTACTGACTACAAAGTTCAAAAAGGGACATAACCAAGAAATTACATTTCATCATATACGTATGAAATTCTCAAGTACAGAATGAACAATAGTATCTGTGCTGTATATGCTATTCCATGGAAGACAAACATCAACAACCGACATAGATGGAAAATGGATTTTCTTCAATGAACATTTTCTTTCCGCCATATATACTTAACTAAGGATCAATAACAATGTTGTGCGAACTATTGACTCACTGAAACTTTAATTCTTTTAAATACCTCTACAGGAAGAACTGTGTATGGTCTAACATGACCATTTTTAATAACACTGATAATATTACATTGGTTCATTAGTGTATCATTATATGAATTGAATTACACTCGTGCTTACACTTAGTATAACCTATATCTTTCATATGTGTAGATATTAAGTAATATATCTTCATATGACATCTCATTAACATTGTCATTCACCACATGACATTGCATACATACAAATGTTAATAACTATTTTGACATATTGTCACAGTCACCACTTATATTTTAACTTGTCTGCCTCATATGTTCTATTCTGTCTTTGATTGCTTATTATGCATTTCATTTGATAGATAGGCAGACTTACATACCGACACGACTTAGGGCGTTTGTTGACATGGTATGCTGTGTGAGTGCCATGACTGACATATTGACTTTTCTTCACTGACTTCTAATTAATATAGTTACCTCACATTTGTGTCAAAAGAGCGTCTGCTAACGATAATGGGTTTAGTTATGTTATTACTAAATACCACACCTTGTGTGTTAAATTGTCGATTATGGAGCACGCCTCTAGGTGCTATCATAATGATGACAGTTGAGTATTTGCATATTGTCATATGGTTTCTCCAGTGACCTTGTAAGATTGTACTATAAAAATAATGAAAAGTTCCTTTTCATTATTTTAATCCAGGGGGGGAGTAAATGATATGAGTAAATATCATATCATGTTTTGTATTCGATCACTTCCTGATATATATTGTTTACACACGGTATCCTGTGGTTGCAGGAAGTGACGTCTTGACTCCTGCTTTGAATTGACAGCAGACGTCAGTTTTGATTTGGGACAAGCTAGCGTCTCTAACCGGCAGTCTGCTTGTGTCGTTTGACCAGTATGCAAGGAATGTGTCCAGTAGGACCTGCTTTTAAAATGTGTTGATTGCCTTTGGGCATCTTTATATTTCACCTGCAAGATCGATTACCATCACTGCCTTATGCTTTCATCTAACAGTATAATGTCAGATTAGTCTTAGCAGTGTGTATGGAATTCTTGGGCACGTAAGTTGACTGTTCCATTAAAACGGAGAGTATCAGAATCAAGGACAGTAGAGACATGTGCTAGTAAAAGCTACGATGTCATATCATACTCAAGAGGAGTAATGTGTTGATAAATATTTGTGAATCGTGCCAAGAAGTTAGTCCTTGTTAATGAGTACCTGAGGTGCGGGCCAGGGAGATTGTGTGTGACTGGCCAAACTTAAATATATATTCTATAATTCCTCAAACGGAATATGCAAGGAGAACCCTGGAGGGTACTCAGCAGGCCACAGTAATACGGAGTGTCAAGCCTGAAGTCTAATGCACTCTTACCACAGGACGTCGGGAGGACGGTTCCTGAAATAATAACCAGTCTTAAAATTTACCCGTACCATGTAGGTCATAAGCACCTGAAACCGCAAGATGTAACAGTTACAAAGATTTTACAGTTGCAGACACCTAAAACAAAAAAGCAAGTGAAAAGTCTAATTGGACTTGTGAATTTTTATCACAAGTTCATCCCTCAGTTCTCTTCCATTGCAGCTACTCTTACCTCGCTAACGAGTAAGGGGATGCCAAATAGGGTCGTGTGGACACAATATTGCGAGATAGCCTTATCTAGAATCAAGAGGGTGTTCTCTAGGAAACCCATCTTACTGATGCCAGATTTACGTAAACCCTTTGTTTTGCGGACAGACGCATCTTCTGTAGGAATTGGAGCTTGTTTAATGCAAGACCACCAGAGTACCTTACATCCAGTGATGTATGTGAGTCGGAAGCTGTTGCCGGCTGAGACTAGGTACTCCACGATTGAAAGGGAGTGCTTGGCAATTGTAAGGCAGTTTCAAAGTTGTCCCGATATTTGATAGGTGCACATTTTGTATTACAGACAGACCATCGACCCCTCTCATTTTTACAGTCGTCGAAATCGACAAGCTCGAAGTTAACTCGTTGGGCTCTCTTACTGCAGCAGTACAAATTTACTGTTTTACCCCTAGAGGGTAAGCTCAACGTTGTAGCTGACACTCTGTCTCGTGTGTAGAATGATTGTTTTTTTTCTTGGGTTTTCCCCCCACACGATGTTTAAGTGAGTATGCAAGATATGTGAAGACAAGAAGGATATGAATGTATACTTGGCTCAAAAGCTGGATGTTTGGTGTTTGGAGTGCGCCCAGCCGCTTTCCAAAAGAAAAAAAAAGAAAAAAAAAACTTCGGGTTTTTTCCCGGGAGGGGGAGAGTAGATGTCACAGTGTGATTAACACAGCTGTAGACTGGCGGTGCTCCGCGGGGGGCGGGTACATAATGTCAGTCGGGTGTGAGAGGTGTTCTCATACACTTAACTTAACAACACGGAACTGCGAGGTCAGCAGGTCAGGGGTGAACGCAAGGGGCGTTCTGATTGGGCAGTGAAGAAGAGAGAGTAGGGAGAGCGACGAGGTTTTGGTGATGATGGCTGACTCGTATTGTCGAATGCAAGAGGATATTTAGTTGTGAGAAGATAAGGCATTCGGTTATCTGAGATTTTCATCAATGTGTTACACTTCGCTAACTACATATAATGTTGTGATTTTGTGGTGATAATTATTTGAATACATTAGACAGAGTTGGGAACATTGCTAGTGTTCGTTATTATTTGAATGTGTTCTACTTCACCTCTCTCTCTCTCTCATGTGTAGTATTTCGAGGACTAAGGCATATGTGTATTTAAGACAAAATACCTTGTGTCAGATTGAAATGAGGTAATTTAATCCTACTAACAAACTCCTTTGTCGTACTCGAAGTTGTTTGCTGAGCATCCGTACTCGCCACTTTCAATTTCTCTAACTCCAAAGTTGCGAGTCTTTCTTCAAGTTCCATTTTCTGTTTTCTTTCCTTATGTTCCATTTTTCTATTTTCAGCCTCCGCAGCAGCTTGAAGTTTTTTCTCCTCCATTTCCATCTGGAATTTTCTTTCATCAGCAGCAGCTTGAGCTTTTCTCTCCTCAGCAGCAGCTTTTCTCTCCTCAGCAGCAGCTTGAGCTTTTCTCTCCTCAGCCTCTCTTTGATACCTTTTTTCTTCAAGTTCTAATCTTCTATTCTCAGCTTCTAGCTTCTTTAGTTCAGCTTCTGCTTTCAATTTAATTTCCTCTTTTTGTTTCTTTTCTTCTGACTTTAATGCCATGGCGAATTGAGCAGTTGAATATTCTTCCAATTCTTTACCAGCTTTACCAAGGGTTAACCCTTGCTGGATGAAGAAATCCAATGTAGACATTCTGTCTAATGAGATCAGAAACCTGAAAAATTCAACAAATTACCTTATCCCACTTCAATGGGAGACAAGTCTGTACTATAGACTTGTATACTCACTTCACTTTATTTCACTCTCTTAGTCTTAGTCAAAGACCTTGTATGGTTATCTTGTTTATAATATAACAAATAATCACTTAAGTACCTGTGGAAAATAATACCTTTATATCCCACGCACTGTGGGCACAAGTCTTTTTTATAAAGACTTTCATATGTATTCCACCTTGTCTCAATCTTTGGATAAGTCTTTTAACAAAGAACTTGTATAAATATCTTATATAATAATATTTTATCAACAATCTCTATATGAAGAGTGTACCATATTAATAATAATACTAATACATGACCAAGTATATGTATGTAGACCGTGTATGACAATAATGTAGTACAACCATAAATACAAAGACAAAGATACAGAACAATGACCGAAAACGTTCGCGGAAGTCAAATAAACAATACAGCAAAAAGTAAAGAAAATGTTACACAAATGTGTAATGATGACCGCGAAAAGTAAACAAGACAAATGGCAACACTGTTATAAACAAAAAGGTGTAAAGAAATAAATTAAAGAAAAGAGAGACCTACAGATACAAACAAATGAAATCAAAACTGAAAAACAGAAAAAATATTACAAAAACAACGATAAGTACAGTTACATCACAGCTAACACAAATAGCCACAAATTGTCGCTAGCAAATTTTCAATTAAGAAAATTGCTCCTACAGAACGCTATTATAAGACCACTATATCTTACAGACCGTGGTATCTCTTATAATAAACCCGCAAAAGAACACAAGAAAAATACACAACAATAGTACAAGGAACATAAATATTATCAATGCAATGTGTTGCAAAACAAAATCAATCACAAGTGATAGTGTCGATTCTCTTGCTCCTAGCGAACACAGAAACAAAATGTCAAGCGCGCACTGAATGTCAGATTCACTGTAGCATGAAGTGGTCTTCACGAACATAAAGTTACTATGACCTTCTCGAAACTTGAGTCTTGCACATGGAGTGTTTACAACTTTACGTACTGTTTACAAACAGGAACTTGACCTCAAAACATATAATTTGAATGCTCGGACGTAGAAAAGTCTGTTGTTGACTGAAACGTGTGAACGACCAGCGGTACCGTTCACAAAAAGGGAATCGACTTGTATGCAGCTATGGTCCACGTAGCAAACGCCTCGATGCTAACTTCAGTACTTGTCCTGTTGTAGTTTATGTAGCATTATAACATAAATGCTAACACTGTCTATTCTGTCCTGTGTAGCCAAAACTTGGAAGTGTCGAGTATGTGTGTTACAGCTGTTCCCCTTGCTTATTCCGAAATGTAAATTTCTGGACCACACTGGAGACATCATAAATGTAGCATAAGAGCCCGCGGAACTGGTCCACCAGAACTGTAAACTTTCTCGCTCTGTCCAGTGTGTAGCCTAGACCCACAGATCAAAAATGTAATGTGCACTTGTCCTTCTCATGAAAATAGCCCCATCAGCTGGCCACCAGAAATGTAACTGTCTTTTTCTCTTGTTGAGGTGATCACTTGCACAAGACAGTATACATGTTGTTAAGATGTGTAGTACTTGTAATGATGAGCTGAGTGTGGGTGCAAAAGAAGGCGCAAATGTGTTTAGGCTCGTATATGTTGTGTAATGCAACCCATACACTCACATGCAGTAGTCAAGGATGCTCGAACACTGCTGGCACGTTTCAAAACATTTATTGACGGTAACACACATAGCATCAACAGGAACAGTCATTGTAAACAAGGTCATGCTGACCGGAAATCGTTAGGTATATATCAGGCATTCAAAAGGGCTGGAAAACATTCCAATATTCGTACATGGTCAATAATAAGGTTCTTCGATGACAGTTCATAATGCCGCCTTGGTATCTCTGACTAAACGCGTCAGATACCTTAATCACTTTGACATACAGGTACAACTTGGCATTCCCCGCCAATTGCACATTATCAGGCTGTAATATATTAGCCTTAACACAGGCCTCGTTATGGCGTCATCTGTGTGCTCCTTCTAAGCAGGTTAACATCAACCCTGCAGTAATGCTTATGTAGACATAAATACCGCCAATCTGCGGTTCCCACAATATAACTTCGTCACTGGACTTCTGGATAATATAAAGACTAATAGTCTTGGATGGCTACCTTGAGCACAAAAATATAAGTTCTGAAATGTAGGACCGGTGAGCTGTAGTTCACAGACTAGGTAATCTTCTAACATGTTCTGCCACCGAAAGCGTAATAATGGGAAAAGTCGGTATTACCTGGAACCGAATCCTCAGAACATAATAAGGAACTCTGTCGTCATTCCGACGCACAGAGAATCACTGGGGAGACCTGCCAACGCAGTCACTTCGAAGATTTTCCCCGAAAACACAATGGACATCCGTCCCTCAGAAGCCAGGACACCTCACGGCCTGACGGAAGTATCAACTTGGCGCTTAAAAAACCTGCGCATGGGCACACGCCCGAACTGTTTACCTTTGACCCAATCTTCATACAGGTCAAACTCGAAAGGATGAACGAACAGGGAAGACAACCCCTAATCAACCTGACATCGCAAGGTAAAGACACAATTATTCACCTTTGACTAGGGTGAAAAAACATAAGCAAATAACTTGACATATGACTCCGTCGAAAATGACAGCAACAAAGATATGCCAGGCAAATGTACAAGAAAGTGAGGAACACATTTTCTATAAATGTAGTACAATTATACCAGCACAGAGAATCTTACAAGACATACTGGACACACATACGATACCAAAAACAGACATTTTCAAAGCCATTATGCTTAATTCAATTCCCAAGACACTACCAGACATCCATTTTAAACTAATTCTTTTGCTCTCGGATTTTCGTTTTTTAATTTGGAAATGTCGCATTCAATCAATATTTGAGTACAAAGTTATCCGCCCAGCCTTTCTACTAAATTTGTTCCTCCAGCGAGTGACGATTATTTTAAAACCTGTCCACTATCCCCAGCTACCTGTACCTCGACCTGCCAAATATTCTTAAATCCAAGCCTTTAGTTTATACGAAGGTCACTTTCCTATAACCTCCCCCTTCTCCCACCCCCCAACCTCACTGCCAATTACGTGGTATTCCATCACCTGTGTTTTTTTGTTTTTGTTTTTAATTTTTTTCCCTACCTTCCCTATTCCCTTTAACACACATCCTCATCCTCCCCCTCCTCCCCTACACACACACAACGTTAAAGGTGAGGGACTCCATCACCCAATATTTTTTTTCTTTTTACATGTGAGAGAGTGTGTGCAAGTTTAAAAATTTTCATCCTCCTTTTTGTCATGTCCGCAGAGAGAAGCCTGCCTTTAAATTATTATTATTTTATTTTCTATGTATCTATTATCATTATTATTATTGTTATTGTCATTATTATGTTTACATTTTAATGCATATGTACATGTGTAGTCTATTTATTTTATTATTTATTTTGTATTTATTTATTATTATTATTATTATTTTGGTTAAGACGGATGATGCAGAAGTAAGAGTTTTTATAGGACAATTTTGCTCAAGTCAGCAGCAGACCGTGTGGTCTTCGGACGAAAAAAAAAATATATATATATATATATATATATATATATATATATATATATATATATATATATATATATATATATATATATATACATATATATATATATATATATATATATATATATATATATATATATATATATATATATATATATATATATATATATATATATATATATATATATATATATATATATATATATATATATATATATATATATATATATATATATATATATATATATATATATATATATATATATATATATATATATATATATATATATATATATATATATATATATATATATATATATATATATATATATATATATATATATATATATATATATATATATATATATATATATATATATATATATATATATAAATATATAAATATATATATAAATATATATATATATTTATATTTATATATATATAAATATATATATATAAATATAAATATATATATATATATATATATATATATATATATATATATATATATATATATATATATATATATATATATATATATATATATATATATATAAATATATATATATATATATATATATATATATATTTATATATATATATTTATATATTTATATATTTATATATATTTATTTATATATATATATATTTATATATATATTTATATATATTTATATATATATATTTATATATATATTTATATATTTATTTATATATTTATATATTTATATTTATATTTATATTTATATTTATATTTATATATTTATATTTATTTATATATTTATATTTATTTATATATTTATATATTTATATATTTATATATTTATATATATATTCGCGGGAGGTCATGTTGGCCACAGTTCTAGATGTCGTTAAAGTGTCAAGGTCTGGCCTTGCCTACTGACCCCTAAGTGTGTTCGTGGGAAGTCTTTGACGCTGGTATTGTACTGCTCATACCTTTAAATTCAGGGGGGGAAAAAGGAAAAAAAATAATAAAAGGTGCAGTGAAATGTGCTTGTAATTGTGTGTATGTAAGCGTGCCCGAGTGTGTATAAATGTATATTTATATTTGATGAAATGTTGAATTTTCTTTTCTCCATTATGAAATGTGAATAAAACTTGTTGTAAGCGATCACACACCGGGCCCACTTTCTCACTCTCAGATGCAAACTGTTGAAAAAAAATGAGTAAACAAGCTCGTTAATAACCAAAACTATCCACTAAGAAGTGTCTATTTTCCGATCCTATTTATTTCCCCTGTTGCGCTATGCACTGGATGAACCAAGACTCTTTCTTTTGTCCCAGGGGACATCCTTTCAGATTACATTTCACGGTCCAGCACGAATTTATTTTAGCCAAGCTGGACCTGAGGTCTTGGCGTCATAAATCAGCGAAATCGGACACCTGCTTTTAGCTTAGGTAAATTTAAGTACCCTTTGTTTTGATTATTTTCCAACAAGACTGAAATCGTAAATAGTAGCAGTAGAAAAACTGTTTGTGGATGTGTGTGTTTGTGTGTGTAATGGACTTTTTAAATTTTTTAATTTTTTTCCCCTACTGCGAACAATTTTACAAACTGGGGAAAAAAAACGTCTTTAACCATTAGTTGAAGGCAAATTTAATTTTGCTCTGTTGATCAAGAGAAATTGAACAAGTATAACATATGTTGAAGAGTGCGAATGTGTATGTGAAAAGAATTGTTTTTGTCTAGTCGGGAATGATTTTTTTGATTTTTTTTTCGCCTTTGTTGTTGTTTTTCCCTCCTCCCCCCGCTCCCCGTTATCACTAAAAGAATAAAGAGTACTCTCTATATTTCCAATAAGTGGGAATAAGGTTTTATTTCTTTCATTCTTTCTTTTTTCTTCCTTCTCTTTTTAATCAACACTATCATTACCAAAAAATGTAAAATGTGTAACCTTGGATGACTAGAAAGAGTGTGTAAATGAGTGTGTGCAAGGTGTGAAAGTAATTATTATTTTTTTTTTTACAGCTGCACATTGTATTTTCATTGTTATGCTTATGTTCAAACTATTATTGTCAATGTTTCTATGCATATGTCTTTGTCAATTTCAACGGAATGTGAATAAAGAGTTAAAAAAAAAGCAAGTCAGCTCATCAACATGGCGTAAGGCCGCTTTATACAATTAAATGGATAGTTTTGGTCTATCCGGTTTTTTAAATTTTTGTGTGGGTTTTTTTCCCTCTCCCTTTTTTGTCCACTGTTATCACTAAATGACAAAAAGTGCGCTCTATAATTCCAAAAAAAGAGGGGGTAAGATTTCTTTATCTTTTTTTCCCCACTCTTTTTAATTCAACACTATCATTACCAAAAATGGACAATGTATAACTTTAAGAGTACAAGAAAGAGTGTGTAAATGAGTGTGTGCAAGGAGTGAAAGTTTTTTTTTTTTTTCTGTACAGCTTCTCATTGTATTTTCATTTTTATACTTATATTCATGCTATTATTGTCAATGTTTCAATGCATATGTCTTTGTAAATTTCCACGGAATGTGAATAAAGATTTTAAAAAATAAAAAAATAAAAAAAATTATTTTGAAGTTTAAATTTAAATTCGTTTTTAAATCGACTTCTGAAGAGGACAGACGTGTAACTTCAAAAAGTGTTCCAAATAGGAATTTGCTTAATTTTGTGAATAATATATTTTATTCCAAATCACCAACTTTGCATTTCCGAAGTTTTTACGGACGTGTAGTGAAGCCTGCTCGATTCAACTGTATACTTCCAAGCTTCGTAAGTAGACGTATCCACTTTCTTTTGTCATTAAAAATTGTAAGAAATTGCCACATCAAAATGATGGCAAAAATCAACCTTGATGCCAGCGAGGACTTCGAAGGAGGTACCTTGCACCAAAGCGGCACTTTGGTGTTATCTAGAGCCCCTAGATCTATAGAGAGTTACGCCAACTATGTCAGAATCGAAAACGAGGCTGAACGACGTAGACGCCATTTTCGGCTGGACAATACCATTAGTAGCGAGAATAAGCATCGAGTAAGATTTTCTTTTTTTTTTCTTTTTTTTAATTAATGAAGAAAAATATCCCGTTCAACCTCTGATGGGTTATTGTAGTAAGGTACTCTGTGTAACACCCCGCTCAAATTTCCCCGATTCAAAAATCTAGTTAACGTAAATTTACAACCTATAACCCACTACTACTATGTTTGAAATTTGTAATGGGCAATGTCAAACCTACCGCTAAAAATTGGACAAAATAATTTGAACTTTCTACTACCCCGTAAAAAAACTATAAATAATTTCCATGTTTGACCTTGGTCTCAAGGCCATCGTCAAAATCAACCGCCAACATTTTAACTAAAGAATTTGAATTTTCCACTACGCCAAGTTAAAAAGGTTACTACCCCCTTTTAACACGCACTACCCCTCCCAATATTTATTAACAAACGTCGTAAAAATTAACAACCAATCGTATTGTTACCTCGTTTTATAGTGACGATAAAATCTTGGTTGTAGGAGAAAATATGCCTAATCTGTGCTTTGGAATAAAATTAAATAATTTATTTCTCAAAAACTAAAGAGAATTAAAAGGAGAGAGATATCTTGAAATATAGGGTTAATATAGCTTAATATATTGACATAAAGATTTCCCCGTAATAATATTATTTGACACAGAAAATTTTATTTTAGTAATATTTTCAGTTCGAAAAAAAGCACAATTAATTACTTAAAAATTATACAGATGAAAATGTGGAAGAATAATTAAATGAAACCTATATTGATAGATAGAGGGCATTTGGCCGCTTAATAATCTATTTTGATATTAAAAATCTGTCCATAAATAAATGAGATATATAATATATAAAATAAAAACAGACGAGCGAACACACTTATAAACTGCTCAATTTGGTAGCTTGGGGGAAAAGTTAAAATTTGTTGACGCGCGTTCTGATTGGTTAGGCGTAGTTGAGGATGGGGAAATAAGAATTAACAATTGCTTGCAAAGTCGGCCATTTGAAATTTAAAATTACTAAGCTGCCATCAGCGGGAGAGCCTGTGTGACCAAAGCTTTCGCCGTCTGGAACACTAAAGCAGTGGTAGAACCCATTTACTGCCAAGTCAAGCTTATGTTATGTGAAATTCTTACTTGAGGGTAAGGCAAAATAAATATTTGTATTGATTTAATTAACATGTAAGCCACAATTTGTGTTACGGTAGCCTAAGAAGGAATGCAGTCTTTCGGAGTGAAATAAATGCATAAAATATTTGCTAGTGTCTTTACAACGTTTGCGAATGCCAAAGCAGTAGACCAAAATGGATATTGGCTTTTGTAGTGCCATCAATGTTTAAATGTTATGTATAATTATGTAGAAAATGTTAGGACGAATTTATCCACAGGTTTCAGTGCTAGAGTAAGCACACCATATCTATTGTATGAACGACAAACCCTGTATAAGATGTTGTAAGGGAATCATTAAAGGGTCCCAGGCTGGGTATGTACACCCCTGCCTATTATATGGAAGCGACACCTTGGAGGAAGGGATCAGGGCTCTGTACTATCACTGAAGAAGAATGTTTACACAGCAGTGAATGTTAAACAATGAAAAATAAAGACTGGTGTAATGATCAGCACACATAGCTGATCAAGGTGAGTTGTTACTGTGGTTATGCGTGGAAGTATTATAGATGAGAGTTATATGGGAGGGAATGTTCCTCTCATTTCAGGTTATATGTCAGAATACTTATTGGTGGAAGGAAACCTGGTGAGGGACGAAAATCTTGGGAGTGATCGCTCAGCATTCAAGTTGTAGCTAGCACCACACCTTCGACCAGGAGCACCAATTTGTTGATTCTGAGGACCTATGGGCCAACTGTTTTCTTCAATCTATGCCAGTTAAGTCCTTTAGAAAAGGCACTGACAAATTATTAATATAATAAAGTTCCACCATAATAACCATAACCATAATAATAATATAATCACCTTGAAGTGATGAACCCAACAGTCTTTCCAACATATTAACAATGATCAGTACAAGCCGGTAAACAGAACTGTGGGTGGATTTCTTCAGTGATTTTCTTTTGTATAAACAATAGACATGGACAGAGTTCCAATTTATTTATTTTAAATAGTGTAAATAAAAATTCGATTGAGTGTAACAATCCCTGTCCCATAAAATCGAGGTACAGGGAGATTAAATTGTAAAAAATAATTACCTAAACTTCATCAAAAGTCTTACTTACTTTAATTTTATTGGGTTAAAGTTTTGTTTGACATTTTTCTTTCATCACATAAAATACATTACCCTACACACTAGCCACACAACATTACAGAGATTAATTTATCCAAGGTGAGATCTTAGAGGTGGTGGATAGAGACCATGAGAATACATCATCATCATCATCAATTAGACTCAGGGAACTTATACAGCTTGACCTCACCTTGTGTACCCTTAGTTTAGTAACACCATAACCTCTAATTTACCACAGTTATAATTAGGATATATATTGTTTTCAATTCCAAATAATATGAACAACTGCCGATATGAGAAAGTGGCATCACATTTGTCAAATCGTTGTAAATAGGGACAATCACAATTATGCTAATACGTTAAATAAATAAACAAAAACAAAAAAACAAAAAAAAAAAAAAAAAAGTCAAGAAGAAACTCTGAACAAGAATAATATTAAAATGGAGGGGTGTAAAGGCCTGGTGGTTCCATTTTGTCCATATACAAATATGCACAGCCAATCCACGTTCAACAGACTCTGAGACAGAATAAATTTTTAAAAAAAAAAGAAGAAAAACACTGTTGCTTCGGAACTGGGTCACGCAAAGTACCAAAACGCAAGTAACCAATCAGCTTGTCCTGGCAATTGAAAAGACTAAAACGCCGCGTACCAATCAAAAGGGTTCCTTACGCAGAAGCGTTTACCTGTGTTGACCTATACCTGCATGCCGGGCAAACTTGCTAAGACGAGTCAAAATCTGGCTTGTATTAATCTTAGAGGGTAGGTAAACTTACTATAAACTTTTAGGAGTTTTAATATGCCTAAATCATATATAGCCAGCAGGTGGGCTTGAACATCAACCTAAAGAAGACAGAGGTCATGACGCTCAATGTGAGCAACCCTGAGCCCATATCAGTAAGGAATCAGCAACTGGAACAGACAGATGCCATCACATACCTAGGATGCATAGTAACACCAGACGGCGGAGCAAGCAAAGACATCAACAACAGAATGAACAAAGCAAGAACAGCTTTTTTTAGTCTAAACAACATCTGGAAGTCCTCTCAGTACAGCACAAGCTCAAAATTAGGATTATACCAGAGCTGTGTGCTTTCTGTGCTTCTCTATGGTGCGGAGAGCTGGAGAGTTACAGAGAAGGAAATGTCGAAATTGTCCTCTTTTCACACAACATGCCTAAGAAAAATTCTCCGAATCTTTTGGCCGAATACCATCACCAACCAAGATCTGCTTACTCGGAGCAAGCAAGAGGACATGCACACCATCATAGCTGGCAGACGCTGGAGCTGGGTTGGCCATGTCCTCAGTAGAGACCCCGATGCCATCACAAGAACAGCTATGCTATGGACCCCTGAAGGAAAACGAAAGAGAGGCCGACCAAAAACAACTTGGCGGAGGACTATGGAGGCTGAGATGCAAAGAATGAACCAGAGTTGGGGCACTGTACGAAGGATGGCCGCCGACCGAGCAAAGTGGAATCAATTTGTTGTTGCCCTACAAGACGCTACCAGGCGTAATGGCCACTGACTGCTTTGACGGTCGGCGGCTAAGGATCAAAGAAGAAGATGTAAATGTAAACATATTCTATCTCTACTATTAACCTTTTCATTACCTCCGAAAACGGCGAGTATCTGCCTGAATGGCGAGGGACACTTGTCTCTGTACAAGAAAATAGGATACTCACGTAAAATCAATGTCAGGTTAGACATTAATAATAACCTGAGATTTCGCCTCGAGTATTAGCGGGCGTACAAAAAAAAAAAAAAAAAAAAAAAACCTTTTCATTTGAATGTAAAGTAAATATAAAAAAGTTAGTTGCTTATCCTTTACAGGACGTGGCAATCAACCCCAGCTTTTATTGGCTGTTTGTGATTTTTCTAGGCAATTTTTTTTCATTCAGTAGTTTGCCATTGCTTTCTGAACGGTACGGCGCTTATACCATTGTTAAAAATCCACACAAAGCGATCTGCTACCAAACCGCCTGCAGCAGGTTTCGAACATGGTATATCTGGATTATGAAACTGCGTTCATATCCATTAGGCCACAGACGCCGACAAAGTAAATATAAAGCTATTCAATTTAAATGCAAAGAAAGTGGAATAGGAAATTGGGGACACATAAGTATGTGTCGGGAAACTCAATGCTCAGAGGGTATTCGTTTCTCTTCTTTTACCATACTAGTAGGTGGTACCAGTGAGGATACTAATCTCTGGAACAAAGTAAGGGTAGAAGTGACTTGGCGTCGAACTAGACATCATAATCAGAGGGTCTTAGAGACACAGCGACCAGCTTTGCAGTTACTTCCTCATCTTACTTGGAACGTGCTGCGCCTTTAATCTTGACCAGAGATGCGAGAACTCCAGTGACCTATCTGCACAGAACGCAGAAACCCAGCGGGAGCAGAAACTACCATTTGCAGCTAAGTCAAACCTAAAAGCTGCCAAGTAACTTCTTACATAAAACACTATACCACCACACGGTGATGAGTACTTTCTGTTAAAGATTATTCAATTTTTTTAAACTGTTAAAACTTAGTTGATTATTAAATTTGTTATTTGTAAATATACAAATTTAACGTCGGTTTAATCATTTTGGATGTACCGCATGTTTGTCTCAGTTAATTTAATAAATACACTCTAAACAGAGCTATACCAGAATAATAAGAATTCCACTGAGTAAATCAGGGTGGGGGCTTGAACGAGCTGAAATTAATAATTGCTTAATTCTTCATAAAAGGCGGCAATTGCCCTGCCCAACGCAGCATTGTTCTTGACTTCTGAAATATCTTATGAATATTATGAGATAGAAGCATCATTATCCTTCTATCTACAACTCTGCCGAGAGTAATCTTGTGCGAAGGTAGACACCTTTGAAGACCCATATTAGATACTCTTGAGTTTTGGCCACTGTTGGGCCACTACTGCAAAGCAGAGGAGGCAATTCCGTGACAGTGCATGTCCTCTTAATACTCCGAATAAGTAATTCTTGGTGATGGTATTCGGCCAAAAGAGTCGGTAAATTTTCCTTAGGCACATTTTGTGGAAAGAGGACAGTTTCGACATTTCCTTCTCTGTTACTCTCCAGCATTCCGCACCATAGAGAAGCACAGAAAGTACACAGCTCTCATATAATCTTAATTTTGTGTTTGTGCTGTACTGGGAAGACTTCCAGATGTTGTTGAGACTAGCAAAGCTGTTCTCGTTTTATTCATTCTGTTGTTGATGTCCTTGCTTGTTCCGCCGTCTGCTGTTACTATGCATCCTAAGTATGTAAATGTGCCTGTCTGTTCTAGCTTCTAGTTACTTTTTGTTGTTGGTTCAGGATTGCCCACATTGAGTGTCATGGCCTCTGTGGTGGGTTGATATTAATTATGTATATATTTATGTAGCAGATGTGAAGTCAGCTATGCAAGCCCCTGAGGAAGTTTAATTTCTAAATATATGTCAGGGAACCTGTCTTGCTTCCACCAATGACTACCACCCGCTATGTATATAATCCCCAATTTATATGTCCTAATGTATGGGTGTTGTGTAGCTAGATGTCTAGGGTATATGCAATGTATGTGAAGAAAATAACAACAACCACACTTTAAGGTTAATAAACAAGTAAGTAAACAACTCACTATTGAATTTTGGTCTGAACAATTTTTTACAAATGTATTAATTATAATTGAGTTGATTCATAAAAGATTAAACGTCAAGATATATTTACACACATACCAGTTTAACTACTAAAGTCTATTATTTCCTGAACTAGGAAGTGTTCTTAGTGTAATACTCTCTTCCAAACTTAAGCACATATTTGGGGGATCAATAATGTCATCATATTTTATAATCTTGTTGATATAATCGGTGGTGGAGGATCAGTCAGTGAATTAACAAGGCCCCAAAACACAAGGGCGTATCTTTACATATGTGTAGAAAATTCTGCGATGTCCTGGTTATAAGTCTGCATGCACACAGCACTGCACAGCTTTCAGGATTCGAGATAAGGTAAGGCACACAATTCATATGGCCTCAAACAGGTACTTTTGTTGAACACAAACGTGACTGGCTCACTTCAGTTTCTCACCCAGAAACTCTGGAAGTAGAGGATTAATTTCCCTCAAAATAATATTCTGACCTATCTCCGTTCTTAACAGGTTTACAGGTATCAACAGATCAAAATTCAGAAAATAATACATAAATAATTATTGTCCCCATCTAGTAGAGTGCTCTATTCATCATTAAGTATCTCAAACATATGTTTGTACACCTTCCTAGTCATAATACAATATTATAATTTCGTAAATACATTGTAACCAGCAGGCAATTTGGTGGCGGGGAAAGAGCACTGTGAGCCCTACCTTGGCTACGTATCACAAGGAGACGCAGAAACACCCCCTTTATCTCCCCCAGAGCTGGCACAGTACACTTCTGGCTTCTACCCGGGGCGTTAGGAAATCCACAGGCACCCCAGCATCACAATGCCAAGAAGATGACAAAGTTGGAATTTACTAACTCAAACCTGGCAGAGCAAGTCCTCCAACAGATGTGGCCGATGCTGGGCCCACTGGCGCGTGGACACGTCCCGATCCCCATCGAGACTTGCCCGGGGAGCCCACCCCGGCTCAAAAAAAGCAGAGAAGGCCACTCTCCAAACCTCCGATGTCTTGCGGGCAGTGTTAGGATGTGCAAGAACATGGACAGGAAGACTCCACAACTTCCCCACTGAAGACACGCCCACGGCGACCGTTGCCTCAACTGGCTGTGTGTGGTGTACCCGGAAACGGGGCCTCCCAGTATTGAGACACAGTTAAGTCCCCGATGTCATTTATCGGTGCAGAGTTGAGAGAGATGGCTGAGCATCACAATCCCCCCTGTGTTGCAGCATGATGAGAACCCAGAATTGCACACTGAGCTTGGGGGGAATCACTTGGGCACCAGACTTAATACTGGCTCTTGACTGGATGGCCGCATGCAGGAGATTTCTGCAATGGGGGGTTGGCAGGTGGTGGGTATCTGGAAGTGGCTCTTTGCAGGACGTGAGGATTCCTTGGGTGAGCCCAGAACCAGAGCACAGCATTGTGCAAGCTCTGCATAGTTGGAGAGCCCCCTGGATGACGGGGAATGCACAGTGTGCTACCCCACCTGTCCCCAACTGCTAACTTAGAACCAGAAGTGGGGTCCTCTGTATGCGTGCCAGGCCAGGATAAAATGCCTGGGAAAGAGACTGGAGCTCAGAACTCCCTAACTCAAAGTTGCAGGATGGCAGGAAAGACAGGGCTATTTTGAAGATAATGCAACCATATTTTCACCATACGAGCTCGGACGCCGCCTCGGTAAACAAGGTCCGCGCAGAGCAGTGACACCCCCAGGCTGCTTGCGAATAGTCTACTACTGGGAACATAAACAGATTAGGGATGAGCCCACTCTCCCGTTGAACAGGTGCTAAAGTCGTAGATACTGGGCCAGAAGGCGCACCGGAAACCACAGTATCACGCAACTCGCTTTTTTTTTCTATGGAGAGTACACCGTCAAATAAATCTCGTACTGGTGCTCGCCCTGTGGAGCTCCACCAGGCAGGTGCAGTGCCGGGCTCTGAGCCTCGACAGAGCCCACCCTCAGCTACTGGAGGACCCTCTAGACCGTCTTGTGGAGTCAGCAGACGGCGGAGGAGAACTACTGACCAAAACAAAACAGAAAAAGAGAAACCCAGAGTGCCACTTGTCATGATGCACTGGAATGCAGAGGGAGTGAACAGCAAGCAGGCTGGATACAGCAAAAAGACAGAGCTGGAAAACATCTTGTATGAGAAGCAAGTCAGTGTTTGCTGTATCCAAGAGACTCACTTGAAAGCAGATCAAACCTTTAAAATAAGGGGATATCAATGCTTCAGATCCGACAGAAAAGATAGACGAAAAGGAGGAGTACTTACTCTTGTAAGGAATAACATTCCTGCACACGAAAGGAAAACCTTCATGGATGGAGCAGAATATCAGCTGTTGCAGATAAAGGTAGACTAGATGGAAATAGAACTCCTGAACTATTACTGTCCGAACAACAAACCCCTGAGTCTCAGCTCTATACAGGTACCAGCCACCAACTTTATAGCAGTTGGAGACTATAATAGCCACTCCCAGAGCTGGGGCTATAACCATCTGGATCACAGAGGTGAAGAGGTTGAAACTTGGCAAGATGATCACTCCCTAATCCTAGTCAATTATGCCACAGATACTCCTACCTTCTACTCCAGAGGATGGCACACAACTTCAACACCAGATCTTGCCTTCTCCACACCAGATATAGCTGGATCTATTAGTAGAGAAGTAGGAGACCAACTAGGGGGAAGCGACCATCGCCCAATCTTTCTTACTGTCCAGAGTGCAACTCTCAGTACAGGCCCAGCCATTACAAGATGGAACTACAAAAAAGCCAACTGGGGTTTATTCAGGCATCAGGTGAACACGCTGCTGTCTACCCTCAAGGTACAGAACAGAGACATTAATGAAGTGGTAAAAGACTTCAACAGATGCATACTACAAGCTGCAAAAGAAACCATTCCCAAAGGATGCCGGCGTAACTACATACCATACTGGTCCAGCACACTCCAAGAACGTCAGGAAGCCATGGACAGGGCTAGAAAGGACGCAGAGTCTCAGCCTTCACTTGAAACTCACAACAAATGGAAAAAGGCTGTAGCAGAGTTTCAGAGAACAAAGCTAGAAGAAAAACGGAAAAGCTGGAGAACTAAAACGGCATCGCTGAACCTTGAGAAAGACGGCAGGAAACTTTGGAGATTAGTCAAGTCTCTAAATGAAGAGCGTTCCTCACCTAGGCAGACTATCACATTGGATGAAGGTGGCAAACTTTTCAGAGGAAAACAAGCTGCAGACTTGTTTGCTAGAAGATACAGTTCAGAAAGCAACTTACCCATTAACATAGATCATCAGAGAGAGATAAGAAAAGAAATACTGGCAACCATGGGACAGACAGATACTCCTGCCCCAATGAGGGAACCCATCACACTAGGAGAACTACAGAAGGCTATTTCCAAGCTTAAGTTTCAAAAGTCACCCGGCCCAGACAAAATCAGCAACGAAATGCTAGTAAATCTGAGCTCAGCAGCAAAGACAAAACTGCTTGAGATATTCAACCACAGCTGGTTGAAAGGAACGGTACCCCAAGTATGGAGAGAAGCCATCACAATACCCATACTAAAGAAAGGGAAATGTAAGACCGAGGCTGCAAGTTACCGGCCAATCAGTCTCACAAGCTGTGTTGGGAAGACTATGGAGCGAATAGTCAACCACAGATTTAAATGGTATTTAGAGTCTGAGCAGATCCTGGTGCCGGAACAAGCTGGATTTAGAGAATGCTACAGTATAGAAGACCAAGTTACTTACTTGTCTCAAGCAATAGAAGATGCCTTCCAGGAGAAGAAAAAGGTCCTAACGAGCTGGGTCGACTTCAAGCAGGCCTTTGACAAGGTGTGGAAAGATGGCCTCATTGCAAAACTTAGGAGAAGTGGAATCCAAGGCAACATGATGAAATGGATCCAGTCATACTTGCATAACAGGAGAACTAGAGTCACTCTTGATGGTCTGCAGAGCAGAAAAGTGTTGCTCCATCAGGGGGTACCTCAAGGAGGAGTAATTTCCCCAACACTCTTCCTTGTTTACATCAATGACCTGGTGAAAGATCTCCCTGCAGGAGTTAAAGCTGCCTTATATGCAGATGACCTAGTACTCTGGTGCGCTGATGAAAATGTCACCACAGCAAATTATAGAATGCAGCGGGCAGCAGACATGCTAGTGTCATGGGCAGAGAAATGGCTTATCACAATAAACACAGACAAAACCTCCACAACACTGTTCCCCCTCGCCCCCAAGGACAAATCAGCTAACATACACCTAGGGACAACCGTGATCAAGGAAGAAAGCTACCCCACCTATCTTGGGGTGACATTTGACCAAAGGCTTACATGGAATAAGCATATTGAAAACGCAGAAGGAAAGGCCCGAAGACGACTAGGCATACTCAGAAAATTAGCAGGTACCAACTGGGGAGCAAATGAACGAAATCTAAAGAAGATTTATAATGGAGTAATAAGACCACACTTAGAGTTTAGCTCAGCAGCATGGTCATCAGCTGCTAACTCACATCTGCAGTCTTTGGACAGGGTGCAAAATCAAGCTCTCAGGCTCATTACAGGAGCCATGAAAACTACACCAATAACAGAGATGCAGAAGGTTGCTGGATTACAGACATTGTCCCATAGAAGAGACACAAAAACCATGATCCAGATGGAAAAGTACAACAGTATGCCAATGCACCCAATGAAGGCAAGACTAGATGATCTGGCATTGGGACGTCTAAAGCGTAGCAGCTTTGTGCATCGGGGGAAAAGACTTATAAGACAGCATCAAGAGGACCTATCCATGAAGACAACACCACTGAAGCCCACCCTATACCCTGTACCATGGGAGCAGGCCAGCAGTGCCCTCCAAATTAATACATCAGTCAGTGGTCTCACAAGTGGATGTGAGTATAATGATCTGCAAAAACGAACTGCTACATTGAGTATGATCCAAGAAAGCTATCCCGATCAATCATGGATACATGCCTATACAGATGGATCAGCAACTAATGCTGTTAGGAATGGAGGTGCCGGTATCTTTATCTCATATCCTGACAACCACTATGAGACTAGGCACATTCCCACTGGTAAATTCTGTTCCAACTATACAGCTGAGGTTCAAGCTCTAGAGCAAGCTGCAAATATGATTTATAACACCAACTCTGACTGCCACCAGGTAGTCATCCTCACAGATGCACTGTCTGTCCTGCAAGCTCTCAAGGGTGGTAAACTCCCGCATCTGAGAAATGAACTAAACAAGGTAGCTGCCAAAAAGAGAACCATACTTCAGTGGGTACCATCTCATTGTGGTGTACCCGGAAATGAAAAGGCAGATAAACTTGCAAAAAAGGGAGGAGAATGTGAACAAGAAGATAATGAAGTCACATACTTTGAGAAAAAGAGAGCTATCCAGACTATCAGAAGAGAACAGAACCAACCCAAAGACGACTATCACACTCTCGACCGGCAGGGACAGATAACTATTTTTCGACTCAGGACAGGGCATAACAAACTGAATAAACACATGCACAAGCTACGATTGTCTGCTTCACCATTGTGCACATGTGGATTAAACGAACAAACTGCTGAGCATGTTCTACAGGACTGTCCTCTGTATGACCAGTTAAGAAAGATATACTGGCCGAATGACTCAACACTAAACTCAAAGCTATATGGAGTTAAAGAGGAACTTCAAACAACAGTCGAATTCATCATGAGAACTCGTCTGACGGTGTAATCATCAAAGATGCGATCGCAAGAAGAAGAAGAAGAAGAAGTAAATACATTCAGGTAATAACCTGTATTACATAAAGATGGCCAGTAATTTTCTGGCTATAACTCAAACATTATTCATTAAAGTCTTTTCCCTTATTAATTTCTTTTTATCCCAACTTTTAAGTAAAACTGTAAGGATTTTATTTAGTTCTTTCCCCACAATGTCAGAAAGCCTGTCTGGCTTTTCTACAAAGGACAATATCTTTCTTAGCAACTCGGTGAAACAACACAAAGTTTGATGTTGGCTTCCCTCTTTATACATATATATTTTTTTTTAAATCTCCCAAAGTACAAGAAAAGCTGTAGGGCTTTTACATGAAGCTATAAGATTATCTAACCCCATTTAATGATTTTACGTAACATGTTGAAGTGGCACTTGTACTACTGGGACTCTACCCTTCAAATATTCATTCTTAATCAATATGGCAAACACATTTTCAAATACAATAATAATTATATAAATGTTGGTCTTACCGAAATATCGAATTTTTTTCACTATGTAAGTTAATTACAGGCCATAAATGGTCACACAGAATCTCCTGCTGACTATCAGAACAGCGAAGGCATATGAGCACAACTTGTCTGTATACGTCCCTAACTATACAAGTGAACTTATAATTTGAAAGTGGCGAGGAACGCTGGTCTCTCTGTGTATTTATTCCCACTTCTTAGTTATTCTAAGCAACCAATCACGGGACTTACGTTCCTACGCGTCTTTTTCAAAAAGTTAACCTACTATTTTCAAATCAGGAGACACCTCTTAATATGGCCAGCATCAGTACAGAAGCCCCATGCACGTCTATATATGTCTTTATTCTACCATATCGCTAGTATTATTTAAGTCATTTTAATACAGAACGATAATATTTACTTAGTCTACCGTCTGTCATCTAATGCATAAGGTTTCATACTTCTGGCTATTATTTTTACCATTTTCGTTTTCCTCTATATTTATGCCAATAATATATCTTTCTTCCTACAGTAAGATAATATTTTAGACTAAAGAATATGATATATTTAATAACTAATTAGTAGCATTTTAATCGTCATTTTTTTTAGTCTTTATTTTTCCTATCGTTCGATTTGGACAGTTAGTTTCAGTTTCGAGATGCAGACGATAGTTTAAACAGGACTCCGTACTATTTCCCCCCTCTCTCTCCCTTTTCCAAGACATACACAATTTCTAACGATACTCACATTCAAACGTGCGTTTTGGTTAAAGGCTTGCAAGTCTGTGACGTCACATTGGCATAAATTCTACTATCGTTTTTATGCGTTAACTCTTTAGATACCGAGTACTAAAAGCTAGTATTTTGGTGGCGCGATGATTCCTATGTTATTTTATTCTTATAAAAGTGGTCACTAGTCTTACAACTGGGGGGAATTTGCGAGACCATATGTGGGCGTGTTGTACTTACAGATGGTATTTTACGACAGCCTCTGTCTTCTTCAGATTGATGTTCAGACCCACCTGCTGGCTATACTTATTCAGACTATCGGTGTGTGATGGGGCCGGGAAGACACCCCTGAGGCCCCACCCCCACTTCAGTTCAAGGCATGTTTGTCGCCCATATATTTTCGGTCGGCCCACGTGACTGTCAGCTCACGTGACGGCGCGAGCCTGGGTTGAGAAAAGTCTGAAGTAGAAGATATGTAATGAGGCCATAATAAAGCCTTAAAAATAGAATTGTGGTGTAGAATTGTGTTTTTGCTCTAGAAATAGTGTATATTTCTGTGTTTTCATGCCTTCTAAAGCGATAATCGCGTGTGAAATTTAAGTAGCCAAGATTAATACGCCCAGCGCGCAGTAAGTGAGTGATTAGCCTAGTGCCTATAAAAAGAAATAGCGAACCAGCAGGGACCTTTCCTAGTATCAGCCCACACGAGAGAGCAAACGACGAGGTGACCGGTGTAGGTAGCAGATGGACCAGAGCACGTGAGTTAATTTAAATTAGCTTTAGTATTCTGTAGTTTTATTATTAGTATTCAGCGTGGCTGTTCTAATGTTTAAAGGAAAAAGTGAATGTGTTTCCAGGACCTGATAATTTAGTCTTGAAATATAATTGAGTGGAAATAATGTGTGGATATATTTCACTAGTGTTAAGACCAAACCACACTGTTGGCCCCATGCTCCCTCAGGAGCGGAGAAGAGAAATATATATCTTGAAGTGAGCCCACGTGCTCTCACAACCATTCCTCACATAACCATAATTAAATAATCATAAAATGGACATAAAATAATATTCAACTATATGTACAACAAATACTCTCAATAACGAGAATAAACCACCACCTCGCAACTGATCTATCTCAATATTCGTTACTGCATTCGGAAGCATGTCGTATGTGACGACTGGTGCGCCTGGCAACAAGCGTGTCGTATATGACCACTGATGAGACTGGGAATCTCATCACATGAAACACATCGTTACCGAAACAAATCACTGCCATAGCATATAAATGCGTCATGCAGGCTTCTGTTGGATTCAGCCGCACTGGTGTCGCTCTGCTCCGCAAGGAGCAAACAGCAACATTTATGTCTCAAATGCGCTTTACGCCCAAGGAGTGGCCTCGCGCTCTCCAGAAATCTAAATGACTATTCTCACCTCACAGTAACCCATTAAATATTGTGACGAGAGTACTGAGATTCTGTCTTTCAAATGGCCCATGTCTTTTCCTCCTTGCATTTTGTTCACTATTTTGGAGGGATTACAGAAAAATCCTTCTCCATGTTTCTTCTCCTTCTATTATTTACGTTTTTTCAAGATGAGATCACGATGGAGTTTGATTTATGTGTTTAGAATGGGGGTGTAGGGAATTGGACAGTATTTTTCTAGAAGGAAGATTATAGAGGCTAGTTCAGGATTTGCCCCAGTTTTAGTCTTTTTTAAAGATAGGGCAGGTGGCCCTAGACGCATTTTTCGGGAGTTAAATTATTTGCGGCCATTTTTGCTTCATTTCCGCAGTATAGGGTTAGGACGAATTCTCGTTTCTTTGTCTAGAGAAACTGGTTGCATCAGCATGATCTAAGGTTCCGATTGGCTGAGAGCTAACTGCAGTTGAAATGCAGAGCTCCCATTGGCTTTAGAACCACGCCGCGCATATGACGTCATGAAGTCGGCGCGTGGGGGTCTTGATAATAAATAGGCTAGCATTTCATATTTTCGTTCTCTTCGTCTATAACTTGCCAAGCTGGGTGCCAGAAGCAAATTGTCGATTGCCTTTCAGTTGGACATTCGAAATTTGGTAAGCATGAATTTTTGCGTGAGGACTTTATTTAATTTTTCTAGTCCTAGCCGATCATTTGAGTTTCTTGGGAAGTTTTAGTTTAATTTAATTCTCATCGCCAGAGCCATCAAATACGATCTTAGTGATAGACTTGAAAATTTATAGGTCCATTTAATTCCTTGTTGAAGGAATAGCGGCATGGTTTAAAAGTTGAGATATCACCGCTTTGTATTATTGCAAAGTCGGTCGGGAGAGAAACTCGCATCTGCGAATCATATTTAATTACAGAGTAGCGGGAGTCTGTGTATTTGTGATTTTATTGAGAATGTAATGCAAGTTATTTATAGTATAGTACACTTCTATAGGTGGACGAGGGGAGAAGAGGTGGAATTTGTAAAGCACGCGGGCGCGTTGGTTACGGTATATTTATTGATGCGATGTTCAGAGGGACGAGGGGGAGAGAAGCACGTGGTCATAAAATTGTAACCACGTGTTTGTAACTACTGAGATTTAATTGATAACCATTATGTATAACTTTTGACGGCATGTAGATGCTAGCGTAAACAGGGTTATATGTTATTGATTGTGCATTGTTATTATGTGTATTCAGAAGATGGAGATGAAATTTATTTCTGGTAAGGGAATAATACTTTATTTCATTTTGAGGTGATTAATCATACTGACGGGAAGTTTAGGAATTCCTAGAGATAGAGTATTTTTGTGTTAATAATTTGCTGCATGTAGTGTCAGCGTAAGAAGTAGGCCACAGTACGTCTGCCCAGACGGGCCAGTGAAAATATTGTTGTTGCTCGGAGTTAGTCAGGCAGAACAGGCGATCTGGGTTAGCCAATGTTTACCTTGTGGGCTCAGGTAGAGAAGGGAACAGAGGAGCGGACGGTGTTGGCATGATTTTGTATGGAGGTGCATAACGGGTTGAAGAGTAAGGGAGTTATTTGTTATTTGAAATAGAGTATTAACGGTTTGTTTAGCTGTTGTTTTGGTTTTTCTGTCTAAACAGCAGGTGCCGGTTTTTGTGGGGAAGAGCAGAATTTTTGATACCACAAAAATTTCTCCCACGGCGAAGTTGTGGCATTCGCCGACAAGCTAAGTCGCGCATGAATTGCCAGTGGTGGAAGGAGAGGAAGAAAGTACGTTTTCCCAGCCAGGGGAAGACATTTTCCAGCGAATAGGATTTTTGTGGATAAATCCTGAGCTCTGACGCTCGTTACACACGCAGATTTGGCAGGCTGCCAGCGTTGTGGTAATTTTATGTTCGCTTCTTCACGGCCATAATAAAGCCGACAGCCCCATCGCCCAGTCATAGGTAATCGGGCAGGTAACCTCAGAGGTGTTAGGAGAAGCCAGCTACAGTTCCAGTCCAGAATCCAGTGGGGTTCTGTTAAACCTAGTCGTCAATTTCAGAATGGTGGAGGGAAATAGGGTCACAATACCCTCTACAGATTTTAGAGCAGAGAACAGCTGCTGAAAGGGTAGTCTACCGGTAGTAGACCAGATAGGCAGAACTGATAGTTTTGGTGAATCATAGCAGAGGACTGCTGCGGAAGTTTAGAGGTGCGAGATTGTGTAGACACTTCGTAGTCGTTCCAGCTATCAGTGGACTTAGAGTTAGAATTTAGAACAGTTAGTTTAGAGTGTAAGCTCGACATCAAGTGCAGTGTGGTTCATGTCATTTAATCTTACCTTCTTTCTTCATACAGGTGAAACTTGTGGGTGAAGGGTTGGGTTTTAATGATACAACAAATTGTAATTTTTCCTGACTTTGTTTGTTTCAGGAGTGCTTACACTGCAATTTTTATGTATGGGACAAGCATATGTTTTTTTATAGGTGTATAATAAACTTGTATAAATTGTAGCTGGCATCAGTCATTTCCTTTAGTACAGTAGCTATATGTTGTCTGTACCTTGGTGTTTGTGAATCTTAATTGAACCTTATCCCCATAGGGTAGTTAGAGGTGGTTCGAGGCCATAGCAATTTAAACGTCCGAAGTGGCGAGGAAAGAATCAACCTCGGTTCTCAACCTCGGAGCCAATGGTCTCAACTTTCACATTTTGCACTATATTTCTATCTGAATCTATCATTTCAGTCTTTCTTCTTACTATTGTCTTGTCACTATATGTAGACAGTCTCTAGTCCTAAATCCATTTCGTGACAAATATATACAGTAGAATTATGATAAGTAGGCTATCGTGAAATACACTCAATTACTTTTACATTAAAGAAATAAAATATAATTACTCTTGACTTAACAACTAGAACTAGTCATCATATAAAGGAAAATTAACACGACAACTCTTTCTTTCCTTTACTGGGGAAAATTATCTTAATCTGCTTCACACCCACGTGTCAATTCACACAATCTAAAACTGGCGTCTTCTTTATACACACGCATGGTGACGCGCCGCCTTTCATGACCACGTGGCCGCCATCTTGATAATTTGCTAACAAGTCAATATCATCTAAATTCAAGAAATAGATGCTTCTCTGTCCAGTTTCATGTATAAAACACTCTCCTACTAAATTTGCCCTTCTCTGATGAATGGAATACTTAATACTAAACTCTTACATATGTGATTTGGTCTTAACACTAGTGAAATATATCCACACATTATTTCCACTCAATTATATTTCAAGACTAAATTATCAGGTCCTGGAAACACATTCACTTTTTCCTTTAAACATTAGAACAGCCACGCTGAATACTAATAATAAAACTACAGAATACTAAAGCTAATTTAAATTAACTCACGTGCTCTGGTCCATCTGCTACCTACACCGGTCACCTCGTCGTTTGCTCTCTCGTGTGGGCTGATACTAGGAAAGGTCCCTGCTGGTTCGCTATTTCTTTTTATAGGCACTAGGCTAATCACTCACTTACTGCGCACTGGGCGTATTAATCTTGGCTACTTAAATATCACACGCGATTATCGCTTTAGAAGGCATGAAAACACAGATATATACACTATTTCTAGAGCAAAAACACAATTCTACACCACAATTCTATTTTTAAGGCTTTATTATGGCCTCATTACATATCTTCTACTTCAGACTTTTCACAACCCAGGCTCGCGCCGTCACGTGAGCTGACAGTCACGTGGGACGACCGAAAATATATGGGCGACAAACATGCCTTGAACTGAAGTGGGGGTGGGGCCTCAGGGGTGTCTTCCCGGCCCCATCACAGGTGTTTTCTTGGATGTGTTAATGTGAAGGTGCAAGTAGTGCAATGTCGTCTGCATATTCCAGGTCTTCCAGTGTAGAAAATGTTGTCCATCTAATTCCTCTTGGACTGCCCTCTGTTGTCTGGTGCATCACCCAGTCTATAACTGTCAAAAATAAAGTTGTTGAAAAGGGCATCCCTATCGTACTCCTGTCTTCACCTCAAAAGTTAGGTTCCTCAAACCAACACTGCATGTAAAGTTAGAATAGCGGCTTTTTATAATGGAAACAATGCAGCTAGGAATTCCACAAGCCCTCAGTATTTTCCATAGGCTGTCCCTGTGTATGTTGTCAAAAGCCTTTTTAAAATCAACAAAGTTAATGTATAGCTAGCTGTCTCTGCCATTCTGAGCACTGCTCTAATGTTCCTGAGGGTAAAAATATATGATATGCACATCTTCTGTTCTTTCTGAATCCCGCTTGTTCTTTCCTCAGTTTATGGTCTACAGCTTTTGAAATTATCTGGATAATTATCCTGCTTAGTATTTTACTGGGAACTGAGAGGAGAGTAATTGCTCTCCAGTTGTAGCAGTCTGCAAGGTTTCCCTTCTTGGGCAATTTGACAATTATTCCCTTTCTTAGCTGTTTTTATTCTCCCCGTCCCGGTCCATCCGCTCTCACTTATTCCCAGGATATGTAATCTGTAGTTCTTCATCTCTGCTGTGATCTGCCTCAGCTTTCCTGCCTCATTCATGGCTCTGACGTTCCAGAATCCAATTCTAGTTTCGTGTTTTGCGGTCGGGGCATCCGCTTTCATGCCAATAGTTTCCTTTCGGCTTTCACTACTGACAGTCATACGAGCCTGAGACTCCGGATGTCCGTCCCGCATCATAGTTTTTCCATTTGTTGCTGTTTCCATAACTATTCAGATTATTTACATAGGCATGGGTGTCGGCCCTTTCCTAAAACCCCCAACCTGGAAGACCAGAGTACCAGCTTTTGTCTGACCCCTACCCGCACAGACCTGTCCGGCTTGGTTGAACCTACCAGGAGTAAAACTCCCGTTGACATAGCTCTGGGGGTTGTCAGGGCACGCAAGCTGCCATATCGCTACAAGGTATAGGTACCATTGATGGCAGGCTTTGGCTACTATTACTCCTTATTTCTTAAGGACTTCATTGTACACTGTCTATCCACCGTCCTATCTAACAACTACTTGATCTGTATTCAGAACTTCTGCTGTTGAGAGCTTGTCGTTGGGGACGTGTCCAACTTGTAATACATCTATCTCACATGCCATGATCTTCTATGATTTAGATAGTAACCACGTGCCACTGAATGCAAAATGTGATAGCCAGACTTGGAGAAACACCTCTACAAGATGTAGAGCAGTGTTTCCCAAACATTTTCTGATCACCGCCCCTTGTCTCCCAGAGCACATCCTCAGCACCGACTCCATTTCCCCGCACGACATAACAAATGTAAAGAAACAAAGATAAGAGCAGCCGCAAATTCAAAACAGTGACAGCAAATGGTTCGTTTTATTGAGCTGTAATAAAAGCTTCGGATAGGTTTACTTATGAATAACATTATTTTTTTAAAAGTATTCATTACTGAATCCAATACAACATACTTTCATCAACAGTAATATACTGTTTTTTTCTTTAAAAAAAAAAAAAAAAATATATATATATATATATATATATATATATATATATATATATATATATATATATATATATATATATATATATATATATATATATATATATATATATATATATATATATATATATATATATATATATATATATATATATATATATATATATATATATATATATACTGAAGCACATTAAAAACGCACCACCTGTATAATCCAAGAACAGAGTGTGAAATGTAAATATAAGTGTGTACAAGTTTACATATTTGGAATCTTTATTCATTTTCCTATGAATCCATGCTGGTCATTAATTTGTACATTTGATTGTTATGAAATTCATTGCATTCTGTGCAGGCAAGGGAGAAAACCAAAAATACAAAAAAATGCACGTGCGTTATCCTGCTGGAGAAGCTGCAAGTCTGGATAAATTGTGAACGCAGGAGCAACCAGTGCATCCAGAACCTCATCTCGATATGTCACAGCATTAACATTTCCACAGAAGACGTGAAGAGGCAAGCGATGGTGAAAACTGAATCCTCCCCAAATGTGAATACTGCCACCTCGAAATCGGTTGACACAGCAATCTGCAAAGCGCTCTTCACACCGTCGCTAAATCCGCATACGTCCATCTGCAAAGGATATGTTGAATCTGTTCTCTTCTGTGAATAGGGCAGCATTCCACTGCAGTCTAGTCCATCTGATATGTTGCTCTGCCCATTGCAGGCGCTGCTGACGATGGCTGTGAGTCAAGTTTGGCCCAACATAAGGTCGTCTTGCAGTAAGGCCTGTATCTCTGAGTCGTCGTATGACTGTCATTCGAGAGACTTGCCCATGTCTACCCACTATTGCTCTTGCTGTTTGACTTGCCGGGAGAGTCAATTCCTTAGGTGACTCAGCACAATATGACGATCTTGCGCAAGGGTAGTAACTCGTGGTTGGCCACTCCGAAGTCTATCCCGGGCACTGCCAGTGGTTCCGTAACGTTCATTGAGACGTACAATAGTGCTGTGGTGGCAATTCATCCTTCTGGCAATGGCCCGCGAGCTCATTCCGGTCTCCAACATACCAATGGCTCTTTGGTGGTCGTCTTCAGATAGTCGTGGCATTTCAAGCACATGTACTGGGTGTTTTGTCTCAACGGCCTTTTTATATCGAGTATACTGCCACAACGCGTACACATTTTCAGGGTCATAGCTGTTGAGAATCGTGTTGCACGTGTAACTTTCATCGTTTTCATGTAGTCTGTACACACACCCATGGGTTGAATCTTGCACTTTCCATTCCAGCAGCCATTCGCTCTCTACCTCATGGCAAACACGGGGAAAATCCATTCCCACACTTTTTTTTGCCAGCTTCTCGGCATCGGTATATATAATAGTGGTGCGTTTTTAATGTGCTTCAGTATATATATATATATATATATATATTTATTTATTTATTTATTTATATATATATATATATATATATATATATATATATATATATATATATATATATATATATATATATATATATATATATATATATATATATATATATATATATATATATATATATATATATATATATATATATATATATATATATATATATATATATATATATATATATATATATATATATATATATATATATATATATATATATATATATATATAGATATATATATATATATATATACAGACATACCTCAGAGATATTGCGGGTTCGGTTCCAGACCACCGCAATAAATAATATTGCAATAAAGCGGGTCACACCCATTTGTTTCGCTTTCCACTGCATATAAAAGCCTAAAATCATGTTTACATTATTTCTGTTGTGCGCAATAGCGCTGGGTCTAAATAAAACAACGTACTGTAAAATTAAAAATACTTTATTGCTAAAAAAAACGCTAATCTTCATCATCTGAGCCTTCAGCGAATCGTAATCTTTTTGCTGGTGGGGAGCCAAAATCTATCGGAAGAAGAAGGCACGTTCTAATAAATAAACATGAATAATTTGAAGAAAAAAAAGCGCAATAAAGCGAAGCGCAATAAAGCGAGGTATGCCTGTACCGAAAACCAAACCATAATAACATCATTTGATTATCTAGCGACAGTATCAGAAAATAAAGTGATAGAACGAAAGAAAAAAAGCATATGTGCAAACATTTACTGATCAATATAATAGTAGCGTGTAGATTCTTGCTGCAGGATAACTATCTTCTTTATTTTTTCTTTTCTTTTTCAAACATACAGACCACTTGTACTGCAAATCCCGTGTTGTTTCTCAAGATCTCTATGAAAATCACCCCTCTCGCATACAAGTCGCGTTAGATTTCTAGCGTAAGGTGATGCATGCCATTGGCAACGTCATCGTGTAAAAAAATTGTTACAGAAAACACCACAGCATGAGAATACGAAGTGCTTTGATATAGACTTCTTGCAAGAGGCCCCAATTACCGTGATGGAATTGTGCTCCTTAAAAGGATAAATAAATAACGCACACATATATCTTTTAGGTACTCGTGAGAAATAACGAAGAGACTAGACAACAGAAAAACCAACAGGTTAATCAGGAATCGAACCCAGGACCCTCCGAACGTCACCACCGACTAGTTTCGGGAGCGAATCGCTACTATCCTCTCTGCTAACTAAGCACCACAAGCGGGAGCCGCGCTGGTGTAATGGCTTCGGCGTTGTACTGGCGACCAGGTGTTCATGGTTCAAACCCGGGCGTCGGCGTTTGAAGAAATGTTTACGGCCGGAAATTTGACTGAATAGCCTGAACGGCTCATGTGATAAACCCTCTGTGGATGGGAAGGAGCGAAGCTCCTGACCGGGTTGGAAGGAAAGTCCTCAGGTTCCCCAGCCTCGCAATGACATGTCATTGGGCCGAAGGGCTGAAAGCCCAAGTGCCGCTGGATAAGAAAAAAAAAAAAAAAAAAAAAAAAAAAAAAAAAAAAAAAGCACCACAAGCATACTAAATAAATATTAGACAAACATAAAAGTATGTTTTCAGGCACTCGCAAGAAATAAAGAAGCAGAACACCAGACAACAGAAAAACAACAGACGTGAGTGGCTCACCCAGGACTCGAACCCAGGACCTTCCGTGCGACAACCCCGCCCAGCCATGCAAGCGAATCACACTATCCCCCCTGCCATCCAGGCATCACCAAAAAAATGATGCTTCGATGAAGGGCCACTAGTGCGAACCGCAAGACATAACACTGGAAATTTACCATGGGCAGTCCAGCCTATTAATGACGCAATCACTTCAGTTGTTCCCCTATTATACAGAATAGGCCAGTCCACACAAGACAAAGACCTTAATACTGTGTCTAGTAAATGATAGCAGACTAAGAACAGTAAGTACAGGACAGAGGGTAGGTTTTTGGTATTCGTGGACAGAGGTAATTAGCACGATCACTCAGTTTAACCGCGCTGGTGTAATGGCTTCGGCGTTGTACTGGCGACCAGGTGTTCATGGTTCAAACCCGGGCGTCGGCGTTTGAAGAAATGTTTACGGCCGGAAATTTGACTGAATAGCCTGAGAAAGCCCCAAGTGCCGCTGGTTAAAGAAAAAAAAAAAAAAAAACCGGATACCTGGTCTAGTAAATGATCCAGAAGAATTAATTATAGACGCAAAGCACACTTTAGTTTCAGAAAACAGTGTAGGCCCCAGATTACACAATATAAAGTACCGGATTAATACTGTGTCTAGTAAATGTTGTAGGTTTTGATACGTGGTCTAAAAACGTTTTTAAACAAATAAGGAGGGGAAACCCGAGGCCTGTAAACAGTAAACAAAAGGTTTCCCCTCCATAAAAGGAGATTAATAATGAAGTGAATTACTTGTAAACACAGTCCTTGCGCTGGAATCCCAAGTGTAAGAGATGTAGAGGAAGACCGTAAATCACATGGAGAAGAGAACTGGAGACAGACATGAATGTGTTGAAGAAGACACGGAAAGACCTTGACCTGATGGCACGGGACAGGAAGACTTGGTGCAAGTTAGTTGAAAGCCTATGCTCCCCCAGGGAGCTGAAGGGGGATGGTGGTGGTGATGAGGATGGTGATACTTTCATTGTATTACCTTCAAAAGCTTGAAAGACAGGATTGCATTTGCGTGTTTGTCACGTTTACATTACTTTGTTTGTATTGGTAAGATGAACACTGTTTATCAGTGAAATGTTAGTTATATGTTCCTTTTCATTTAAAAAAAGGTGACATAGACCCTTTCTCTTTTATTCAGTTATAATTGTTATGCAGTGCCCTATGTCTCCCAACAGTAGCTTTTGTTGAAACAAGACACATTATGTCTACGAGCAACAATTTCCATTACTGAGGTAAAAATCCTTGATTTATTTTTAGCTCGTGTGAATTCATATAAACAGACTTAGCTGTTAACGACTTCATCTATTTAAAGCATGTTCGCGCGCCCAGACATAACACTATTCCAGACAGTATTACCTTTCTGTTTAACAATGTTAGGAATTTGAGCAGCAAGTACGCCCTTTATACCTGCATACACTGTTATTCTTTGTGCCAATTGAGGCGTTGGACCATGTTCCACTCTGATATTGTTACAGCGTGTATGCACATAAGTTGGCATAACAGGTATTCTTATTTCCTTAAAGTTATAGTTTAATAAATAAACTAAAAGAATGGGGGGGGGGGGGGGGAAGCAATGTATTACCTTTACATATCTTATATAAAGCGAATGTATTATATATATATATATATAGCAAGTACGAAAAACATTTATATATATATATATATACTATAAATAAAAAACTTATTGCCAATATATAGGGGGGTATTCGGATATCCATGTTATATACTCTGATAATATTACAGCGTGTATAATTATATATAATATATTATATATACATATAAATATAATATGGTTAAATTCCTATAATATATATATTAGTATTAAAAAATAAACTATATAATAATATATATAAGGGGGGGGGGGGGGGGGGGGGGGGGGGGGGGGGGGGAAGAATATTAGAGGTATAAATTTAAAATAGATAATTATGATATATAGATATATATATATATATATATATATATATATAATATATATATATTATATTTATATATATATATATATATATTATATATTATATATTTATATATAAATATATATATATACATATATATATACATGTATACATATACATTATATATATATACATATATATATATATATATATATAATATATATATATATATATATATATATATATATATATATATAATATATATATTATATATATATATATATATAATATAATATATATATATAATATATATATGGGAGCCGCGCCGGTGTAATGGCTTCAGCGTTGTACATATACCCCCAACCAGGTGTTATATGGTTCAATATATAATATAGATATTTATATGTATATACTATATATTAAAAAAATGTTTACTTTATATATATAAATATTGATGAATATGTAACGTATCCTGTGATAAATATGTATATGGGAAGGACCGAATATTCCTGACCGGGTTGGAATAAAGTCCTCAGGTTCCCCATAATATATACGCAATGACATATCATATGGCCGAATATATATATATATATATATATATATTCATATACATAATATTATACTGGATAAACATAAAAAAAAAATATAAATATATATATATATATATATATATATATATATATATATATATATATATATATATATATATATATATATGTATAATATATATATAATATATATATATATATATATACATATATATATACCTATATATATATATATATATATATATATATATATATATATATATATATATATATATATATATATATGCCCCATATATATATATATATATATATATATATATATATATATATATATATATATATATATATATATATATATATATATGTAGATATATATATATATAGATATGAATATATAATATAATGAATAATGAATTTTCCCCCCCCTTCAATCATTTTCAGATCTTAGTAATTATCAATGCTACAGTTGAGTTGCCAAAGTTCACTTATTTGTGAATGGCCATTGCGCTCTGAAATAACCTACGGATTTCAGTATAGGCTGAAAGACGCGTTCCTCGTCACAAGAAGGCAAACACCTCCACGAAATCCAAACACATACAATAAAGCACATACCTACGCACGTGGACATAAATGTGCTGATCCAAATACCTGTAATCACGCGGCCGGCGTGATGCTGACCACATCACCCCTAGTTTGCCGATGGTCGAGAAAATGTGGGCCTAACACCATATTCCCAATATGCCTCAATGGGCGTGTAACGTGATCCACGCTTATGTACATTGGTGTAGAAGGGCCACAGAAACTAATATACGTTTTATTCGTTGGAATTACGACTTTTTCGTTATACCAAACTTACTTACTTATTTAGTCGTTCCCCTTCTACCGTGAGGTGAAGAGGTTTGAAAGAGAGCGCGCCAGACTATCCTATCGGCTTTCTTCCTCCTAGCCTGGTTCCATTCTAGTCCTCGGTCCTTCAAAGATTGTCTAATGTTGTCCTCCCAGCGGACTCTGGGTCGTCCTGGGAGTCTGGATCCCTGGCTCTTTGTTTCCCATGCTTGTCATGGCAGCCGATCTTCTCCCATTCTGCAGACATGGCCAAACCATCTTAGTTGGGACTGTTCTACTTGGGTCTGCAGGGGGTGGGATTTAAGGCCTTGACGTATCGTCTGGTTGCGGACCATGTCTCTTCTTGTTACTTCAACCACCTTCCTCAGATACCTCATTTCTGAGGTTTGAATCTGGCTTTTGTGGGTTGTAGTCATTGCCCATGACTCGCATTCATATGTCAAGACTAGGACATAGGTGGAGAGGTATCACCAACCTCTCTCTAGCTGAGGAATACTCGATTTATGGCCTGAAAAAGTCTTCCAGCTGCTGCTAATCGAGTGGCCAACTCTTCTTTGATGCCTCCCTTTCGGTCTATAATAGCTCCGAGGTATTTAAAGTGGTCGACCTGCCCAGGACCTGTTCTCCCAGCTTAATCTGATGTTTTCTTTCTTCTCGTGATATCACCATGGATTTTGTTTTAGAGCTGCTTATGACCACCCCTCTCTTCTCCAGCTCTTCTTTCCAAACTTGCAGGTTGGATTGGAGATGTGCCTCTGATTTAGCAATCAGGGCAACATCATCAGCAAATGCCAGCTCTGAAATACAGACCTGTCTCATCTTCCAGTACCCCACTGAATACTTTCTTGTCCTCTCCTTACATGCCTTGATGACATCGTCCATGAGGAGTATGAAAAGATAAGGTGACAGGATATCACAAACAGTCCCAAAGTTTGATCCAGGGGACCCTGTCAAATGCCTTTTCCAGATCTATGAAACAAAGATGGATCTCACTCTTATAATACTCAAGGGCCTTTTCACTCAGCTGTCTGAGTGTAAAGATTAGGTCTTGAATACTTCGGTTTGCTCGGAATCCGCACTGGACCTCATGCAATTGTGGCTCAGCTAGGCGTCGGAGTCTCTGCTCTAGGATTCTAGAGTAAATTTTACCAGGGACACTGAGAAGGGATATGCCTCTATGGTTTCCACGTCAGTTGTACTAAAACCGCTGGTAAAAGATGGGCTGACCCAAAACTGTATAAGGAAGAGAAAGGTACAAAATACTTAATCACAATATTCGCTTCGGTTTTAACTTACATTATAACTGCAAGCGTAGAGCTTGTCTTAACGTTAGAACTCCCGTGAAATAGTTATGATCGTTTTAAAAAATCAATCATCATGAATTAGAAATACCTACGTATTTCGTCAATACTCAATGATGACTCAGTGCAGTTATAAGTTAGTTACAATATACTCGGACTGGTTACTAGCTGTCGTGGAATATTCTAATCCACATATATAAATTATCAAGTAAATATAAAGCCTAATAAATACATATAATAAATAAAGGAAGAAGAATGGTAAAGAACAGTGCTGTCACAATGACTGTACTCGAAATCCCCCTTGTTTTATGCTTCGTCTGCAAATTGTAACGCTTTCACGTTGATAGTAAAAGCTTACTGTATTATTACCCGCTTTCTTCAATGAAACGTGTGCTGCATTTCTAAGAAAAACATTGAGAGGCCCTGCGTAATGACCTAAATTAATCCTAACATTAATTATATTACGTTACCAAAACGAACGAACAGATGGACTCAAATATAGAGAGAGAGAGAGGGGCGAATAAAATCGGGAACGCATGCAACACGCGTCGCGCGATACACAAATGCTGCCATCACGCGTGTAAGTCTACATGCACTAATTGTTTTTCAGACGGACAGTGATAAAATACACTACCCTTTCCCAGAGTTAGGTTTATAAATCATAAAAAAAACTCTTATTAGGAAAGACAACATTAGATGGGTTTACGGTTGAAAACATAACAGTACCCAGACAGCACATCTTCGAAACAGGAGGTAGAAAATACATATTTTGAACGCAGCCACGTAGCTCTTTCAAATTGGTATATTTGGGTTCCTTAGGGCTTGCTGACAAATAATATGTAAAACGTTACGCAAATAGTCCAGGAATTAATAAATTATACCCAAAATAAAATATTGGGGATGCCTGACAGCATAAAATCATTTCTGCTCATAAGATTTTTTTTTTTATAACGTGTTTGGAAAAAATTTATGTTACTGAAATGGTCTCTTATGTTAACTTCAAATTGATTGGAGCGCAACTAATGACAGCTTCAGCACGATTGGTCGGACTATAAATACTATCTTTCGTTGTCAAGGGAGACGGGGAAGGGTAACATTTTTTCAAACACTTGTCGAAACGTGGCTCATTGGCCAGTCTCGCTGATATACACACTTGGGAGCGTTAGTTCGAAACCACTTGTTTAAATAAGCTTGATAAAGCATCAGTGCGTTGAAGCCAGCTCACAATTTTGCTAAAATAAAAGCCTGGAACATAAGCAGATGGAAATTTGTGCCAGTAATTGTGCCAGAATTCATTGCTAATCAACGTATCTGTGTTTATTTCCATGAAATTGTGGTAAGCTTGAACCATTCAGTATCTTTTAATGAAAATTGAATGTAAATTGTTAATTTATGCCTGTATATATATGTGTAGTTCAGTGGCAAACAAGAGATAAAGCCTATAATGCTCCAGCCTGAACAGAGGGTGTCGGAGGGAAGTAAAACGGCATGGAATGGCCAAATAGTACACTGACACCTAGATGATTGACTAGAAAGAAATAATGCTGGAAGTGCAGAGGCGTGGTAACCATTAAGGAGGTAAATACTGGTATAAAGTACTTCAGAATGAAGCTGATAGTTGGCCTAACGCTCTGAACTCAATGTTTGTGCTGTATTGTGATCAGTGTAAAAAGAAAATATCAATTAGTTATGAAGTAGAAGGTACCTCCTTCTTGATTTCAGGGACAGTGGTCTTGATGGTACTGAGCAGCACCTGGTCAGAGCTTTGCTGAATCCAGTGTCGGACAGCATACTCCTTGGTCCTTTTAGCTATCAGTGAGGTGTCTCCAGAGCCCAGAGGAGAATTCGAGCAGAGGAGTCCTTTCCTGCCGCCATCACGCCAGATAAGCTAACTTGGCCAGCTGAGCTCAACATTATGTCCCCTCATCTTGAAATGACTTTGTAAAAATAATATTCAGAGGGGAATTTAATTGTCTTAATATCAGGAACTGAGAACATCTCCAATACTAGTCCCAAAAGACAAACTATTGAAGTCATGATGACAAATACCAACAGAGCTTGAACAAAACAAAACCAGTATTACCTCATTTTACTACTACACAACTGACACACATAGAATATTTGTAATAATATATGTCACTACAATATTCATATTAAATACATTCTGTACATAACTTGTAATTTAAATTGATTGTGATTCCTGGTTCCCTTGTAGTTGAATCAGGACACATATTCATTCATGCCAGTAATGAATACATATTGTTATTTGAAAAGTTACGAGTGACTTCTTTAAGATATTCTCATAGAGTGTTATATGTATGTGAGTGTCACAGTGTTTTTAAGAGTAGTGGATTAAATTAAATTGGTAGCAAGTAAGGTTATATATAATACACTACTCTTATAAGATATATATACCTTCACAGCTGATCTCAGTCAGTACACTAAGTCCCCTATAAATATTTATAACATCCCACTTCACCACACTAGCAATTTAATTAAATTTTATTTACAGCTGCATGAGTTTAAGCTAGAAATAATAATTTTTACTGCTTTCCACTGTAACACGTCAACTAGAGAATATAACAAACTTATAATTTAATCCCTCTGCACATAAATCTAACTAGTGAAAATAAAATAGGCGATTTACCACTTAAATCACTCACAAAATACTAGATATATAATATTTACCTCAACACAGAACTACCAAGAACTATATCCAATTCAACCAACTAAATGATGCTTCTATTAACAGAGATCTTAGGAATCGAAAGTTAGATGGCAATCGATCAACTAAATGATGCTTCTATCAACAGAGATCTTAGGAATCGAACGCTAGATGTTCTAGTCTTGACTGCGGAGTACTGAATGAATTGAGTCTAAACTACTGGGGTTTTATCTTATGAAAAGAAATGATTTCATAATTCTCGAAAACCCGAAATAGTTCCCGTCTTAACACCTACATAAGGGAGCCGCGCTGGTGTAATGGCTTCGGCGTTGTACTGGCGACCAGGTGTTCATGGTTCAAACCCGGGCGTCGGCGTTTGAAGAAATGTTTACGGCCGGAAATTTGACTGAATAGCCTGAACGGCTCCTGTGATAAACCCTCTGTGGATGGGAAGGAGCGAAGCTCCTGACCGGGTTGGAAGGAAAGTCCTCAGGTTCCCCAGCCTCGCAATGACATGTCATTGGGCCGAAGGGCTGAAAGCCCAAGTGCCGCTGGTTAAGAAAAAAAAAAAAACCTACATAAAACTCAGACGACGGCACTGAAACTGCCAGACGCGTTTCACACTTGCCGCTACCTATGGTCATACCCGAGCGATGCCTGTTGGCGCCTCTCACACCTAACACCGAGAAACTTAACCAAGAGCGCCGTGTCAGATGAAATTGTTAGACGGTATGTCTGCCATCTTATGTCTGTCGAGGACGAATTTCACACTATTCGGTCTACTCACGAACTTAGCTTAACAGCAATAAAAAATGCGTTGCTAAATAAGAAAAGAGACAGGCGAAGGTATGAATGGGAGAGTTATATTTTCACAATCAAACGAATGCGAAAAAAGAAAAAGGATAATAGAGCAATAATAAAGTAGAAGACACGGGTAGAATAGAGAAAAGATATAGAAATTTAATAATCATAAATCTCTATGCGACAGACGTCCCCCCTTTAAGATATGGAACCATTCCATGTCTACGTTATGGAAATAAATTTCCTATATCCGTAGCTCCAGGGTGTCTGTTCTCTTCCCTCTCATCTCCCCCTCCGTCTCTATCCAACTCCTAATCATGTCTGCTCCCAAAGTCTTCCTTCTCTGGAATGTCTTCCGTGCGCGCTTGAAAGAGCGTCGCCGCTTTTGACATTTTGAAAAGATTCCGTGTGATTGCAGTGGAATTTCCCTGCCACTATCGTTATCTTCGTCAGTTTTGGCGAACGCCAGGAGATGTTCGGAGGTTGGCCCCGGTGTTTTCAAGTATTTCTTTAACAGGTTTACATGGAAAACCTTCTCCTTTCCCTTAATACAGATCTGGTAGTTAGCCTTAGAAATCTTTTTCAGGACGGTAAACGGCCCTTGCCATCCGATGCGTAGTTTGTTGTTTGCGGTTGGCAGTAACAACAAAACTTTCTCTCCTGGTTGTAGTTATCTCTCTTTCGCGACTTTCCTGTTTAGGTTAGCGTGCTTTGCGCGTGCTCGCTTAAAGTCGGTCGTTGCTAGGTCCCATCCTAGTTTCAACCTTTCCTTTAAATCCGATATGTATTTATTTGCTGAGACAACTGTCTCATCAGCCTTCTGGTCTGTCAGCGACCTGAGTAAGGCTTCTAGCGGGTCCTTAATGGGTCTGCCGAATAAAAGCGTGGCTGGCGGAAATCCTGTGGACGTATGTGGGGTTTCTCTGTAGCCAAATAGAGCTGCAGGGATAGAAAGATCCCAATCGTCAGGTTTCACTTGTGCCAGTTTACTTAACATCATGTTGAGGTTTCCGTTAACACGTTCTACTAACCCACTTCTGGCCAGAGTGTAAGGCTTTGTGTAGATGTGCTGGTCCCTCAAGATCTTAACGATCTCATCCATCAACAGGTTTCGGTATGGAGATCCGTTATCCGTCAACACTTGTTGAGGGAATTCCCAACCGAGTAAAAATCTGCACGAGGGCTTCTGCGACATGCTTCGAATCTGTGCATGTTAGCGGGATAGCTTCTGCCCACATAGTGCATGTGTCGACTAAGGTGAGGATGAACTTGTTCCTTCTTTTAGTCCTTTTTAAGGGTCCTAAAATGTTGATCACTACCCGTTCAAATGGTGTTCCCATTATTGGCATTTCACCCATGGAAACTGGGGGTGTCCGTTGCTTGGGTGGCACACGTTGGCACTGGGCACAGGATTTTACATACCTGATAATATCAGAGTTCACTCCTGGCCACCAATAATGAGTAGTTATCCGTTGGTTTGTGACGTTCTGTCCCATATGTCCGCTGAAGGGAAGAGAGTGCCCCATTTCTAGGATTTGGCTTCTGTACTGTTTTGGTACTAGGAGCTTCTTCTTCTTGCGATCGCATCTTTGATGATTACACCGTCAGACGAGTTCTCATGATGAATTCGACTGTTGTTTGAAGTTCCTCTTTAACTCCATATAGCTTTGAGTTTAGTGTTGAGTCATTGGGCCAGTATATCTTTCTTAACTGGTCATACAGAGGACAGTCCTGTAGAACATGCTCAGCAGTTTGTTCGTTTAATCCACATGTGCACAGTGGTGAAGCAGACAATCGTAGCTCGTGCATGTGTTTATTCAGTTTGTTATGCCCTGTCCTGAGTCGAAAAATAGTTATCTGTCCCTGCCGGTCGAGAGTGTGATAGTCGTCTTTGGGTTGGTTCTGTTCTCTTCTGATAGTCTGGATAGCTCTCTTTTTCTCAAAGTATGTGACTTCATTATCTTCTTGTTCAACACATTCTCCTCCCTTTTTTGCAAGTTTATCTGCCTTTTCATTTCGGGTACACCACAATGAGATGGTACCCACTGAAGTATGGTTCTCTTTTTGGCAGCTACCTTGTTTAGTTTCTTTCTCAGATGCGGGAGTTTACCACCCTTGAGAGCTTGCAGGACAGACAGTGCATCTGTGAGGATGACTACCTGGTGGCAGTCAGAGTTGGTGTTATAAATCATATTTGCAGCTTGCTCTAGAGCTTGAACCTCAGCTGTATAGTTGGAACAGAATTTACCAGTGGGAATGTGCCTAGTCTCATAGTGGTTGTCAGGATATGAGATAAAGATACCGGCACCTCCATTCCTAACAGCATTAGTTGCTGATCCATCTGTATAGGCATGTATCCATGATTGATCGGGATAGCTTTCTTGGATCATACTCAATGTAGCAGTTCGTTTTTGCAGATCATTATACTCACATCCACTTGTGAGACCACTGACTGATGTATTAATTTGGAGGGCACTGCTGGCCTGCTCCCATGGTACAGGGTATAGGGTGGGCTTCAGTGGTGTTGTCTTCATGGATAGGTCTTCTTGATGCTGTCTTATAAGTCTTTTCCCCCAATGCACAAAGCTGCTACGCTTTAGACGTCCCAATGCCAGATCATCTAGTCTTGCCTTCATTGGGTGCATTGGCATACTGTTGTACTTTTCCATCTGGATCATGGTTTTTGTGTCTCTTCTATGGGACAATGCCTGTAATCCAGCAACCTTCTGCATCTCTGTTATTGGTGTAGTTTTCATGGCTCCTGTAATGAGCCTGAGAGCTTGATTTTGCACCTTGTCCAAAGACTGCAGATGTGAGTTAGCAGCTGATGACCATGCTGCTGAGCTAAACTCTAAGTGTGGTCTTATTACTCCATTATAAATCTTCTTTAGATTTCGTTCATTTGCTCCCCAGTTGGCACCTGCTAATTTTCTGAGTATGCCTAGTCGTCTTCGGGCCTTTCCTTCTGCGTTTTCAATATGCTTATTCCATGTAAGCCTTTGGTCAAATGTCACCCCAAGATAGGTGGGGTAGCTTTCTTCCTTGATCACGGATGTCCCTAGGTGTACGTTAGCTGATTTGTCCTTGGGGGCGAGGGAGAACAGTGTTGTGGAGGTTTTGTCTGTGTTTATTGTGATAAGCCATTTCTCTGCCCATGACACTAGCATGTCTGCTGCCCGCTGCATTCTATAATTTGCTGTGGTGACATTTTCATCAGCGCACCAGAGTACTAGGTCATCTGCATATAAGGCAGCTTTAACTCCTGCAGGGAGATCTTTCACCAGGTCATTGATGTAAACAAGGAAGAGTGTTGGGGAAATTACTCCTCCTTGAGGTACCCCCCTGATGGAGCAACACTTTTCTGCTCTGCAGACCGTCAAGAGTGACTCTAGTTCTCCTGTTATGCAAGTATGACTGGATCCATTTCATCATGTTGCCTTGGATTCCACTTCTCCTAAGTTTTGCAATGAGGCCATCTTTCCACACCTTGTCAAAGGCCTGCTTGAGACAAGTAAGTAACTTGGTCTTCTATACTGTAGCATTCTCTAAATCCAGCTTGTTCCGGCACCAGGATCTGCTCAGACTCTAAATACCATTTCAATCTGTGGTTGACTATTCGCTCCATAGTCTTCCCAACACAGCTTGTGAGACTGATTGGCCGGTAACTTGCAGCCTCGGTCTTACATTTCCCTTTCTTTAGTATGGGTATTGTGATGGCTTCTCTCCATACTTGGGGTACCGTTCCTTTCAACCAGCTGTGGTTGAATATCTCAAGCAGTTTTGTCTTTGCTGCTGAGCTCAGATTTACTAGCATTTCGTTGCTGATTTTGTCTGGGCCGGGTGACTTTTGAAACTTAAGCTTGGAAATAGCCTTCTGTAGTTCTCCTAGTGTGATGGGTTCCCTCATTGGGGCAGGAGTATCTGTCTGTCCCATGGTTGCCAGTATTTCTTTTCTTATCTCTCTCTGATGATCTATGTTAATGGGTAAGTTGCTTTCTGAACTGTATCTTCTAGCAAACAAGTCTGCAGCTTGTTTTCCTCTGAAAAGTTTGCCACCTTCATCCAATGTGATAGTCTGCCTAGGTGAGGAACGCTCTTCATTTAGAGACTTGACTAATCTCCAAAGTTTCCTGCCGTCTTTCTCAAGGTTCAGCGATGCCGTTTTAGTTCTCCAGCTTTTCCGTTTTTCTTCTAGCTTTGTTCTCTGAAACTCTGCTACAGCCTTTTTCCATTTGTTGTGAGTTTCAAGTGAAGGCTGGGACTCTGCGTCCTTTCTAGCCCTGTCCATAGCTTCCTGACGTTCTTGGAGTGTGCTGGACCAGTATGGTATGTAGTTACGCCGGCATCCTTTGGGAATGGTTTCTTTTGCAGCTTGTAGTATGCATCTGTTGAAGTCTTTTACCACTTCATTAATGTCTCTGTTCTGTACCTTGAGGGTAGACAGCAGCGTGTTCACCTGATGCCTGAATAAACCCCAGTTGGCTTTTTTGTAGTTCCATCTTGTAATGGCTGGGCCTGTACTGAGAGTTGCACTCTGGACAGTAAGAAAGATTGGGCGATGGTCGCTTCCCCCCTAGTTGGTCTCCTACTTCTCTACTAATAGATCCAGCTATATCTGGTGTGGAGAAGGCAAGATCTGGTGTTGAAGTTGTGTGCCATCCTCTGGAGTAGAAGGTAGGAGTATCTGTGGCATTATTGACTAGGATTAGGGAGTGATCATCTTGCCAAGTTTCAACCTCTTCACCTCTGTGATCCAGATGGTTATAGCCCCAGCTCTGGGAGTGGCTATTAAAGTCTCCAACTGCTATAAAGTTGGTGGCTGGTACCTGTATAGAGCTGAGACTCAGGGGTTTGTTGTTCGGACAGTAATAGTTCAGGAGTTCTATTTCCATCTTGTCTACCTTTATCTGCAACAGCTGATATTCTGCTCCATCCATGAAGGTTTTCCTTCGTGTGCAGGAATGTTATTCCTTACAAGAGTAAGTACTCCTCCTTTTCGTCTATCTTTTCTGTCGGATCTGAAGCATTGATATCCCCTTATTTTAAAGGTTTGATCTGCTTTCAAGTGAGTCTCTTGGATACAGCAAACACTGACTTGCTTCTCATACAAGATGTTTTCCAGCTCTGTCTTTTTGCTGTATCCAGCCTGCTTGCTGTTCACTCCCTCTGCATTCCAGTGCATCATGACAAGTGGCACTCTGGGTTTCTCTTTTTCTGTTTTGTTTTGGTCAGTAGTTCTCCTCCGCCGTCTGCTGACTCCACAAGACGGTCTAGAGGGTCCTCCAGTAGCTGAGGGTGGGCTCTGTCGAGGCTCAGAGCCCGGCACTGCACCTGCCTGGTGGAGCTCCACAGGGCGAGCACCAGTACGAGATTTATTTGACGGTGTACTCTCCATAGAAAAAAAAAAGCGAGTTGCATGATACTGTGGTTTCCGGTGCGCCTTCTGGCCCAGTATCTATGACTTTAGCACCTGTTCAACGGGAGAGTGGGCTCATCCCTAATCTGTTTATGTTCCCAGTAGTAGACTATTCGCAAGCAGCCTGGGGGTGTCACTGCTCTTTTATCCTGGCTTGGCACGCATACAGAGGACCCCATTTCTGGTTCTAAGTTAGCAGTTGGGGATAGGTGGGGTAGCACACTGTGCATTCCCCGTCATCCAGGGGGCTCTCCAACTATGCAGAGCTTGCACAATGCTGTGCTCTGGTTCTGGGCTCACCCAAGGAATCCTCACGTCCTGCACAGAGCCACTTCCAGATACCCACCACCTGCCAACCCCCCATTGTAGAAATCTCCTGCATGCGGCCATCCAGTCAAGAGCCAGTATTAAGTCTGGTGCCCAAGTGATCCCCCCAAGCTCAGTGTGCAATTCTGGGTTCTCATCATGCTGCAACACAGGGGGGATTGTGATGCTCAGCCATCTCTCTCAACTCTGCACCGATAAATGACATCGGGGACTTAACTGTGTCTCAGTACTGGGAGGCCCCGTTTCCGGGTGCACCACACACAGCCAATTGAGGCTACGGTCGCCGTGGGCGTGTCTTCAGTGGGGAAGTTGTGGAGTCTTCCTGTCCATGTTCTTGCACATCCTAACACTGCCCGCAAGACATCGGAGGTTTGGAGAGTGGCCTTCTCTGCTTTTTTGAGCCGGGGTGGGCTCCCCGGGCAAGTCTCGATGGGGATCGGGACGTGTCCACGCGCCAGTGGGCCCAGCATCGGCCGCATCTGTTGGAGGACTTGCTCTGCCAGGTTTGAGTTAGTAAATTCCAACTTTGTCATCTTCTTGGCATTGTGATGCTGGGGTGCCTGTGGATTTCCTAACGCCCCGGGTAGAAGCCAGAAGTGTACTGTGCCAGCTCTGGGGGAGATAAAGGGGGTGTTTCTGCGTCTCCTTGTGATACGTAGCCAAGGTAGGGCTCACAGTGCTCTTTCCCCGCCACCAAATTGCCTGCTGGTTACGCCGAGTTCTCCGAGGCTCTAGGCATGTGACCAAGAGTTGAAGGCAATAGGATCGTCACGTCCTGAGTCTCTGTGCCTGTACGATGGGTTCCGATCTTCAGGGAGCAGTCCACACTCGTTCCCACTCCCAGGACTTGTTCAGTATCCATCTGGCTCCTTCCCACCCACAGAGGGCGTGTACGGTGTAGTGCACCGGTTTTATTATCGAGGTTTGCTCCTCTAGATCCGTTGTGTTTAGCCTGAGGATTCGCACCCTCAGTTACCAGGACTACCTCGAGGAGGGTGTGGCTCTTCACCACGCACAACGATCTTGGGGTATGAGAGGTTTTGCTAGGCCAAGAGACTAACACCGCAATGGTCGCTCCTTTCATGAACAGAATTCATTAGGCCTAGGGTGAAGCAAGGGGGGAAACCCACTACCCACAACACCAGCACATCATACCCCCTGTCTGTAGACTTTTCCCCCATACTAGGAGCTGATTGTAACCTTGGTCAGGCTTGCCCGTTCTGCGATAAAGTACGTCATCCTTAGAAAAAATGTCCCCATGCTGTCTAGGGTCCTTAGCCATGGGCAGTTTCCTAAAACAGGGTGCCAAAGTAGGGTCCTTTTGTTGCGCTTCTTTAAGTTCCATAGGTAACAAATTTTGCGCAGGCTCCCGTTCCTTCTTAGTTTGCCCTCTTGTAGTTTCTGCTGCCACAATTGGCTCTTCCGGTTTCCCAATAGACACATATCTACCGTCAAGTATGACTGGGTAGATCGGGTCATCCATAACAGCCGCTTTGATCACACCTCTGACAAAATCAGAGTGGATCTCAACCAATGCATTGGGAAGCGCTGTAGGTGCATCACTCTTAGAAACTCCACAAAATTGTACGGTCTCTTCTGTCTCTTGACCGGGTTTGACCAGGTGCCTGGCAACAATGCAATCAAAAGAAAGCCCCGTGTCAAATAAACAAAAAGTTGAAGAACCGTTCAAAATAACAGTACCTCGCGTAGAGGGTCTCTCCCCCACTACAGGTTGAGAATCACTGACATCAATTCTGCCTTGCGAGACTGTTAGCAAGCATCCGATGCGTTTAGGTTCGGTGTGCTCGCTCTGATCATATGTCCCGTGCTCAGGGGTTTTCCCTTTGCCACATTGTCCTCTCTGGCTGCGCTGCCATGTAGGAAGGTTGGGTTGATCAGACTGCTTATTGTTGGTGGGGTACTTGTGTTTGTAGAACTTAGACTTTTCCGGAGGGGGGTTTTGAGGTCCAGTTTCTCTGTGATTATTTTGGTTAGAAGCATGAGAAGCATGAGAATATTGGTCTAGATTATTCTTTCGAAAAGGCTCTTCTGTCGGTTGACGTTTTGTGGCCGGTAGTTCGGCCAGCGCATTTTGATAACGCTCAGACTTTTCCAAGATGTCTTCAAGCTTTTCTGCACCCTGCTCAGCTAAAAATCTCCAGGTGTCAGCAGACAAAGTGTTCCTTATCTGTTCGCATATAACGAACTCCTCCAGAGCTTCATAGGTAGAGGCGAGCTGCGAGAGCTCTAGGCACTTGGTCAAATATCCCTTTAAACGAGACGAGAACTGCTGAAAAGTTTCAGAGTTCTCCTTTCTGCTGTTGCGGAAGAGTTGCAAAAATTTGCGAGCGTTCATTTCAAAACGCTCAAGCAAAGCTTTCTTCAACACGTCGTAATTGTCTTATTGGTTGCTTTCCAGTTTAGAGTAAACATCATACGCAGACCCTTTTAGGGCCTGGGAAAGTTTCATACACCAACGCGACCTCTCTAAACCGTACAGAATTGCTATTTTCTCAAATTTTTCTAACCATGTGTCAATCTTCTCATTAGGACAAGGGAAGGATTCTAGAGCAAAAGACATAGCGTTGAGTTGAAGAGATTGAGTGTTAGAAGGATCAGTTAAGGAAGAATGAGAAGAAGACTCTCCATTGCTGAAGGTGGAGGCAGCACCACGACTTTGAACCTCTAGAGCTTTATGCGCCAGCTCATGTTGTCTCTCTTTCTCTCTTTCCTCATGCTGTCTCTCCTTCTCTCTTTCCTCATGCTGTCTCTCCTTCTCTCTTTAGTCATGCTGTCTCTCCTTCTCTCTTTCGTTCGCCCTGCGGATTTCCATTTCTTCATCAAACTTCTTCTGCTCTCTAGCTTCAGCTGCTTTCCTCTCCGCATCATATCTTTCAAGTTCGTCCCTGACAAAAGCTTTCGCTTCTTCTCCGTCCAAACCTTCTTCTCTCGCTTCGTCCCTGAGGATCTGCCTAAGCTTCGCCCTCTCTGCCATCGCAAATAGGTGACTGAGACTTAGTCGAGATGGAAGTAAGAAAAGATACACTGGTTCCTTACCTCTTACGAGAAAATACCAACAAAAGATGATATATTTAACTGGGATACCTCCTCCTAAATAGTTATCTAACTATCGCTGCAGCTTATCGGCAATAAAAGCTCTAAATGCAAGCGACTATGCCAAATAAATGGTAGTATAGATAGATTAATCACTAACAAAATAAGTTGCTACAGTGGAAACAAAACAATTATTGCAAAAATTTTAAGGAGAATAAAAAATCCCTTAATTTTAAAATCCACTACAAGTTCACCCCTGAAGACAGTTAGGGTAAGGGAGGCAATTAACAGGACGAATAGTCCGAACGCGCTCCTTAACTTAGTTCAAACACCTTTCTGCTTCTACCCTGTGATTGTTTTTACAATCACAAAATCTACCAGCGGTTTAGTATTACAAAATCAACATATAACATAACTTCCGACAAAATCAACCTGTAAATCAAAATGTATAATATACTCAAAAATGCTGTGGAAAAACAATTTCTATACGTGTGGTCAGCAAGCCTATAAACAGATCGATTGTCTAGGGGATACATCAGAATAAAGAAAATTAATCCTGCAGACGAGCTGATATTCGTATTTGCTCAGGACTAGAGTTCAATTCCCGGAAAATGAGCCACCATTCTGTCGTAGATTTTTGATAGGGGAATAAAGACTTGGTGATGCGTGATGCCATATGATGATGGATGGTATCCGCATGTCTGGTTTTGTGTAGAGTGCAGATGTGTTCAGTCAAAACAATGTTCATACAAAAAATAACAGGGCAATCCACATAGGACGTCAGTAAACTCACGACGTATAAAGTCAATGATTCTTGTAACAGCCGTTGACGTTTTTCTTCATTGTTTATTGTGGACGCCACAGTGACAAAATGGTTACGCGAATATGTAGACACATCAAACAGTCATTATCACAGCAACATTCAATACAGCAATAGACGGTAGACAGCATTACAATGATGAGTCAGATGCATGTTATATTTCAAAGTGCTGTAAATGTAGTCAGGTGAAAAACTCCATCCCTTTCTATAACAGCCAGGAGATAACCAGATGTATGAGATCAGTTCACTCTCCTTAGTTTGACTTCAGCAAGACAGACACGTCTGCCGAAGTATAAATAATGTCCTCAAAAATATCCTCTAGATAATAAAGGTTTTTCAAACCTAGTTCATTTAACAAAGTAGCAAGTAATGGTCCTTGGTACCTGCATCAACCGATGCAGCACAATACAGCGACATGTGAGCTAGGAAAACATCTCGTGACGACGACTTTCGAAGACAGGCTATGAACCAGAAATCGTTCACGACCAAAAATCGATAGAGTTAATGAAAATGTTAATTTACCTTGCCTTCCGGAAATACACAGAAATATTATGCCTCCCGGCATGTGCAAATACACTAGAGGTATTATCTCGAATAAACGAAATATCCATAAGAGGACTCTCACATTCCTGACAGAACAAAAAAAGCGGAGATCCCCTCTTCAACGAGGCATCTCTTTCGCCATTCCAAATCGCTCACTCCACTAGTGGTGGGCGGAAACCGATCGACCAAGAAGCAAGACAAGTCATGCGCAGTCCAGCGCAAAATGACCACAGCTCAAACTTAACTGCATTCGATACCAACGCGAGAAGACAAATGCTTACCGAGAAAAGTGACTATAAATTTCAAGCAGTTGTTGCCCTTGCGTTATAAAATAGATATTGAAATAAAACGATGTTGCGAGAATTTATCACGCAACACTTGGGTTGGTCCCTTCTGAGTAGATTAGAACCAGTGATAGCAACAGTGAGAGATAATAGTAGAAATAGATTTCCACGAGTGAGATGGAGAAATTTATAGAGGCTGTCCCTGAAATCTAGAATCTTCTCTCTTTCAGCCTATCTTCTACAACAGATCTAGAGGAGTCAGACAGTCTATTATAATATATATATATATATATATATATATATATATATATATATATATATATATATATATATATATATATATATATATATATATATATATATATATATATATATATCTCCACTCACATACACACATCACATAAGTGACGACAGTTAGACGCACAGACGTGGAAAAACTATAACAATGGAATATAGATATTTTGGAACGAGCTGACCGACACGCTTGAGTAAAGTTTATGTAAATTAGGAACATAAGGAAAATTTTACCACAACACATAAATGTTAATATCAAGCATAGAAAATACATATAAGGTAATGAATTACTAAAAGACCAATAGACCCATAGGTGTAATCCTTTCCCTCTATGTAGAGCCCACGATCCCGTTAGAAGAAAAGTGACAGCCCCAAAGAGTCACAGATATATGTGCTATGTTCTATTATTTCTCCTCTATAGTTTAAGAACAGAATTGATACCCTAATCTATCCTAAGAAGGAAAATGTCATTTGCAACAATCTTTGCATAAATGAAATTACAAAAAAATGGGTGCCTGAATATAAAAAATGAAAAAAGATCACTCGTTCTGCTTTCACTCTGTTCTTTCAGCAGGGGCCCTGTCTCACTTTTCTTACCTAAAATCTTGCTGGTGTTCGCCGTCTGGCGCAAACTTTAGGACACCCACACACTTTAATCTGTCTTTCTCTTGATGAAGCAGATCCCAGCTCTGCAGATTTTGTTTTCATCCAATGTTCCGGGGAGCATCCTCTTCATGCGAATATTTTTTCAGACTACGGTTAGTGTCCCTTGAATCAGTTCAGGTAAGAATTAGTTTTAAACGGGCTCAGTGTCAGAATCACGAGGTTTCCCTTACTTAGGAAAAATGGCAGTTTTGATACTTCTCTCACTATAAAACTTCTTGGTCACACCACAATTAGTCAAAAATGTCGGAATGTTAATGATTTGTAATTTTTCTCGCCACGGGGCTGCATGTACATGAGAGTTTGTGAAGAAATATAATCTGGCACAATAGGCCCAGTATAGGCATTTAGTCTTTAGAACCGTTAGTGAGATTTGTACTCTGTTTATTTCTGGAGGCACACACACTGCCACTAAAACCGCTGGTAAAAGTTGGGCTGACCCAAAACTGTATAAGGAAGAGAAAAGTACAAAATACTTAACCACAATATTCGTTTCGGTTTTAACTTACATTATAACTGCAAGCGTAGAGCTTGTCTTAACGTTAGAACTCCCGTGAAATAGTTATGATCGTTTTAAAAAATCAATCATCATGAATTAGAAATACCTACGTATTTCGTCAATACTCAATGATGACTCAGTGCAGTTATAAGTTAGTTACAATATACTCGGACTGGTTACTAGCAATTTAATTACATTTTATTTACAGCTGCATGAGTTTAAGCTAGAGATAATAATTTTTACTGCTTTCCACTGTAACACGTCAACTAGAGAATATAACAGACTTATAATTTAATCCCTCTGCACATAAATCTAACTAGTGAAAATAAAATAGGCGATTTACCACTTAAATCACTCACAAAATACTAGATATATAATATTTACCTCAACACAGAACTACTAAGAACTATATCCAATTCGACCAACTAAATGATGCTTCTATTAACAGAGATCTTAGGAATCGAAAGTTAGATGGCAATCGACCAACTAAATGATGCTTCTATCAACAGAGATCTTAAAATCGAACGCTAGATGTTCTAGTCTTGACTGCGGAGTACTGAATGAATTGAGTCTAAACTACTGGGGTTTATATCTTATGAAAAGAAATGATTTCCTAATTCTCGAAAACTCGAAATAGTTCCCGTCTTAACATCTACATAAAACTCAGACGACAGCACTGAAACTGCCAGACACGTTTCACACTTGCCGCTACCTATGGTCATACCTGAGCGATGCCTGTTGGCGCCTCTCACACCTAACACCGAGAAACTTAACCAAGAGCGCCGTGTCAGATGAAATCATTAGACGGTATGTCTGCCATCTTATGTCTGTCGAGGACGAATTTCACACTATTCGGTCTACTCGCAAACTTAGCTTAACAGCAATAAAAAATGCGTTGCTAAATAAGAAAAGAGACAGGCGAAGGTATGAATGGGAGAGTTATATTTTCACAATCAAACGAATGCGAAAAAAGAAAAAGGATAATAGAGCGATAATAAAGTAGAAGACTCGGGTAGAATAAACAAAAGATATATAAATTTATTAATCATAAATCTCTCTGCGACAGATGTCCTAGTAGTAATGGAGGCGCTGTATGTTACGAGACTTAACTAGACCTTTACGTTCCCGCCATACCCTCACCAATCATTATATATTACTATTTGTTCTTGTTCCGAATATAAGGAAATAGCAGACGCTGATAAGACACAAACAGGACACCAGACAATAGAAAAGTAACACACGTGACAGGCTCACCGGGGAACAGGGCCGAATTATCCATTATGCTAAGTAGGCTGACGCCTAGGGGCCCGGAGCTTTGGGTGCCCTGCATAAGTTTAAAAAAAAAATAATAAATGCATAGACTTTTCCATAAAATGTTTTTATTATGTTCTCCGTAATAATAAATAATACTAATAAACATTAATAAAAAAACAATTACTAATAAAAGAGGTAAGCAATGCTAACAAACTAACATACCAGTCTATTAATAATACTAGTATATACAATCACCATGCTAAGGAGTTTATTAAAAACTATTTAAATTATTGTCTATTAGATGAAGGGGGGCCCAAACACCAAAAAGCCCAGAGGCCCTGCTGGGGAATTCTGCCGGGGAATCGAACCAGGGACCTTCCGAACAGAGTCATCATCTCGCTGAAAGTCTCTCCCCCCCACACACATATATGGCCTCATAATCAGCGGTCGTTCTCGCGACGTTTTACGCAACTGTGGAGTATAGTTCCCTGAAACGACCCAGCCGATCACTTATGTTGCTTTTCTGCAGTCGAGTCCTATTTTTTTTCCGTTTTATGAGTGAACGCTATTTACTTATATTCGTTTTATTTTTTCATACGCACACGCTTCGGGTATCCCGTTTTATTTATTTCATTGCTCACATGAAATGGTTAAGAGACAAAAGAACTCGGCTAACATATTTTGTAAAAAAAAAGTTGTGCTTATTTTAAGAAAATAAAACAAATATAAATGTAACAAAGGATTTAACGCAATTTTCAGACATAAATAATAACAGCAGCTGCTTTGATAGATGAATTTTCCGATCCCGTAGGTTACGACTTTTTACTCTTTTCCCCTGTGTTAGATAGACTGTAAGCACTTGAAAGAAACATTTTACGTAGTCGCTGTCGCGTATATGGCATACCGTTCCAGCTTTTTAAATCGTCAAGTAAACAAGATGGCGATGTCCTTGCAGAGATCTTGCGTTCTCGCAAGAAAACTTCAATCTGCAGGTGTTGTTTTCCCTTCATTGATATAGTTATTGACAAATTAGGGTAATTTCCTAATATACGTGGCTAAACGCTCAGCTATAATATTTGTAGTTTCGTACCATTTAGAGTTAGCGTTCGAAATTTACACATTAGGCCTATAGACATATTCACTGCTGAGCGTTCAGCCACGAGTATTAGAAAATTACCCAAATTAGAATATACATACATACAAATTGAGGTAAAGGGGAAGGATAGTGGAACAAGGTCTGCCATTTTGCCCGAACTTTATCTATACGGATAAGTAACCGTATCACCTCGACACATTGCAAAACACCCACTATTAAACTAAACTAAAAATCCAACTAAAATGAACGAAAAATATCCATTTCAACATTTTAGGCTATAGGTTACAATTATGATATATAACGCCTCAAATTTCTAATACCATAATAAATCATGCTCACGAAATATGTTACAAGCCAACACACCGCAATACATGCAAACACACCAGGGTGTCACAATATGGCAGCGTCCAGTTCACCTTGCTTCCTCTCAGCCAAAATTGAGAATAAACATTTATATTGTAGTAGTAGTCCTTTCGGTCATGACTGATATGGGAATGCGTCCCTGAGGTGATAGACCTGAGCTGCTTTTTTGTACCTGGTGTTCCTTTCGACCTTTTATTTTCTCTTCTGCTTGTGAGAGCTTCTTTTCGCCCAATCTGAGGTGGTGCTGTAGGTAGCATCGCCATTTGGTACGATCGGCATGCTCATCCTCCCAGGTTGCTGGATTTATGTCCAGTTCCTTCATTTCTCTCGCACATCTTTGAACTTCAGCAGAGGTGGCCCATCAGCCAGTGTATACCTGCTTAGGCCAGGACGTGACAGCACCTTGACATTTGGCACTGTGTCCTTCCACGAAATACCAAGGATATTGCGTAGACACCGTTGATGAAAGGTATTAAGCCTTCTTTCTTGCTTAGCATAAATTGTCCATGTCTTGCTGCCATATAGAAGCATGCTGGTGACTTATTTACTTAGTCGTTCCTCTTCTACCGTGAGGTGTAGAGGTTTGTAAGAGAGAGTGCCATACTATTCTATCAGCTGTCTTCCTCCTGGCCTGGTTCCATTCTAACCTCGGTCCTTCAAAGATTATCTAATGTTGTCCTCCCAGCGGACTTTGGGTCGTCCTGGTGGTCTGGATCTGGATCCCTGGCTCTTAGTTTCCCTTGCTTGCCGTGGTAGCTGATCTTCTCCCGTTCTGCAGATATGGCCAAACCATCTCAGTTGGGACTGTTCTACTTGGGTCTGCAGGGGTTGGGTGTTTTAGGCCTTGACATATTGTCTGGTTGCGGACCATGTCTCTTCTTGTTACTTCAACCACCTTCCTCAGATACCTCATTTCTGAGGTTTGGATCTGGCTTTTGTGGGTTGTAGTCATTGCCCGTGACTCGCATCCATACGTCAAGACTGGGACATAGGTGGAGCGGTAGACAGCCATCTTCGTCTTCTTACCAACTTCTCTTTTGCTGAGGAATCCTTGATTTATGGCTTGAAAAAGTCTCCCAGCTGCTGCTCTTCGGGTAGCCAACTCTTCTTTGATGCCTCCCTTCTGGTCTGTGACAGCTCCAAGGTATTTAAAGTGGTCTACCTGCTCCAGGACCTGATCTCCCAGCTTAATCTGATGTCTTCTTTCCTCTCGTGATATCCCATGGTTTTTATTTTCGAGCTGCTTATGATCATCCCTCTCTTCTCCAGCTCTTCCTTCCAGACTTGCAGGATGGATTGAAGATGTGTCTCTGATTTAGCAATCAGGGCAACATCATCAGCAAATGCCAGCTCTGAAATACAGACCTGTCATATCTTCCAGTACCCCACTGAATACTTTCCTGTCCTCTCCTTACATGCCTTGATGACATCGTCCATGTGGAGTATGAGAAGACAGTGTGACAGGATATCACCTTGTCTTACACCGGTGATCATCCTGAATTCTTCTGACTAATGGTTTGCCGTCCTCACATAATTTCTGCAAGACTTGTAGAAGCTCTGTATAGATATACTATACATGCTGGTGACACAGGCATTATATACCACAGCTTTGGTCTTCATTATGAATTTGGAGTTTTCTCAAATACGCGTTTACAGTCGTCCCCCGCTTATTTGACAGGTTAGAGACCAGAGTAATGTCGAAAAGCGGAAATTGTTGAAAAGCAGAACCCAGTCTTATTTTTTAGCTTGCAAAATGCATTTTGGCCGCCGAAAAACGTAAATAACACCTATATATTACTTTCGAATGTGTGTGAAAGCTAAATAACACACTATATGTATACAAAAGCACAGTAAAATGAACTAAAGCTTACCTTTAAATATACAAAAGTACTGTACGGTAAAATGAACAAAAGCTTGGAAACATGATGAAATAGGTCGAAAGAGCGGACCACGCGTCGAACGTATGGGTTCTGGTTATAATTGAAAAGCGTCAAAATAGCGGATCGTCAAAAAGCGGACCGTTGATAAGTGGGGGACGCCTGTATTTATATAAATGTCAGGAGCTCATAAATTCTATTAGGGTCGTGATTTCTCCAGGGAAACCTAGGTGAGAAAGTTCTTTGGGGGAAATGAACAACAGTGGGGCTTGTTCTTCAATGTCATCCAAATAAGTCGCCCATGTTGTTAGGGTTAGGATTCCTATCCCTTGTCAGTTTTTACTGCGTCTGAATTCATTTTAAGGCCGTATTGAACAGCTATTGTTCATTTCAACCAATTGTTCAACCACTATTATTCATTTCAACCAATTGTTCCCCTAGTATTTTTATTCTGGGAAATTTCTTTGGGGCAAAAATGTGTGACTAAAGATGTGTATTTATTGATATTTTGCTATTTTAATAACTATAAATTGACTTAAACAAATTTCAAAAGAGCATTATGGATTGATGGAACTGGTAAGACAAGATGGGACCTAAGACGCGTCAACAGTGGAATGCAGTCGGCGACCCATAGCTGACTGCTTGCGTCAGGGTCAGCAAACCAGAGCTGACCAAGACCCTACTCCACCTCCAAGTGGTGGTCCTGGAAATAGGCTGCATCACTGCAGTCTGGCTGAGAGAGCAGGGATCGAAGTGGGAAGGCAAACCCGGTCCTAAAAAATGCAGTGCCGAAGTCGGATGTGTCGGGCCGAAAGGTGCATATATCGCAGCCTTGCTGTAAACGGCGACACAACGCAACCAACGTCCTTTTCAGGACGAATGCAGAAGAAGAAGAAAGAAAAAAGTAAGACAAGATCACTAATGTGGAACTGATGACATGAACCAGACAAGTACCAGTGGAACTAGAGATGAGAAGGAAACACTGGAAATGGATCGGACACACACTAAGGAATCCTGTTGGTAGCATTATATCAGGATAGGTAGAGGGAGACCAAAGGACACATAGAGAAGAGAATTAGAGACAGACATGAAAGGAATGAGGAAGATATGGGAAGACTGAGCTGATAGCATGGTACAGGAAGACTTTGTATAAGTTTGTTGAAGGCCTATGCTCCTAGGGGAGCTGGAGAGTGATGAATGCATGAGTGAATGTGTATTTGTTGAAGGACAAGGAACTACAAAGCCTGTTTTTATATTAAGAATAGTAATAGCTCTTTCACTGAAAATTAATAAATATATATATTTACTCTTCATCACCTACACAAAGGCATTTGGCAGAATAATACATTTCTTCTTCTTTGATCCATAACTGCCAAAGCAGTCGGTGGCCATCACACCTGGTGGCGTCTTGTAGGGCAGCAACAAATTGATTCCACTTTGCTCGGTCGGCGGCCATCCTTCGTACAGTGCCCCAACTCTGGTTTATTCTTTGCATCTTGGCTTCCACAGTTCTCCACCAAGTTGTTTTTGGTCAGCCTCTCTTTCGCTTTCCCTCGGGGGTCCATAGCTTAGCTGTTCTTTATCCCCAGAGCTATGCCAGTGGGAGTTTTACTCCTGGTAGGTTTAACCAAGCTGGACTGGTCTGTGTGGGTAGGGGTCAGACCAAAGCTGGTACCCTGGTCCTCCTGTTTTAGCACAGGGCCAACACCCCTGTCTATGTAAAAAAAATTGCACATTACGGAAACGGCAACTAATACATATAGATATGATAAAAATGCTTGCAAACTTCATCTTCTCTAATAATTTGCTTGGTATGTCTGCAAGTAACTAACGCAACATGACTTAGGAAAACAGTGATTAATATAGGTATGGTTAAATAAACCACATTTACCAAGGGACATCGGTGGTTTAGTGCAAACATTCTGTGTTTGATTTCCGGCGGAGGTTTTTATTATTATTTAGAGTTACTTCTTTGTCAGCAGAATTGATTGCTTCCCGTGTTGCCAGACTTGTGCGAGGGCGCACATTGTCGTGAAGGAGAAGCAGGTCTGCTGGATTCTTGTGCGGCCGAACTCTGCTAAAACGTTGATTGAGTTTTTTCAATGCCTTAATGTAAGCTTGCGAATTGATTGTCTCTCCTCTTGGCATAACGTCCACAAGAATCACACCTTCAATGTCCCAAAAGACAGTGATCATGACCTTTCCAGCTGAAGGAATTGTCTTAAATTTCTTTCTTCTTGGTGATTGCGGATGATGCCACTCCATTGACTGTCTTTTTGTCTCAGGTTCAAAATGATGTGCCCAGGTTTCGTCACCTGTAACGATCTTAGATAAAAAGTTCTCTCCATCAGCATTGAAACGCTCCAACAATTCAGAAGAAATTGCTTTCCTTTGCAATCGGTGGTCATTTGTGAGACTTCGAGGAACCCATCTTGCGCAAACCTTAGAAAATCCAAGAGTTTTTATAAATGCATTTGCACTACCAATGCTGACTGACAGCTGTAAGGCCAATTGTTGAGTAGTTATTCGCCTATCAGTAAGAATAATGCCCTCAGCGCATTTCAACATTTGTGCGTTGGTGGCTGTGGCAGGACTTCCACAGCACGGCCGATCAAGCAGCTCCGTATCTCCACTTCCTGATTCTTTGATTCTCTGAACCCAGCCACTGACTGTACTCCTGTCGGCTGCAAAACTTCCATACACGTCACATAGATGCTTGTGAATGTTCACAACAGTTTCCTTCTCTGCAACAAGAAATTTTATCACAATTCGCTGTTTATAACGCAAGTTGCTAACACGCTCCATTTCAATTGGCACATGCCATATTTGAAGTGTGCAAAATTTCATGCTTCTATCTTCATTATTAGCTGAGAAAAACGATGTGGTGCATTACTTTCTGAACGCCCCTCGTAAATTAATATAAGGTGTGCAAGAGGATGACATATGAATGTTACTAGGTATGACGAGGACTTTGAAGAATGGGCAGTTTGCGTTACTCCTTTGAGCGTTCAGGAAGTGTTCCTTCTTTTGGTGTGGCAAAGCCACTCTTGGATATGTGGCATGGCCAGTGATATGTGTGATTCTGTGATACTCTTTTGAGCATTTATGAAATGTTTCTTATAGTGTTTTGAGATAGCATTAATTCGATATATGGCATATTAGCCATTTTCAGATATATGCTTTGTGAGTATCGTCCCGATGAAGTAGCAATCGAAGTTACATGTACATGTTAGCACCAGGCGGTGGCCTATATTAAAGTCGCAAGAATGAACATCATATTAGAACTATAATGTAATATAAAACTGGACTGTCTTGTTCAACAAAGTGTTGTATTTAGTAAATTATCCAGTCGTCAACCACCGGTTTTCGAGGGTGATTATTCAAAGTACTTGTATTCATAAGTTGAACTTATGTATTCAACATTTCAGATAGACCCCTAGTGTATTTGATCCAGTTAACTGATAACATTTGAATACTTATTCAACGTTTAACATTATTGGGGAACTCCCCAACATCTGTTGACCAAACAAACAAAAGAACCCTTACACATAACATACCCATTATTTCCCAACAAGCTCCTCATGTTTAATGTTTTCTGGGGAGAAAAAATGCAATAGAGATCAAGTAGGCATCTGAAAGCTTTTATTACAGTAAAAGATGCAGAAGCCAGTGTTTATAATTTATTATTACGTTTCTACAGACAGAAGATCCAGGGCTCTTGCCTTCTTCAACTGTGCCTTGTAGTGCAATTGTCAGTTGCCAAAATCCCAATTGGTAATCAACATTTTAAAATCATACAGGCACAGCTAACTAAAGCATTTTTAACGTAACAGAAATGTCATGGATTGCCTCCCCTGCTTTGCAGTAGTAGTCCACCAGTGGCCAAAACTCAAGAGCGTCTAAAATGGGTCGTCAAAGGTGTCTACCTTTGCACAAGATTACTTTTGGCAGAGTTGTAAATAGAAGGGAAAAGACGCTTCTATCGCAAGGTAGTTTTCATAAGATATCTCCGAAGTCAAGAACAATGCTGTATTGGCTGAGCAATTGTTAACTTATTATCGGCCCGCTGCCTTTTATGAAGAATTAAGCAATGGTTATAGCCTGTTCAAGCCCCCAGCTGGTGTAAATCCAGCGAAATTCCCTTTTACAAGAAGAAGCTCTATTGGTGCAAATATATCTCTAAATATATACATATATATATATTAGAAGAGTCTTGCTCATACGTTGCTTCCACACCTATAATAGCTGAATCAACTAAGATTATTATGTTTAAAATAACATGTAACACATTTAATAATCAATTTGTTTTAACAGGTTAAAATAAATAAAATGATGGTGAATTTTAGATGAAAATAAAATTTCTCGTCATCGAGATTTAGTTTGAGGATTTAAATTTAAAATTAATATTCATTGTTAATGTCTGTTTGCTTGTGCCTTTTAGTTAGCACTTAGCTTGTATGAGCGAGTCCTGGAGCCTTGGTTTTTGACGATTCTTTTGTGATGATGACACTTCACAGTCTGGTAGCTTCGTTCCTCAAACAGTCTGATAGCTTAGTACCACGATCTTTTAGACAAAATAAAAACAAATGCCTCTGCTAAGTACATTTGTGGGCCGCAAATTAACAGGCGCATTGTCTCACTGTCCACCCACCAATGTTATTCTCTCGGAATAATTATTCTTGAGTATACACATTGTAACTTAGGGAAGATGATTTGAAATCACCAATATTCTTCTGGGTATTAAAATGGGAAAATATGTGCTTGGACAGCGCGAAAAACAATGATTTGCCTGAATTACAAGATACATATATCTGACAAAATGATATGGTACACTTGATGCACACGTGATGTAATCATCACTCATCACTGCTCCAGTCGGAGTCTGGGGTCACCTCTGCTGTCGGTTTTCTGTACGACTAGCAAGAAGAAATCACCAGTGCTTGCTGTAGTGGTTTATGAATATACTATTTTCATATGTTGAGGTTGCCAGCCTCATATATAACCACTTAACAAGAAAAACATGACAAATTCACATTTCTAAAATAAAAGTTTATAAGTGTAAATGAAGTAACTTTTGGGAACACATTCTCCTCGCACAGTTTAAAATGGACACAGCACTTTATTCTGGGAAATTATAGTAATCCTCTTAAGGCGGGTGTTCTGCAAATCACTTGGTCTGGGAAATTATAGTAATCTTCTTGTGACAAGTGTTCTGCAAATCACTTGGCCTGGGAAACTTTAGTAATCCTCTTATGCAGGGGTGATCTGATTCCTTAGGTATCCAGACTTCGTATTTAAAATGCAGGTTTACTTGTTTTGTTTCAAAGTTGCCCAAATACTTTTGTCCGGGTCCTTTTAAGTTTCCAGTTCTGTATTTAATTATGCTGGTTTACTTGTAAGTTTAAAGTTGCCCAAATACTTCAGATCTGTCACTTATAATATAGGAATTCTTTGTCCGATCCTTCTCTCTCTGGCTACTGGGAGTTGCTAATTTGACGTTGTGATGCTGTCTGATTTTAAGACTCCTATTTTGCGATATTATATCTCTCATTCTCTGTTCAAATCCCAGATTGTGCTTCCAACAAATTTCCAATGAAACCCATTGTTTATCCTGTCTCTCAAATCACTCCAATTGAAAGCTCATATGGGTAGGGGTGTTTAATTTAATTCTCCCCCGTGTGTTTTAAAATATTACATTTTAAAATTCCATCGCGTGATCTCTTTCAATATGTCGTAATGCTCCAGCCAACTCACAAACAAATCTGTGAACTTATTTGATGTCCAGATGCAACCTTCCAATATTGTCTCCCCCAGACAGATTATCGACGATATTGATACCGAGAGGGCTCAGATGAAACGATTATCTAATTATCACTGGTGTTTTTGCTGTCCCTCAGGCAGCTACCTGTGCATGTTTGTGCGATACCATGTTGCACAAACATCTGACGTCTCTTTCAAAGGTGGCCACTGACTTACGTAATAATCATATTAACCTGATAATACTACGTTAACTTAGTGAAACGTAAACAGTCTGGGAGCGGTCACCGCAAGAATAATGAAGATGCATGTAATATGCCAAATAATAGGACGATGAGTGAGAAAAATGAAGAAATGAAGTGATACTGCCGGAGTGAAAGAGAGAGGGGCACAAAAATACATGTACAAAGACGTTTTGTGACAAGAAGATAACTTAGAGATTGAAATGTAGACCCATATGAAATAAATGAAATGTACAAGATCTAGCAGATTTCCAACAAAAAGATGAATGGTCAGTATGGAATTGTGAAAAGTCAAAGAAAGCCTTAAGAGAGGTGAAGAGCTGTATTTACAGTCAAGAATCTTAAAGGATTAAAGTATTAAAATTCAAATGTATAATGGAAAGATATATCGTTGGTAAGAGTCGAACAAATGGTAAACTTCACACATAGATCAAAAACAGGTCAGACTGTTCATACTTATCCATTTCTCTGTTCTAAAAGACAGTCTTAGCAAAGATGACAGAAGATGTGCAGTTTAGTCAACAGTTGACTTGTAGAATATTGATACACTAAAGTTGCTTGTGTGGTATTCAGGGTTCAGACTTCAATCAGAAGAAAAAATAATAGTACTGTCACGAACGGTTTATAGAATGAATGTCAGTACTCATGCTCCGGTGGGAACTAGATATGTTTATGTAAGTTGTGAGTTGAAGTGCGTGAATGTTAAGTTTGACGGGGGCATGAATACATTAGTAGCAGTAAGTGCTAATGTCGAGTTCACGGGCATGACTGAGTTGTTGTGAACAAAGTGGGGGTGAAGACTGGTCAGCGTGAAAAGGGTCAGAGGTGTGTAAAAAGGTCAGTCGGGAGAGCGATTAGAGCGAGGAGAGATTACGCGGAGAGTGAAGGCGGAATGGTTGAAGGAAAATAGGAAATATATTAAGATATTGTGAAATCCTTTCCATGAGATGCTGTTCTAATTATGCACATCATATATTGTGTTTTTCTTATGTGATGATTTATGGCCAAAGCGGCAGTCTGCCTGTGTTATTGTGTTATACTCAAGTTTGTGACATAAAGTCGTCGGATATCGTATTTACGTGTTGGAGTTTAGTGAATTAACAATTTGCTGTGAAAAACGAGCCATGTTTGTCGCTCCATGTGTATGTAATACATATTTGTCAATGTGTACACACAGCAAGCACTTGACAATTTTGGGGGACTCGTAAATGGAAGAGAGGACCCACCCCTAATTTTCTGCAGAATTTCTGACAATTTCGCCGTCTCATGAATTGTTGTTGCAAAATTACATCAAGCGGAACAGAGAACTAGGCCTATTTGTTTGAATCAGGTCACAAGAACTTAATGTGCAAAACTGAAGTCTTCATTTCAGTGATAGTCAGCAATGGTATAGCTGCAGAAGGACTGAATATTTAAGAACGAAAAATAGTTTAATCACTGGAGGAGAGGCGAAGGGACAGTTTTGACGAAATCGACAGTGTTATTTTGGAAAGTAGCACGAAGAATGAAAAGGCGGTAATCAGTCTTGTTTACCTCGGCGCACTGATATTATGTTATTCCGCTCCGTGATGAGTGTGCTGATCTGTTGTCAATTTATCTGTGCTGTGTAGTTCGGCATGACTGTTGACACCGGAAAAATCGTCTGCTGGGTCTTGTGATGGAATAACAAGGCCATTGTTTTGATGGTGATCGGCTGAAATCGTAACATCTTGCCTGGAGATGGTGTAAGCAGTGAGAGACGCATTTTCCTTTTCTGCCCCTTGTATCAGTACTGAAGAAGATCCAAGTTCACCGTGTACGGAGGTGCACGTAAGAGCTGAGTTCGATTTGACTGTGCTGTGTTGCAGCGTGAAGTGTGTTGTTTGTGGTGTCCATCATTGAGCTGTAACTTCAGGACTCCAAGCCTGCACCTATCTCAAGTGGAGCAGCGGACACAGGAAATTGTTAAGTTAAGTTTATTATTAATTTTGTAAATTTCAAGTCTTCTGTTTACTTGACTTGTGCGTCTGTATATTTTCTGTATATATATATAGGCTATACTTCTTTTAATTAATTTATTTGATTATTTATTTCTTCCTTGATAAGGTTATTGCCCGGAACTATTAGGGTTTTATTTTTTTATTTTTTATTAATTCCATTCTTTCTTCAATAGCATTTTTGCAGATTAATTAACGTTATATTGGAACCCTATGATCTGTTATATTTAAAGGCGTACTAAACTTAGTTTATTTTGATATTAGTTCCTTTTAGGACAACAATTTTGCTGCGTCATATCTAGACTTCCTTCTGTCTATCACTTCTACAGTGTACTCGAAACTTATGTTATTTTTATATTAGCTCTTGTTATTAGTTAAGTATTCATATATTCATTCCTGTTTGCCCGTGCTGCAGGGTGCACGAGTAGAGCTCTTGGGTTACTTCACTGTCCAGTGTTTTGTTTTTGTTTCGTTCATATTGTGTGGTAGTATTTAATTTTGATTTCTGTATAAGGGTGATTTTGAGTGGTGAGCACAATTCATCTTTCTTCATTGAAGAAATTTGCCTTGTGTCGTCTTTAATAGGTTTTGTGAGACAAATTGCGCTGTAGGGAACCCAATCTGTCTAAGATTTGGGGAGTTGTGAAGCCTCGTGTAATTTGTGGAACAATTGTTGGCGTTAGTTGTTTGCGTTTAGTTTGTTTACTTATTGTCTTGTATAATAGTCTTTCTTTCGTGGTGTTTTTCTGTTGCGATTCTCAGTCCTTTGCTCTGCTATCCGTGTATATAAGTTATTTTATGATATCCTGTTTTTGTTCGTTTGATAGGTTTGGGTGTAAATATAAGGTCTATTCTTACTTTCTTGGTCTATAACTTCCTCTCCACTGGCCTATCAGTTGTTGTAGTGTCGTGTGTTCTGTGATTATCATTTCAATCATCATCATACCATTTGTGTTAACATAAGCAGACACATTTTATTTTGGTCTATTACAGTTTGTAATGCATACAGATTGATACAAGAGATTGACCCAGTGTGTAAACCCAGTGTGAAGAGTTATCCTAAAATCTGTTGTGTATGACAGACGTCCTTCATATGTGCAGGGGTATCCATTATAATTTTCCAGACACCATTTGACATATCAGGTGGTATACATTTTTTTTTCCCTCTCTCCTTAATTGTTTTTTGGTTGCATTATTTGTTCATAGTTATCATAGTTGATAAATATTGCAGGATGACTAGCCTCTTGGATTTTATCACCAAGGGACAGGCACTTGGTAAATCAGGGGATGAACTTGAATTATGGGCTGAGACTAAATTTGCGGATGCTGAGGAAACGGAGGGAACGCAAAGAGGAAAGAGAAATTAGGAAAATTGAGGCTGAAAGGGAAGCAAAGAAAGAAGAAACAAGGAAAGCTGAAATCGAGGTAGAAGCAAAGAAAGAAGAGACAAGGAAAGCTGAAATTCAAGCGGATAAAGACATTACTTTGAAGAAACGGGGACTTGAGGCTGTCAGTTTTCGACCGGCTACTAAGTAGTCTACTCGTCCTTTCAAGCTGCGACTCCCATCCTTTTGTTGAGGGCGTCGATATGATGGACGTGTATCTAGAAAGGTTTCAACAAGAAGCAGTATCTTGGAAGGTTAAGAAAGAAGATTGGCCAAGTCTGCTCAATAATCTGCTCACCGGAAGAAGTTTACAATGTGTCTTTGCATTGCCAGTAGAGGATCGCATGAATTATGACACAGTGAAAGAGACACTTCTTCGAAGATTTAGACTGACAGCTCAAGGGTACCGTGAAAGATTTAAGGAGGCTATTCCTACAACAAGCAATGACTTTAGTGAGTTTATTGCTGAAATCAAGTTGCTGTTCAATAGGTGGATTGAACTATCAGGTATTGTGAAGGATTTCGATGGGCTAACCGACCTTATGCTACAGGACAAGGTTCTATCGTCTTGCAATCCAGAGTTAGTGGCTTTTCTACAAGAGCGAAAGCCAAAAGATATAAATATTATGTCAGAGCTAGGGCAGCAGTATGTCAATGCGCACCCGGGGAAGCCGATTCACAAGCAGACAGCTGCTGAGACCTTTCCAGCTTGTGTGGCTCAAGACAAAACTGAAAAGAAGCCATACATACATCCTCGGGCCCGCAGCTTAGACAGATATGTTGATTGAAAGATAAGATGGTGGAAAATAGGTCCAAAGAAGATGGAATGGGGACAGAAGATATTCTCCTAAGAGACAGTACCCTTCTTTTTGGGTCAGGTTACAGTAGAAGGGGGTTTTGTATAAGTAAGTGTGGCTCAAGGCGTCATCTATCTTATCAATGTGGGAGGGACCCAGAGAGGTGTCCCTTCAACCCTACAAAGAAGTCCATATGCCAGCCCAAAGGAAAATTCAGAAGGTAGACATGGCAATTGCCTTTGTTTCAGTTGGAAACAGAAAAAGCAGTCCAAGAGAGAAGCCCTTACAAAAGGACAAAGCGCCAAGAGACGGATTCCAACTGCCGCAATTGTAATGGGAGAAGAAACAGTCGAAGGGAGAGCCCTAAGGAAAACACTGAGAGTGCAAATGCAGCTACTGTACTTGATACATTTAATAGCGAGGAGTGAGGGGGGTGCAGACCATGGCTCGAGCCTGATGGCAAGCCTATTTTTAATATGTGGCCATTACTTTGCCTTGCCTTTCATCAGTTTGATGGGAATGGCAACCTTAACTTTACATAAGGGTTTTGTGGAGAATAAACCTGTATCTGTTTTGAGGGACACGGGATGTACGACCATTGGCATTAGGAAGACATTTATTAAGGATACGTATTATCACATTGGATATTGGAAAGATGGCAAATGCATTACATTTGGTGGTAAGGTCGAGTACTATCCATTGGCGATTGTGCAGATCGACACCCCTTTCTTGTTTGAGCTTGTCGGGTAGAGTTCGAGTATGGGTCCTTGATTTGCCCTGCGCTGAACTTATTATTGGAAATGTTAATGGGGTTCATGATTGCACGAGTCAGGATATTGAGGCGTGGGAAAATGGGCATGATTTGGTTGCTAACGCAGTAATGTCGAGGGCTCAGACTAAGGCTGAGGATGCAAATATTATGATATCGCAACCCAATAATATCCCTTGGGTGCCTACGGTTGCTGGAATTACAGCATCGGATTTTGTAGACATGCAGAAGAAAAGACATTTCACTTCTGCCTTTTGTTTCAGTTGGCTGAGTCCAAGAAGTAAAATCAAAGAACATAACGGCATACCAAGTCTGCTCGATACTGGTTTGAGGTTAGGAACTCCATTCTAATCAGATGCTTTGCAGAGCATGCAACCACATTCAGTCATTATTACACAAGTGGTTATTCCAGTGGAACTGAAGAATACAGTGTTAAGGACAGCACATGACATCCCTTTTGCGGGTCACATGGGTATTGCAAGAACTCGCTGTAGAGTGTTGTCACCAGTTTTGCTGGCGTGGATACAATAAGGATGTGAAGCTTTACTGTCGGTCGCGTAAAGTGTGTCAGAAGACAAGCCAGAAAGGAAGGACTCCCAAGGCACCGTTAGTAGCAACAGATTTGGCATTTCGCCCTTTTCAGAAGGTTGCAATAGACATTATTGGGCCCCTTCCAGTTATGTCGGATCGGGGGTATAGATTTATTCTAACATTAGTTGATCTATGTACGAGGTGGCCGGAAGCATTGCCAATGAAATCCATCACATCAAAGGATATAGCAGAGGCTCTAATGAGCTTATTTAGCAGATTAGGATTTCCTGAAGAGATTTTGTCTGACAGGGGCCGGCAATTCATTTCAGAAGAGATGAAACACATATCTAAACTGTTAGACATAGCCCAAGTGTTCACCACCCCGTATCATCCTCAGAGCAACGGGGTCTGCGAGCGGTTCAATGGAACACTGAAAAGAATGCTAGGTAAGGTGACAGGAGATTTTCCACAGTTGTGGGATAGATACCTACCGGGAGTTTTGTTTGCATACAGGGAGATGCCACAAGAGAGCACAGGATTCTCACCGTTTGAGCTAGTATTTGGCGCAAATCCTCGGGGTCCAATGAAAATTTTGAGAGACTTGCTGACCGGGAATTATGCTGATGATAGCGTCAAGTCAAGTTATGAGTATGTCATTGACTTGCGAGAGCGCATAATTACATCGTGTTCGATAGCACGTGAGGCATTAGAGACATCGGGTGCAAGGTATAGAGCATACGCCAATAGGAACAGCAAACTTGTATCCCTCAGTCCTGGCAGCGAGGTATGGTTGTTGCTACCTACCAAGGAAAATCACCTGCTAGTGAACTGGCAAGGTCCATTTCAAGTAAAGAAACAGATTACCGATGTGGATTATCTGATATTAGTCCGAGGGAAGGAGAAGATTTTCCATATTAATATGCTAAAACCATATGTAGTACGTCCAACTGAACTGGAACCAGTCGTGAACGCTGTTCGTGATAGTACAGTTACTGTAGCTAGTGCAGCAGTCATCGAGGAAGATGGAGAGAAAGGAGAGGAGGTCAATCTCCAGATCCCACTATTGCCATTGGTTGCTTCAGAATCATGGGGAGATGTAGAGGTCTCTGCATCTCTACCACAGCATCAGAGGAAACAGGTGAAGTCACTGCTGTGCGAATTTCAAGATGTACTCACAGATATTCCTGGAAGAACTGATTTAGTTGAGCATGATATTAAACTGACCTATGGAGAGCCCATCCGGGTGAGACCATATCCTATTCCACTACATTATACTTCTGCTGTTGAAAAAGAAGTGAATGATATGTTACGCTTAGGTGTTATCTCCCCATCTGAATCATCATACTCATTTCCCATGGTCATCGTGCGGAAGAAGGATAAATCCCTACGGATATGTATAGACTTCCGCCGCTTGAATAGTGTCACAGTGATAGATGCGGAACCTATGCCCAACCAAGAGGTCCTCCTATCCCAAATAGCGGGGGCAAAGTATTTTACCAAACTAGACTTATCGAGGGGGTATTGGCAAATTCCCTTAGCAGAAGGCGCTAGGCCACTTACAGCATTTTGTACCCCTCAGGGTCTTTTCCAGTTTAATTATATGTGCTTTGGACTGGTGAATGCCCCTGCAACTTTTGTGAGAATGATGAGAATGCTTTTGAGGGGACAGAAGGATGTTATCACATATATTGATGACATCTGTTTGTTTCATGACACGTGGGAAGAACATGTAGAGGGATTGAAGTCACTGTTATCATGCCTTCGGGTGCATCACCTTACAGCAAGACCCAGTAAGATTAAGGTGGGGTTTCAGGAGTTAACATTTCTGGGGTATGTGGTAGGACAGGGTGTTTTAAAACCAGTTGATCAGACAGTTGGAAGAATTTTGAATTTGCAACCTCCGAAAACAAAGAAACAAGTACGTAGTTTACTCGGTCTGATAAATTTTTATCATAAATTTATCCCCAGGTTCTCTTCATTGTCATCAGCTCTAACATCACTCACTAAAAAGGGCACGCCAAACAGAGTGATCTGGACTGAAGAGTGTGATAGAGCACTGAGGAACATCAAAGCTGTATTCTCCAGCGAGCCCATTCTTCTACTGCCAGACTTGGCTAAGCCTTTTGTACTGAGAACTGATGCTTCTGCAGTGGGCATTGGTGCGTGTCTGATGCAAGAACATGATGGGTTTCTACATCCTGTCATGTATGTCAGCAGGAAGTTGCTTCCGGCTGAAACGCGATATGCCACTATAGAGAGAGAGTGTTTAGCCATTATTTGGGCTGTTTCCAAACTCTCTAGGTGTTTGTTAGGATCTCATTTTGTACTGGAAACGGACCATTGTCCTTTGACTTTTCTTAAGTCATCTAGATCACCAAATTCACGTTTAACAAGGTGGTCGTTGTTGTTACAACAGTACAACTTCACTGTTTTTCCTATTCAGGGTAAATTAAATGTTCTTGCAGATTCGTTATCTAGATTATGAACACTTGCGTGTAGTAAATGGGTGTGTTTTTTTTTAACCACCATTTCTATGTAGTATTTGATACTTGTACATGAGTAATGTTGTGTCAACTGTATTCTGCATGATTTTTGTATAAGCTAAGTTCTTATCATATGTTGTGTATCCAGCACAGGGTTATAGAACAGATATTCTCCGGTATAGGAGAATTTGGTGAAATTGATGTAATGTTATCACCTTTAATTTTGTGTGTAATTAGAGATGCATGATTTTTGCCATATGGTTGCTGTTGTATTTTTCTAGCAACTCGGTTCTATTGTAATTTTTTTTAATTTTATTTTTGTGTTCTTCAGAATGTTATTATTGATTATTTGTAGATGGCATATTTTCACACTGATGCTATAGATTTTGCCCACATATGTAATCAGAGGTTTCGGATGGTTGGTTTCCTGATATCTACCACCCATCCAGTGAAAAACTATGTTTTTCACTTGGAGAGGGAGGGGTGGATGTCACGAACGGTTTATAGAATGAATGTCAGTACTCATGCTCCGGTGGGAACTAGATATGTTTATGTAAGTTGTGAGTTGAAGTGCGTGAATGTTAAGTTTGACGGGGGCATGAATACATTAGTAGCAGTAAGTGCTAATGTCGAGTTCACGGGCATGACTGAGTGGTTGTGAACAAAGTGGGGGTGAAGACTGGTCAGCGTGAAAAGGGTCAGAGGTGTGTAAAAAGGTCAGTCGGGAGAGCGATTAGAGCGAGGAGAGATTACGCGGAGAGTGAAGGCGGAATGGTTGAAGGAAAATAGGAAATATATTAAGATATTGTGAAATCCTTTCCATGAGATGCTGTTCTAATTATGCACATCATATATTGTGTTTTTCTTATGTGATGATTTATGGCCAAAGCGGCAGTCTGCCTGTGTTATTGTGTTATACTCAAGTTTGTGACATAAAGTCGTCGGATATCGTATTTACGTGTTTGAGTTTAGTGAATTAACAATTTGCTGTGAAAACGAGCCATGTTTGTCGCTCCCTGTGTATGTAATACATATTTGTCAATGTGTACACACAGCAAGCACTTGACAAGTACGATAACATATCTTTTCAACACGTTGATGATAGGACAATTGATTTTTTGAACAGTGATGTGCAGTCACTGAATTTTATTTTCCAGGATAGCTGAGGGCATTCACTAATGATACTGTCTCATTGTTTAAAAAAAAAAGGTTATAAAATGTACTTTTAAACTTCCCCAGTTTTTCAAGGATATGTTTCAAATATCACAAGGACCTTTCACAAGTCACTGGCATTCAGGTAACTTAGATCACTTTTCTTCCATGTGACAGAATCTAGTTCAGTAGTTGTTTGTCTTGTGCTTACATATTAATGAGTGAGCCAGATTAATACTACAAGATGCAGCAATAGTGAATGCAGTCAGCGACCCATAGCTGTACTACTTGCATCAGGACCAGCGAACCAGAGCTGGTCAAGACTGCACTCCACCTCCACGTGGTGGTCCTGGAAACAGTCTGCAGTAGTGCAGTCTGGCTGAGCGAGTGCGGATCGCAATGGGAAGGCAAACCCGGTCCCTAAAAAATGCCGTGCTGAAGTCGGATGTGTCGACCGAAAGGTGCAGATATCACAGCTTAGGCGTAAACAGACACAACGCAACCACCGTCCTTTTAAGGGTGAACAAAGAAGAAGATTAATACTACAGTTTTCCAGTTTGCTGGTACTTTTAAATAGGTAAAGGCTGTCCTGTGGCAGATGCTACTGTAGGCAAGTGAAGTGTTAGAGACTTCACTATACTGGGTCCATCTTTCTGAGGTAGAGTGACCAGTTTTCTTCCTCACTGCCTTTGCCTTCCCTATCTCAAGAGGCAAGTGATCTAACCACTCTGCCAATCCAACCCTGTGGTACTTTAATTACAGATTTGTATGTTTATTTGTACCCTTCTAATGCACCCTGTCACTGCTAGATTAAAAGTAGAATGATTGTATTTCCTGGCTGTCTCATTATATGTTTGTATTACTGTGTCCTTTTAAGGCCAAAATTGTAGTTAATATTGCACTGTAAGTGTGCAGAAATGAAGATGTCATCGCAAGTCGCAGAATTAGTAGGTTAGCGCATGCTTACACACAGCTGAGGCACAGAAACAAATGTTTTAAGTTTACTTCAGCTTTTTTTTATCCCTTGATTTGTTAGGCATTGTGTAGCAATGAAGTTTCTATTCTTGTGCAAGCAGCATGACTTTGGGTAGCATGAGGCCCTGTTTCTTTAGAATTTTAAAAATATTATGTTTATCCTTCTCTCAAGCATCACCTCATCCTAGAGATGACTGTTTTGATATGTTTTTTTTAAGGACTGCCAATTCAGTTTTTACATACGATTTCTTCTAGAATTATTTTATTTTCAGTAGTGCTCTCGGTATAGCTTCATCTCTGCTAGTTGGGTTAGTTTTGCCCTTGTTACACTGTGTTCTTCATGGATGTTTTTTCCATTAGATTGTATGTTTCTGCTTTCTTTTGTAATTTCCCTTAATTTTGTTCAACCTGGCTTCTTGCTTGCTATATGATGATGATAATGATATAATCCCTTTAGCTGTGAGCAGGTAGCTCTTGACAGCCCATTGCCTCTCTGACAAAGGTGCAAGTCTTCCTCAGTTGTTGTGATGATGTGTAGAGTGTATTGTGGATGGTTGGGTGCGATGGGAGTAGCTGGTGTCGCAGGTCAGTTAGTTTTGGGCACTGTAACAGTAGGTGTTCCACTGATTCCTCATGGTGGTGGCAGTGCCGACAGTTTGGTTCACGTAGTGGGTCTATTCTATTTAAATGTTAATTGACGGGGGCATGGCCTGTTCTCAGCTGGAAAATTAGATCTCTTCTTTTCAGTTGTTTAACTGGATCTTGAGGGTTTGGTTTAGCTTGATGTTTGAAGAATGGACGCCCTGTCTGGGAGGTAGCCCACTGGTTTAGCCATTCTTGCCTATAATTGTTTCTCAGGATATGTTGGCAGGTTTGCAGTGTGGTACTTGATGGGAACTGGGGCAGTGCTGCTCCTCTTTTGGATAGTTTGCTGCGATATAGATCCATCGCTCAAATTCCATGTTTCATAATTTTCCCCTTTATATTTTCACTGCTGTGGTCGAGACTGATTTTGACATTGCTTTTTCTCAAGAATTGTGGGTGTCATGTCACAAGTGTTTGAGGACAGCTGCTTTTGTTTTCATTTCAGTTATCCAGCTGATGTGTAGTATAATCACTTGGTGATCCTTATATTAGCCTTCCTCTGTTTATCCCTATTATTGATCCTGTGAGTGTAACTCTTATCTTTTGTTCTACTGCTGCTCATTACTGGGGAATTAAAGCCTGATAATCCATCGTCCTGCTTTGTTCCTTGATCACATCCCAGCTGGTCTGTTATTTGTGGTGGGGACATTTTCTTATCTCTTTATTATAGTTTCTCATGAATTGAGAATGGATCTAGGTTGTTGTCCAAGTTAGTAGAACAATTGGTGTGCATTTGTCTTTGAATTTGTTGTATTGAAAGTGAGTCTTTTAGTTTGTGGACTTCTTCTCCTCTTGTACAGATGTTTGAAGTGGGTGACTATTGTGTTCTCCCTTTCTGCAGAATTTGAATGGTGTTGATCAGCTGTGTTGTCAGTGAAGTAAGATTTTTCAGGGGTCTACATGCTAGTTTTTCTCCCATTGTCTTTTTAAAAATGTTATTTATGTGTATTTGCTCTGATTGATTGTGTGTCTTGGGAATCTTTTTTCAGGGTGACTTGTTGACATGAAGGTTGGCTCTTGCACTAGGGTCTTGGTGCTGCTTCTCACTAAGCTAATGCTGAGTCTGGCTTTCATCATGTGTTGTATTCTTGGTATAAAATTAATATCTATTAGTCGTCATTCAGATTCACTATTAAGACTCGATTTGATATTGCCCAACATCCCTTTACTGTTTTTGCCCTTTCTGCATCTAAACTTGTACCTGCTCTTGTTTATTTCCTAGATTATTTTGTAGTTTTGTCAGAATGTAACAGATGTTATCAAATTTTCTAACCTGGATAAGTATTTTCTCCACTTTTTAATCATGGCATTTCAAACAATACCATTTTATAATTTCTGAATTGCATAAAGGAATAAATGGGAAGATACTAGAACAAGTCTAGAGTTTCTCATATCTTGCATGCATAATAACAGAAAATGGCAGATATGAAACAGAAATCAAGAAGAGAATAGGAATGGCTAGACAACTTGAGACAGGTACTAACATCCAAACAAATAACTCGCAAATTAAAATGAGAGTCATCAGGTATTATATACACTCTTCATTACTATATGGTGTAGCAATATGAACAATGAACAAACAAGAGGAAGAAAGACCTGAGGCCATACATATGCGGATATATAGAAGAATGGGACACATCTTATGGAGAGAGATCATAGAGAGGCTAGGAATGAAGAGAAATAATAAATGAGATCAAAGTCAGGCAGATACAATATTTTGGTCATATAAAAAGAAGCAACACCTTGCTGAAGACCATAATGGACGGAAGACTTAACTGCAAATGTGCAAGGGGAGGACAGCAGTGTATGTGAGAAAATAACATCAAGAGATGGACATGGAAGAGTCTTTCTGTGTCCCATCAAGAGAAGAGACAGAACATGTTGGAGATATTCCAAAATGCTCTTCTAAGTGAAGATGGTAGCTGATGATGATGAATTCTGTACTGCTAATTGTTGGTATAGTGTTCACCATTCAGCATTGCATGTACGAGGGCTGTCCGGAAAAGAACCGGCCATAATTAATATTAGAAAAACCGTTTGCGCGACATTGATGTAACTTGGCAGCCAAATAGAGTGGCCTGTTATGCACATACGTGTGCAATTTTGACGTTGCTGCACCATTCAGTGCAACCGTTAAAAGCTGTTTAGTGAGCACGTGCACTGTGTGGTCGTCGCATTCAAAATGGCTGTACGAGTAGAGCAAAGAATCTGCATCAAATTTTGCGTCAAGCTTCAACATTCCTCCTCGGAAACTATTATGATTATTCAGAAGGCTTTTGGAGACGATGCAATGAATGCTACACAAATAAATGTGTGGCACAAACGCTTCAGAGATGGTCGAGAATTCTGCTCTGGTAGCAGAATCTGCGGAACGAATTTTGCCACGACACGTCTCATACCCAGATCCTGGGTCAGAATCTCGGATACAATAGTTTTTGGAATTCCCAGATCTTTTTCTAGTTCTCGCACTGTCAGCCGCCGATCTTTGTTGATTGCAGCCCGTACACGTTCAACATTTTCCGGTTTGTTTTTTGCTTGTTGCAGGCCTTCCAGAAATGGGATCACATTCAACAGATTCTCGACCATCTTTGACGCGTTTGTGCCACACCTTTATTTGTGTAGCACTCATTACATCGTCTCCATAAGCCTTCTGAATAATCATAATAGTTTCCTTGGAGGAATGTTGAAGCTTGACGCAAAATTTGATGCAGATTCTTTGCTCTACTCGTACAGCCATTTTGAATGCGACGACCACACAGTGCACGTGCTCACTAAACGGTTTTTAATGGTTGCACTGACTGGTGCAGCAACGTCAAAATTGCACACGTATGTGCATAACAGGCCACTCTATTTGGCTGCCAAGTTACATCGATGTCGCGCAAATAGTTTTTCTAATATTAATTATGGCCGGTTCTTTTCCAGGACAGCCCTCGTATATGTTTCCTTGATCCAGATAATGCAATATTTGGTAGGATTTCAGCCTATGACCAAAATTTAATCTGTCACTTTAGATAATGTAATAATAGTGTTATTCTGATATCACTTGTGGTATAGACAAAAGGCGAGGTATTCACATTTTGCCGAGGCATTACTTATTATGGTCCTAATTCTGATTTTCTTATCCATTATTACATAGATCACCTGACGTTTGTCTATCTCCTGACAAGAGCATGATCTTGTGTTGGCACCCTGAGCCAGATTTTCCATATGAATACACAAAGGTAACAATTGCTGCTTTTGTTTTTCTTTCTGAGTCCTTTGTCAGTAACAGTCCCATTGTTACGTGCAGTTTCAGACTTTGATTCTTGCCAGCGTTATAAAGGAATTATTTGAAAATCATCTGAGGGAAACTTAATTCTTGTAAGGCAGTTGACACTGCTGTCAGTTAACGTAATAGAATGATGATCTGTTATCATCATCATCATCACCCTTCGGCTGCCCAAGGAGCACAGGCCTTCAACAGACTTATGCCAAGTCTTTCTGTCCTGTGCCATCAGTTCAAGATCTTTCTTTGTCTTTTTTCATCTCCTTCATGTCTATCTCCAGGTCTCTTCTCCATGTGTCCTTGTTTGCCTTCCTCTGCCCCTCTTACCCTGGGGATTTCAGAACAAGGACTACCCAGTATTGCTATCAACAGGTTTCCTCACACATTCATAGCCATCGCCAGCATCTCATCAGTTTCATAATTTGTCGTTTTTAGTTAGTAACAGTGAGATGGAGTTTATTAACAACCCCAGACAGTGCGAGATATTACAAGCATTTGTTTGTAGGGCACAGCAAAGGTCTCCCCCAGATCCTAGTGTGTCCCATGCATGTCACAAAAGAAATTTTCTGAGCAGTTTCTTATTTAGGCTTACATAGCATCTTTCAGTTCTGACCGTGAATATTTATACACACACACTTACTTTTACTTACTTAGTTGTTCCTTTTCTACCGCAAGGTGTATAGATTTAGAAGAGAGAGCGCCATACAATCCTATCGGCTGTCTTCCTCCTGACCTGGTTCCATTCTAGTCCTTGGTCCTTCAAAGATTGTCTAATGTTGTCCTCCCAGCGGACTCTGGGTTGTCCTGGAGGTCTGGATCCCTGGCTCTTATTTTCCCGTGCTTGTTGTAGTAGCCAATCTTCTCCCACTCTTCAGACATGGCCAAACCATCTTAGTTGGGACAGTTCTACTTGGGTCTGCAGGGGTTGGGTTTTTAGACCTTGACGTATCGTCTGGTTGCAGACCATATCTCTTCTTGTTACTTCAACCACCTTGCTCAGATATCTCATTTCTGAGGCTTGGGTCTGGCTTTTGTGGGTTGTAGTCATTGCCTATGACTCGCATCAAGACTGGGACATAGATGGAGAGGTATACAGCCATCTTCGTCTTCTTACCAACTATATATATGTGTGTGTGGTTGTGCATGCATTTGTTTGTTTGTTTTTTTTTTTAATAATTTTTTTTTTAGGAAACTCTATACCGAGCAATACAACAGGAGGCAATCTGATCATCAGAAACAGTACCCCCGTCGATCAAGCGTTTCGACCCCTAAATCTCCTTTACATTCTAAGGGGGGCGAGCCCGCTTGGATCATGACTCCCAAGTGTCAGCCTCCTGTTATCTTGTGCAAAGTATTGAGCCCACTCCACTTTGGTTGCAGCTTTCAACTTCACTCCTGTTTTCTGCCAGCTGGAGGCAATAGTGAAAGTAATACCTTAATACCTATGTTGAAAACAAATTACTGTCCCGAGTTCCATAGCTCATCGCGGTTGTTCTGCAGCCAGCATGATGCCCTTTCAGCTGTTTCAGTGAGTCTTTTTAGTGCCCTTGTTCTTGACTGTCCTTTCAAACCCAACAGTTTCAGTAGATGATACACTGAGGTAGCCACTAGACGTCTTGCACCCACCTTAGCAGCCGTGACACTTGCAGTGAACCCGTCGTGTCTCAAGTCCACGGCCAGATCATTATACTTGGCCACTTTAAAAGAGTGTTGCTCTCCAATCTGGATTCAAATGGCACTGTCAGCTCAGTCATTATAATATGGTGCCAGGTCTATTGTAGCAGCCAGCTCATTTAGTACTTTGTTGTGGCGCCATGACCTCTGATTCATGCTATACTGAGCTTCTACAAGTCTTGCAGAAATTATGTGAGGACAGCAAACCATAAGTCAGAAGAGTTCAGGACCACCACTGGTGTAAGACAAGGTGATATCCTGTCACCTTATCTTTTCATACTCCTCATGGACGATGTTATCAAGTCATGTAAGGAGAGAACAAGAAAGTATTCAGTGGGGTACTGGAAGATGAGACAGGTATGTATTTCAGAGCTGGCATTTGCTGATGATGTTGCCCTGATTGTTAAATCAGAGGCACATCTCCATTCCAACCTGCAAGTCTGGAAGGAAGAGCTGGAGAAGAGAGGGATGGTCATAAGCAGCTCTAATACAAAATCCATGGTGATATCACGAGAAGAAAGAAGACATCAGATTAAGCTGGGACAACAGGTCCTGGAGCAGGTTGACCACTTTAAATATCTCGGAGCTATTATAGACCGAAAGGGAGGCATCAAAGAAGAGTTGGCCACTCGAAAAGCAGCAGCTGGGAGACTTTTTCAGGCCATAAATCGAGGATTCCTCAGCAAGAGAGAGGTTGGTAAGAAAATGAAGATGGCTGTATACCGCTCCACCTATGTCCCAGTCTTGACATATGGATGCGAGTCATGGGCAATGACTACAACCCATAAAAGCCAGGTCCAAACCTCAGAAATGAGGTATCTGAGGAAGGTGGTTGAAGTAACAAGAAGAGACATGGTCCGCAACCAGACGATACGCCAAGGCCTAAAATCCCACCCCCTGCAGACCCAAGTAGAACAGTCCCAACTAAGATGGTTTGGCCATGTCTGCAGAATGAGAGAAGATCGGCTACCATGACAAGCATGGGAAACAGGGATCCAGACCCCCAGGACGACCCAGAGTCAGCTGGGAGGACAACATTAGACAATCTTTGAAAGACTGAGGACTAGAATGGAACCAGGCCGGGAGGAAGACAGCCGATAGGATAGTCTGGCGCTCTCTCTTCCAAACCTCTACACCTCACGGAAGAAGGGGAACGACTATAGCACGTTTCACTAGCTTTGCCCAATTTCAAAATGCTGTATCTCAGCGAATATATAACTCATATAAGTAAAATTTTGTGTGTGAATTTGTAATGGTACAGACCCTATGAATTAAATTTTTCATTAAAATGCAGCCATTGGTTTCAATTTTCGTTTCTTTGCGATATAATATCAAAAGTCTACTTGCCAACACACATCACACACACACCACATTGAAATGTCTACAGTAAATTATACGATCTTATTTGCACATGATTGGTTTATCATACAATTGACATGATTTTAGCGTGAAATTGCACTTCTTGAACATAAAACAGTTTATATCCGGTGCTATTCACACATTGTCAATCAGTGGTGTGTCTACAAAAAGTATTGTGTGGTTAAGTAGGAAAAATGAGCCTGCGAGTACAGTTTATGACATTACAGCAAATCACAAATAGGATTTTTAAGTATTTCTGCAATGAAGCTACTCGAGGAAAACTATATCATTCTATTTCAAACCCACAAAAGAGGACTATTCATGCCTTGGGGATAAGCAAACGATCATTGCACCGCTGGATAGTGTCGTCTGAAATTTCTAATTCCAGTGTTTTACGCACGAAAATTAGGCCAAGAGTGGTGGATAATTTTGACATAGAATTGATCTGCAGAGAAATTTGCAATATGTTTCACAATAATGAGGCAGTGACTTTAAGGAAATTGAAAATTTGGTTAAGAAAGAAAAATGACATTGATATTTCCAAATCTACGCTATGGAGGACTGTTAGAAGTTTGGGATTCACTTTTAGAAAATATGTTAGTGGTAGAAACCTTATTTGTGAGAAGCCTCATATAGTTGCAATGAGAAGCAAATATTTACGCGAGGTCAGAGAAATGAGAAGAGATTGTTATGATTTTGTGTATTTAGATGAAACCTGGATCAATGCGCACCACAGTAATGAACGAGAATGGCAATCATCTGATGGGACAGCTAAGAGACTAGTACCAAGCAGCAAAGGACAGCGCCTAATAATTGCACATGCAGGAAGCAGCCATCATGGGCTTCTAAATAATACTGAACTCATATTTGTTTCAAAATCCACAGATAATAGGGATTATCATACAGAGATGAATGGCAAGATATTTCAAGATTGGGTTGTGAATCATGTACTTCCTTCATTGGATAGACCGTCGTGTTTGATAATGGACAATGCTTCATATCACAATGTTGTGGCACCAGAAGATAAAGTTCCTAATTCATCAAGTACTAAAGATGTAATAAAGATTTGGCTGACCAAAAACAACATTCCATTCAACGAAATGTCCCTGAAGCCTGAATTACTTGGAATTGTAAAAAAGACACAGCATACAAAGATATTTCACATAGACAAGGCAATCCATGAACATGGTCACAGATGTTTAAGACTACCTCCTTACCATTCTCACTTAAACCCAATAGAATTAGTCTGGGCTAAAATTAAGGAACAGGTAGCAACAGAAAATAGATCGTTCAAATTAAAAGATGTTGAAATACTTACAAAAGCCGCCATCTCCAATATAGCCAGGGATTATTGGAAGAAATATGAGAACCATGTGTTACAAGAGGAAGAGGAATATTGGAAGAATGATGGTTTGTCCTTCATTCAGCCAAGAATGATTATCAATTTCTCAGAGACATCTGATTATGATTCGGATGAAGTTTAATTTCTTTAAAGATGACCTTACCGTAATTTACATGCACATTAGAGGAGCGACGTTCCATTATGTTTATGAACCGCAAAGAGGTGATACCTATTGAAATAATTAGATCAATGAAGGTCCAGTATGGTAGCGCACTAAATGTCAATGACAAACAATGTCACGAGTATCTCACATGCAGGGGAGCCGCGCTGGTGTAATGGCTTTGGCGTTGTACTGGCGACCAGGTAGGTGTTCATGGTTCAAACCCGGGCGTCGGCGTTTGAAGAAATGTTTACGGCCGGAAATTTGACTGAATAGCCTGAACGGCTCCTGTGATAAACCCTCTGTGGATGGGAAGGAGCGAAGCTCCTGACCGGGTTGGAAGGAAAGTCCTCAGGTTCCCCAGCCTCGCAATGACATGTCATTGGGCCGAAGGGCTGAAAGCCAAAGTGCCGCTGGTTAAGAAAAAAAAAAAAAAAAAATCTCACATGCAGATCATTTAAGAAATCATCTTCAACAGGTATTCATATGCAAACGTGGTGGCCACATTACTGTAATAGTAGACACGCCTATGCTTAATCAATTCACAGAATCTGTGACTGAAGTGGTAAAATTTCTTTTCTCGATACACAATAATTAGTATGCCGACAAAGATCAAAGGATTTCATTTGTTTATGGGAACTGGACAAGATGCACAGATATAAAGTATATATTTGTTGGGTCCAACCAAATATAACATCGTATGAAAAAATGGCATTAATACGTTCGACGGTTAATCAGATAATTACATTTGTTTGAGGGCAAAGCTAGTGAAACGTGCTATAAGTAAGTAAAATCGAGGAAGTTGAGGGGAACTGCGGTAAGATGTGGAGTACAATGGATGGGTTTGAAAAAACTACCTTGACATTACTATTACTATCACGCCCTCCGGCCTTAATACCTCAGTATACTACAAACGACAGATGCCCACAGCTTCCTCCTGTATACCTCTTCTCATCCTCGGGCCTGTCGTGACTCCCTTCCTTTTTCACAACTTCTCCGCCTCCGCCGTTTGTGCCAAGACGACGATGACTTCCACTTCCGAGCAAATGAGATGTTGGATTTCTTCCGTAGCAGACTTTATCCGGAACATGTTCTCACCTCTGCTCTCCAACGTGTGCTCCCCATCTCTCGTCAGGAGGCCCTCAAACCTCACTATAAATCCACTTCGGATAGAGTCAAATTAATCTTGACCCATCACCCTCACAGTACTGCTGTCAAACAGATCCTTTTCCGCCACCTCCCTATCCTCCAAGCAGAGCCTGTGACCCAAGAAGTATTTGGTGAAGCACCCTTGGTGGCATATAGACGCGACAAGAACTTGAAGGATCTTCTTGTTCACAGCCGTCTCCCAAAGGAGAATGCCACTCACTTTGGCACACTACCCTGTGGTCGGACACGATGCAATACGTGCAAGTATGTCATCTCAACCCAGAAGGTGTCCTTTCCTAAGGCTACGTACACCATCACTAGTAGCTTTACGTGTGAATCGCTCAATGTCATTTATACGATCATATGTAAATGTTGCTGCAAAACCTATATTGGCCAAACAGGCAAACGACTTGGGGACAGATTCAGCCAGCACTTAAATGACATCTCTCAGCAAAAGTCCACACCAGTTGCCATACACTTCAATAGTCCTGACCACCATGGTCCCATCGACATCCAGGTCACAGCGATCCGATCCTGCTCCTCTGACACTGCCAGCCGAGAACAGCTTGAGAACCGTCTTATCCACCGCATGGGGTGTCTAAAACCAGCCGGTCTCAACACTTTACACACCTTTGTCTGAGGTCACCCTTTCCTCTCTTGCTCTATTTTGACTCTTTCCACTCTTATCCTATTCTTCTATTTTTTATGCCATCCTCCATAATATATATGAATAAACACTGTTTCTCTAATTTGTCTTGATTTTTTATTTCATATTTATTTATCTCCCACTCATTCTGTCCTCTTCTATTTCTAGTCCCCACTTTTATTACGTTTGGGTAGTTTATTGTTCAGTTTCGTTTTTTAGTTTTCAGTTTCTTAGTATGTATTGTGTACATCCGGTGGCGGAAGTCACTTCCTTTTTCAGCCACGCAAGCTGAGAGCAGATGTTCAATGTCTGCCTCTTATGGCACAGGAGACTTTTCCCCATCTCACAAGGTTTGCGGATGATGGCAGGAGGTCATACATTGATCTGATAATGAAGCTGAGTCTAAGAGGCGCCATGTATCATTCCATGTCAAGGACCTGTGCAGGGCTCCTTCCCATGTAGTCCATTGGCCTTGTTGGGTCTACTGCACCACTTTTTGCATCCTCTTATCATTCTCAGCTTCTCGTATCTCCTGAATTACCATATCTCTGCATTCCCTGTTTGATGCCTTGGACCACCAGCGGATGTCACCATGGCCAAATCCCTGTCTATTCATCTGTGTGTATCCAATTACCAACCTCAGCTTGAGTGACTCTTGGGCAGCACCACAGCTTCATCTACTGTCCACTTCCTTCCAGTTTTCAGTGTGGGTGGAATGAACTTAACTACGACATCTGCTGACTCGCACAGCATCATTGCGATCCTCGCCTTTCCTGCCTTGTATTCTTCCACAACTGACTTGAAAGGAAGCACAAGCTTTGCTTTCTTGCAGTACCAGTGCTACATCTGACAGAACTGGTGTTACTCCTAGCCATTTCCTTATGAATATATATATATATATATATATATATATATATATATATATATATATATATATATATATATATATATATATATATATATATATATATTGTAACCGTTAGAGGTTAAGAGGAAAAATCGGTTAGATTAATCTTTTCAGGAGATTGATTTTTTTATGATCGCGATTAACTGACTTTTTGATTTATAGTCAAAGGGAATAACCGATACAACAAGTAGAAGGGGTCAAGAGTGGTGTCTACGTCCCTTGATTGAAAGTTGTTTGGAGTTCTGTTTGGCAAGTGAGCGAAGTGAACTCGGCTACGAGATGGCAATTCACTGGTTTATGAATGTATGGTGAGCTGTTTGTCAGAAAAGTTGTTCTAGAATGTTCGGGAATAGTCGGCGATGTAAATCGAAGTTTTAAATAAAGTCAGTCAGATCCTAGAACGTGATAGTGTAGCAAGCAAGTTTGCTTTTGAGCGTGTAAAGTAAACATTTAGAAGTGGCAAGTGAATTGAGAGTTTTCCCTCGGGTCGATATGCCAAATGATGTTTGGCTCTTGATGTCCTTAGCAACAACGCTGCCAACTTACATGACAATGGCACTGTGTTTCGAATTTCTATTGCAAATTTAAAGTTTTCATTTGAAGCCCCCTCGTATATACCCTAAACACACACACACACACAAGTCTTTGACATGTTCTTGTTGACTTATGCTGCTTTGTTTATTTTTCAGTACAGACGTATGATCATCACCATTTTGCTATTTTAAAAATGTATTTTGTGTGCATGTATTTCATATATATTTTTTTTTTGGGCCCAGTGAATAATCATTTACTGAATGTTCGTGATACAAAATTTAGGTGAATGACAAATAAAGGTAAAGGTGGTCCCACCATAGCAGATACTGCAGTAGGGGAGTGAAGTGTTAGAGACTTCATTATGATGAAGCTTTATGAGTTGGGGTAACTGGTTCCCTTCCTTAGCATATTTTAGTTATTTGAAAGTGTACAAGTATCCTTTGTTGTATTTCATTATTTTACTGTGTAAGATATTTAATTTGTATCTTTTTTTTTTTTTTTAACAGCCAATACCTCGTGACAAAACAGAACTTGAGGAGGTGAGTATTATGCTCTTGTACTTTATCCTGTATTTGTTCTGTAATCGAATGCAGTGCTGAACTTTATTTGATAATTTTTGCACGATAACTTTTTCCATGAAGATGCTGGAGACACATTGAGGAAACCTGTTTATTATTACAAGGCAGTCCTTGGTCTGGAGACCACAGAACACATGGAGATAGACATGAAAGAAATGAGGAAGATGTGGAAATACCTAGAGCTGATGGCATGGGACATGAAGACTTGGCATAAGTTTGTTGAAGGCCTATGCTCTTTGGGGAGCTAAAGAGTGTTGATTGATTGCTTTCCAAGATTTATTGTACCATGCAGTTGTTTGTCATTATCTATTACATGTTTAATGCTATTTCAGAATTAATTGTACAGTTTCCACTTCTCTTTCATGAAATTTGTTGTGAAAATTGTTACATTTTCCCCATCGATGCCCCCAGGGTGATTCAGTGTTGAAAGTACAGTACCTGCTGGATGAGAAAATGAAAATTCGACCTGATGGTCCCACAGTTGCTGAGCTCTCCCAGTTACTTCATACACCAAGATTCACATTTAGGAGGAGGTAGATGCATTATCGTTTTCAAATATACTGTTTATGTGGGAACATTTTCATATGTAACAGATCTGCAACCATACCCTTTTTTTTTTAAGAAACAATTTTTAGGTTGAATTTTGTTGCCACATTATTATGTACACATAATTTGACTTCCGTATTTAACAAGTAGAAGATCTGCTAGGTGTCAAGCTGGAATTTTGTGAAGCACAGTTTAAATTCAGAAGGGGAAGAGAGTGCACAGATACAATTTTCACACTAAGTTTAGAGCGAAATAGCTATAACATATTAAAAAATCACCACCTGCAAAATTAATTGTCTGAGGCAGTTGATAAAATAAGAGAATTAGTGATAAACAATGAGATCCGGCCCGTCACTGAAACGGCACCAATGATGAAATATATTGAAAAATAACTGAATAAATTTGGACAGCTTGTGAGGATGCATCCTGATCAACCAGCGGTGCTGGCATATAACCTTAAAATGATGGCAGGTGGAAATAGAGAATGACACAGAAGAAGATGAATCAGCAGGGTGACAGACATCTTAAAGAGACACGTCATGAGTTCTCCAGACATAGGTGCATGCAGTGACTCAGAAGACCAGTATCAGCTGCCTTTTTTTTTTTTTTTTTTTAAATAAAGTTTTGGCGAGGCGCGTCCCGTTCAACTTAGTCGGTTATATTAGGGCGCATGACCAAACGTAAAAGATCCTTAGGTCTGGGGTTGTATGAGTCTCTTGTAACGCTTAATGGCATAATTAGTAGGTGAACAAAATGTGAAGATATTCAAACTACACTGCTGTAAAAGAATATTTATGTTTTAAAAGTGGTATGCTTAATAAAAAATGCAGTATGCACACAAATTAAGCCAATATTTTACACGATTGTGAGATGTGGCCTGCAACTGATCTGGCTGAAGCTAAGATTCTTCACCATCATTTTCCTATGCGCTCCTTCTAGAGCATAGAGGCCACTCTTGTAGGGAACCTGCACCAAGTAAGTATTGACATGCTCCTATAGAAGTGGTTTCTGTGGCAATTTGCTTTAGATGATGAGGTTGCCAGCCTCACGCACAGCTTCATATTACCTTGCCTTACGACATGCCTGAGAGTGTGGTAGACCTATTCTTTCTGTGTATCTTCAGAGTGCCCCGGGAACTTCACAGGGCCAGAACAAATTAGGTTATAAGTCATTGAAAGTGGGACATAGTATATGCTAAACCCCTGGAACTTCACAGGGCCAGAACAAATTGTTATAAAAATCATTGGCTTTGAAAATGCACAGAGACGGAACAAAGATAACTGAGAATTAATGCAGCAAATTTATAAGAATATATGGAAGAAATGCCCCTACAAGTTGTAGAATCATACATATCGTGGCAGCAGTGTAGACAAAATGGGAGAAACAGATATCAAAATAAGAATACAGAAGGCAAGAGGTGTTTTCACAGAATTAGGAAATCTATATGGAAATGAAAAGAAATAGGATCCAACACAAAAATCTGAATCTTCAACTTAAACGTCGTCAGTCCTATTGTATGCCACAGAAACATGGAGAACAGCAACCAAAATTAGGTTACAGACTTTCATAAATAGATGCTGGCATAGGAGGATTAAAATGGTATGCCAAGATCACCAGTGTGGAACTGATAAGGACCAGACTGGTGCCACTGGAACAGGAGATGAGAAGACTCTGGCAATGGAACTGGATGCATATTGAAGAAACCTTTACATAGGGCACTTGTTCTAACATCCCCAGCTTAAGAGAGATAGAGGAAGACTGAAAAATACAGAAATTAAAGGATAAAGGAGACATAAAAAGATCTTAAGTGGCTGGCACAAGAAAGAAAGACATGAATGGTATCTGTTAAAGGCCTCGTCTCCACCGCTGTGTTTAGTGCACTGGCTTCCTAGCTCGGTGGTCCATGGTTCGATCCCCAGTTGAGGTGGGAGTTTTTTAGGCCACAAACAGCTCCGGGGTCGACCCAGCTTCATGAATTGGGTACCAGAGCAGGTCTGGGAAGGTTAAGGCGGCCAGCGTAATGCTGACCACATCACCCCTAGTGTGCCGATGGTGAAGAAAATATGAGCCTAACACCAATATACCTCAATGGGCATGTAACGGTATCCTTTACCTTCTCCTACCCTCTGCTGCACCATAGGGAGCTGATGATGATGTTACGAAATCGTAACAAGTTAACCCACTCTTACTGATTTGCTACAACAGCATTACACTTAGGATAGCTGTGCTCACATATCACATTATTTTGTCTTCCCCATTTCAGAAAGCGCCACGAAAAGAAGACGGAAATGATCAAGTACAAGCCAAAAGACAGAGAAGGATTGTAAATTGTTAGACCCATGTTATATTGTAGAAATAAAAGAATTTCTAAACATCATGCACATTTGTTTTGTGGTTGCAAATACCTGAATGTGCAATTTATTTGAAATATTTTAAGAATTGTAATAATTCTTGATGTGAATAAAGATCTTGACAGCTGTGTAAGATCTGATCTGTAGGGAACATTTGTGGATCCACAGTTTTGACAAGTTCCCCCCCCCCCCCCCCCCCCCCCCCCCCCCCCCGAGCATTACTGTTACAAAACATAATCAAGGGTGGGAAATTTTTATGTGTGAAAACAAATGGGTAATGCTTTTAACTAGAACAATAGATAAAGAAGATTGCCTATGTTGCGGCCATAAGACCATCGAGGAAGGGAAAGAAAGTGAGAAACGACATACAATGGGTATCACCCGTGAATGCCTCTATGCTAGTTAGGGACCACAGATGACTACAGATTAGGGTGGTCCAACTTATTCTACCTTTAACGCCACATAAACCAAAAATTTTAAGTTCACGGGCCATTCATGATAAAAAAAATTACTTAACTCTTTCATTCCAGAGTTATTTTGCACGCTGTGCCAGACTTTTTTGTAGGCAGAATTTTAGAGAGTGAAGTGTTCATCTTTCAGTCTAAATTTTTTTAATGAATTTTCCTTTGAACATGTACTTATTATATACCAAACTGTAGGGAAATTGATAAAGAATTGTAATATATAATGTCTTTGGTAGTATTAACACAAGTTTGTTTGGTATACTTAAAAAATTTTGCATGTAAAATTGAAAAACGCAAAAACGTTGACTGTAGAATACGATCTTACCAAAGACAAATTACTGTTGTAGACAATAAAACTTTCTTTTTAGTCTTCAAACGTCAAGTTAATCCATATACAAAGTAAAAAAAAACATGCTTATGGCCACAATTAGTGCATTTAATGTTATTCACACCAGTTTTTCTGTGGTCCTTTGTAAGAAAAAAATAAATTATGCAATCGTGCATTACGTAATTTTCAAACAAATAAAGAAGAATAACGTCATATAAAAACTTTTTTACTCTTGTTTAATGTTTTAATAGTATCCCTAGATTCATCTTCTACCAAGAACTAGTTATTAGATATTACGGTAGGTCTAGTTTTGTTGCTTTTTGGTCGGCCAGAATATGACTACGCCCACTCATCAACTAAATCTAGTATGTCTAGCTTTTATGCACAGATTCCGTATTTTGACAACAAACTGTGACTACCAAACAAGTCAGCAATGTTTCAAAGTAGTTTGACACAGTTATTTGCTTAGGAGACTTAGAAAATGTAAATATAAAGCGTTACATATTTCTCTAGCAATAACAACGAAAAACGCAAACATGCAAATCTTCACAAAAATTGTGATAATAACGTCAAAATACGCACATGTGCTTATTAACTACAGTCAAATTAGTTGTTTAAATAGTAGCGGAAGTCATTCTACGAGTTTTAATATATGAACTGCATAAAACGGACGATATTTAGGGTTTATTCGTGATAAACTAAAAACCACGCTGTAAGCGTTGCTCTGGCACGGCGCATTGAATTTTGCAACGCTCAGAGCGTTGGTCTGGAGTCAAAGAGTTAAAATAAAAGTTCAGTGAAAAATTGATGAAAATCGATGATTGCAAAATTAAAAAATAAAATACAATAAAAACTACAATGACCAATGAATTTATATTTAAATAATTTTCTGTAACAAGAATCAAATTCAATCAAACGCTTTTGGGTGTGACTGCAGGCAGTAAAACATTGCTTTGCACCAGATGTTTTGAGTCTAATCTCAAAAGTATTAATTATACCATATAATTAAAGAAATGTATTTTGTATGAGCACGGCCACATTTGGCCGGCGGGACTGCAGTTGGACCACGCTGCTATAGATAGTCATAAAAAGGCATTCATGGGTGATACCAATTTTAGCCGCAATGTAGGCAATCTTTTTTATACTTCTCTAGTAAGATGCATTACCTTTTTTAAATTTAAAAAAAAAAAAAAAAACACCTTCACCATGTCTTACTGTAGCCCTCTTCTTCTTAAACATCAACAAGAGATTCTTCTTCTTCATTCACCCTCAGATGTCAGCTTGAATAAGTTCAAAGAAAGCAGTGGTCAGCCTGAGGCTGTTGATATCTCCGTAGATTTTCTCCAGGAATGGTACTGGTGATGGCCATATGAGTTTTCTCTGTTCCTCATATGTTGGGCACCTTTGAAGCAGATGTTCGGCAGTCATTTTATCAGTGCCACAGTCACACTCATCAGTAGTTCCTATCTCAATCTGTTATGACCTGTGCGAAGTCTGAAGATTACCACTTGTTCACTTCTGCTGAGCTGGTAATACAGATCATTTTTTGTGTGGCCTGGATGCTCTTCTTCCCACTTGTGCCTGTACCTGCGCTTGATAAAACTCTTGGACTCCTCATAGGTTATATTTGTGTCAAGTTGAGGAAGTTTTCCCCCTTCCTTTGCCAATCTGTCAGCCTCTTCATTTCCAGGGATGTTGCAGTGAGAAGGGATCCACTGTATCACGACTCTTTTGTACTGCGGACATAGTTTGTGAAGTGTTACTCTTAGGTCATCCAGTTCAGCATTACTTTGACTTTTCAGCTTGTAATCACTGACAGGGCATCTGAGAAGATAGCTATTGGTCTCTCTGAGCTTTCTTCTGTCATTAGAATTTCTGATGCAGTCCTTAAGGCCTCTGCTCTGAAGTTAGTTGAAAATTTCCCTGTTGCTACTGCTATCTTTTTTTGTGTGCCATTGCTTAACTGATTCCGTACGTAAGATCTTTTAAAAGACGCAATGGCCGACCGCTGTGACCGCAAGATCTTTTAAAAGACGCTGATTTATTTCGTTGTTTCTTTCTATTCTGATATTTTATACTGCCCGGAATTTATCTCGAACGGAAGTAAACACAAAACTGGGCAAATTTCAACAAGCTTCAACGTCTTTTATTTGCGTTTGAAGGAATTTTTTCACATTTATCTTCATCTTTAATCGTGTTTTGTCGTATCGCCATAATGGCCGAAAACACGCAGGATATGTTACTAATATGTGAACAGTGAACAAACTGTGCGATCAACCATAACTTTCTTACTTTTTCTGTGTTTCTAAATGGATTACCTGCACAAAGAGAGCAGTGAAACTGTATTGTGATAACAATTTATGTTACAAGCCTTACGTAAGTCGAAAATTTTTGTTCAAAATTTCAAGTTATCTTTTTTCCGTGTACATGTTATCTGTTATAACATAACATAAAATTAGCTAGAAAGGCATATGGATTTACATTGTTCATCCAATGTACTTTAATTTGATATATAATATGTTATACTTAACTCATGATTAGACACACATTGTCTGTAAACGTAAATTATGTATGTGTAAATTTTTGGGGCCTAAAAATAATTCCGTCCAGAGCTGAAAATAATTACGTACTGAATCAGTTAAGCTGAGGAAGACTCCTCCACACCCATCTTCTGCTGATCCATCTGTGTATGCATGGATCCAGGTTTTGCTTGGGTAATGTTTCTCTATATATTTTGTGGTTAGGACTCTCCTTTCTGTTTCATTTTGGCTGTTCTTTCTCTCAATACCAGGAACGTTTTCTATCATTTCGGGGAAGCACTGTTGTTTCCAAATTGGTAGCTTGTGTGCAGTACATATTGGTGTAGCTGTTGACATTGCGTTAATGGGGTCTGCTCTCATCTTTGTTTTGACTGTCTCTACAAAGTTGCTTCGCTTCAGTCTTCCCCTTCCAAGTCCATTTATTCTCTGGTGCATTGGGTGGTCTATCAGCCTCCTGAATTTCTCGGCTTGTTGCTGGGCTCTGCTATCTCTAACAAGAGATTCAGTCTAGACATGTTGGATTGTCTGGATAATCATTAAGTAGTCCCTTTCAGTCATAACAGACTATGGAAATGCGCCCCTGAGGTGATAGGTCTTAGCTGCTTTTTTTCCCCATAGTGTCCCTTTCGGTATTTTCTTTTTTCTTCTGCTTGTTGTGAGAGCTTCTTTTCACCCAATCTGAGGTAGTGCCATAGGAAGCATCACCATTTGGTGCGATCGGCAGCTTCATTCTCTCAGGTTGCTGGATTTATGTCCAGTGCCTTCACGTCTCTTTTTTACACATCATTCAACCTCAGCTGCGGTCGCCCAACTGTTATTTTTCCACCGTTCTGTAGAAAATATATTTTTGGGGATGCGACCATCTTCCATATGGCGGGCATTGCCAGACAAGCGTAGTCTGCTATGTCTAAGCAGTGTATACATGTGCTTTGAAGGCCAGCATGTGACAGCACCTTGACATTTGTCAATTTTGTCCTTCCACGAAATACCAAGGATGTGGCATAAGACTCTGTACATGGAAGGTACTGAGCATTCTTTCTTGCTTAGCATAGGTTGTCCATGTCTCACTGCCATATAGAAGTGTGCTGGACACACAGGCATTACATACCACAGCTTTGGTCTTCATTGAGTTTCCCCAAACACACATTGTGAGGTGGACAAAGATGGTATGATCATGCAGGTTTACTTTTTTGTGTGTTTTAAGCGTTTCAAGAATCAGGCTGATTGTTTTGTTATTAAAAAAAGCTTCAAAACAAAACCTACAACAGTACTGCCAGTATTTTTCAAATCTTTACTAAGAACATTTGTATCACAGGTTTTCTCTCTCTCTCTCTCTCTCTCTCCTCATACATCATTCTGTCCACATCATCATCTCATTTGCTGCTTTCAGGAGGTTAGTTACTGAGAGGATCGGCACAGATAGTGTAATTCTTTAATGTTTTACTTACACAAATATAGCAAACGTAACACAAACATGCAATTCAAAACATGCTGGTCATTTGAAAGGTTTTAAAATGCATTTTTTTAAATTATTATTATTAAACTTGTTATGCTGAACACTACAGCATAAGCATTTTCTGTATCATCTCCCTTTTCCTCACACATGAAAATATTCTAGCTTTTTTTTTTTTTTTTCACATAACATATTTACAGAAGCATTCTCCACTATGCAAGCAACCAAGTGTGTCATACTGTCAACTTGATCAACTGTTTGTCTAGGTGACAATTCCTACGCTAGTTATTCTTTTCAATATACATATGATATGGCCAATGTTTATGAAGCCACCGGTGCTGCATAAGACATCAAAGTCTGAGCCAGCTATTTTCAAGTGTCACGTGACAATACAATTCCCATATTACATTTTTTCACAAAAACAGTTCTTACCTAATGCTGCAACTATTGCAGAAGATAACCATTTCTTGACAACATTAAATTATCTTCATATTGGGCATTTCAGTTCCAGTTTTAATAAAACGGTACCTGTGCTAATGAATGTCTCTCACAATTATCAGCCTAAAAATAGTTTTATATGTACACTAGACTGGAGAAGTTAACTAGACAGGAAGGTCTCATAAATTATCAGTGGATAAAACACAAAAAATATGTCTGTATGCAATAAAACAATTTCCCTTTTGGCAGTTTCATTTTAAACTGTCTTTTTATATTGGTTTCACATATAGAATGTCCATTACTGATAAATTAACATGGGGTATTTTTCAGGCATTATCCGTATGTCTGAGGGTCAAATTCTTATAAACAAAGTTTAATATTTATGTCCAAAATCGTATGCTCCAGACAAATACAATATTCCAACAAATAATTTTTCAATATTTTTTTTTATGCCGCTGGTGATTATAAAAGAAACACTGCTGAGCAATAAAACGTCACATCTGTTTATGTACAACAACTCTGTTACTAACTGATCACAATGTGCACATTCTTAAACATCACACAATCAAAGTACTTACAGCCAAATAGCACGATCAAAATTTAACATGGGTATGCTAAAAACATGACTTTTGAAATGTACTGCCTATATACAAAGTAAAGGAGGTGAAATGTTTATGTGTATTCCTCTTGATCAATAACAAGATGCAGAATTCAACAGTATGTTTGTATGTGATTTGGGCAGAAATACAAATTATTTTTACTTCACACAAAAAATAAAATAATAATAAAAGGAAACGAACAAAAGACACAAGAGGTCAGAAATACATAAATATTCTAGTTAGTTTTGTGTGTGTGTGTGTTTGCTGTTATTTAACCTATATGTATGTGCTAAAGGACAGAACAGAACAAAACAGATCAGAATATATAAATATTTAGCTACATTATGTACCTTAAATATACATTTATTTTATTTGTAGGGGAGAGGGCACAACTTTCAATTGTTACATAGATGCACATCCTAATTTTAATCACTCCTTCTCAGGAGCTCTGTAAAGATCTCATCATGTGACGTATTCTTTCCAGAACGTTGTCTCCATTACAGCTGCTCTGAACGCATCACGATTCTGGGCAAGTCGACCTGCATCAGCCAAAGACAAGTTCAGACTCTCTGTGATGTCCTGGGTCCATCGTCGTCTAGGTCGACCCCTTCCCCTTTTTCCAGGGACCATGCCTTCCATCACTGTCTTTTCCAGGCTATTATGTCTTTTTATATGACCGAAAAATTTCAGCTTCCTTATTGCGATGGTATTTAGGAGCCAATGTTCCTGTACGTTTAGTGAGTGCAGTACTTCTCTGTTGGTCTTTTTTTCTGTCCAGGGTATTCTCAACATCCTTCTGTAGCATTTCATTTCGAATGATGTAATCTTTTTTGCAACTGTTTTATTGAGTGTCCAAGTCTCGCAGCCGTATGTTGCCACTGGGAATATACATGCTCTGATCAGTTGTAACTTTGTTTCTTTGCTTGTGCCTTGCCATAGGTTTTTCATCTGTATTAGTTTATGTGAAGCAATTGCAAGTCTTTTAATTTAAAGATCTACTTTGATAAAATCATGACAGTTTTCACAGTATTTGGAATAAAGCACACCCAATAAGTAATTTTAAAACTGAACAAGATTTTACAGAATGTTAGCTTCAAAGAAAAAAATCACATTCCTATCTAATGCAGTTAAAAATTAAAGTGGATTTTTGTAAGCTAGCTTTGAGTTCTCACTTGAAAAGTACAATAAATCCTAGGGATACAGAACTTTCAAACGCTGGTGAGGGAGGGCTAGCCCAAAATTTCTTTGGTTTTAAAATTCTTTCTCTTTTCCTCTTCCATCACCCAGAGATCTATCAAATCATCGATCTACTGGGGCTGGGATGTGCTTTACTCCAACCCTTGTTCTAGAACATTTCAAAGTTAGTTTCATTTGTTTATTTTTTTCCTTTTAAAAACTTATGACGGATAAAGCACTAGCGGCGCTTTCAAAGTTAGCAACATACTGAGCTTAGAACTAAATGCATAAAATAAAAAACAACTAATTTCAACAAAACAACATGTGTAGAGGAAAAAAGAAAAGTTACACAGCATGAACTAAAGTGTGGAGTTCCCAGGCAATGTGTTCCTTTCAAATACAACAACACAACTAAAATATTGATGTATTTAGTCTTATGCACGACTCTATTAACATATTAATCATGTGAAACTACAATATAACAAACGGAGAATACACCAAAGTATAATGGTAACCCACACCATGTTTCCGAATAAGGTGGCAAGTTACTAGTTAACTAGGAGACTGGTAAATAATATGATTTCATTAATAATTATGGGCTACAATGAAACCACCTACTAAGCAAGAAAGTGTAAGCACTGTGGTCGTATTACAGGTGTTTCTCACTAGAAAACAGTACAATAGAATTTAAGAATTTAAAGGAAAAGGGGGACACAAAGAAAGCCTGAAAATACCTTGCTCTCAAATGGGTAAGAAATATATGATTATTAATAAAACTGACTGTTGTACTGACAGTGGGGAGAAAGAAAGTGGAAATGAGGAAGCTGTTTTTATAGTCAAATACTGCTAAGGACCCGTTTGCCAGTCACTTCGATTACGGAAACAACAACAAATGGGTTGATTTGCCGTTGCCCTAAAGACGCCACTAGGCGTGATGGGAAACAATGGCAAAAAAAACCTATCTGCTGTTGCCCTAAGATGCCACTAGGCGTAATGGCCACTGACTGCTTTGACGGTCGGTGGCTAAGGACAGAAGAAGAAGAAGAAGAACTGCTAAGGATATAGGTAACTTCTGACATTGCTAATTATTCTTGGAAGCAGCCAAGTGGCAGTTAGAGTGCTTGCTTCTCGAGGCAAAGGGATCAGGTCCAAAACAAGGCCGCATCATGCTCCAGTCTATCCAGTTGTAAAAATGGGTACCTGGCTGCTCTTGATTTAGGAAAGGCAGGGAACCAGTCATCCCACCTCATAAAGTTGAGACCTAGCCAAGGTGAAGTCTCCAACACAGTCTCCTGTGGCAGTATCTGCTCTGGGACTACCTTTACCTTAATGAATCTTGAATCAGTGGAGCTGCAGGGATAACAGACAAACACACAGACAAATTTGTTTCCATTTCTGCTGGGCCAATTGCACAAAAATTTGATATGGCCTATCAGTTATACAAGGCATGTTAATCTTCTATTAAGGAAAAAAAAAAAATTCTGTACAGTTGCCTTAGCAACATCAGGCAGAACAAAAACTGTCTTATTAGTACAAGATACATAACTGAACCAATGCATTCACATCTTACATTTACACTTCAGTTCTTTCTTTCCCCAGTGTCAGTCAATCATTTCTTAGCTACATGCATAATCTTTCTTTATTACATCTTTATGTTCATCATTAATGGCAGTCATTGTTCACCTATCTCACGTGTATTGTCTTCTTTTCCTCATTCTCTCCACATGACAAATACATCAGTCTAAGCCTAAGCTTTACACGAGGTACTAGTAAATTTAGTTTATTTTGAACAGAGTGTAGAAACACTTTTTAAATTACCATAAGAAATGTCGTTCACTTACTAAGATAAAAAACAATTAAAATGTGAACCAAAAAACTAGAATATTTAACCTGCATATTTATAAATGAACTCTCATATTTTTCTGCATATATTATTATTATTTAATTATAATGAAAAAGCTTAAGACAAGTCAAGTATCAATTACTGATTTTGCAGGGTTGCTGAATGCATCCCCCTAATTATCTATAAACTATTATATTTACAGGTTATTCCTTTCTCAGTAATCTCATTAACATATCTTTCATGTAAACAGAACCTACTCTCTTTCCACATATGTGTGCATCTACCTCTTTCAGATACTGGCAATTAGAGCCACTAGATACTGATGGAAAGACATATATGAAACACAAAAATTGGACAGGAAATCCATGTCAGCGGGGACTGGGAATAAAGCAAACAACCTCAAAGCACTTCCTGTACCCCATAATCATAAAGAAATGAAAACTATGGCACAAGCATTAGTAGAAATATGCTATACAATCAACAAAGTGAAAGTTCAATTATCCCTGGTCATTGCAATATATATGAACATGAGAAAGCAGGCTCACTCCCCAAAGAAGAAGGAAGCAAACAAGTTAAATTAAAGACAGGACAACAGAAGAAGAGATTAAAGCAATATCACAAATAGTTTGAAGCATAAAGGAAACATTCAGAGCTGGATAAAACACTGCAGACCAAAATATCTATTCTTCTTCCTTCTTACTCGTTCGTCCTGAAAAGGACGTTGGTTGCGTTGTGTCTGTTTACGTCGAAGCTGCGATATCTGCGCCTTTTGGCCGACACATCCGACTTCAGCACAGCATTTTTTGGGACCGGGTTTGCCTTCCCTCTTCGATCCCTACTCTCTCAGCCAGACTGCAATGATGCAGCCTGTTTCCAGGACCACCACGTGGAGGTGGAGTAGGGTCTTGGTCAGCTCTGGTTCGCTGACCCTGACGCAAGCAGTCAAGCTATGGGTCGCTGACTGCTGCTGCATCTTTGGGTCAACATACAAGAATATATCCTCCAAATGTTAGCTCCACGACTACAGTCTGAAAACATGGCTTTCACCGTCTATCCTGGGAGGGGGGGGGGGGGGGGGGGGGGGGGGGGCGGGGGGGTGGGGGTGGGGGGGGGGGGGGGGGGGGGGGGGGGGGGGGGGGGGGGGGCGGGGGGGCGGCGGGGGGGGGGGCGGAGACTACATGCCGACAAGAGAATCCTGGGAAAGACTGCCCATTTCATGAGAGAGACAGATGTGACAACAAATTAAGAAAACATAAATTTTTGACAAGACTAAAACATTCACTGCAAGAATATAAAATCAACTTGTGCAAATAACTGATGATGCAGTCCTTAAGGTGAGATGTTGTTGAACAACATCTACACAAATTTGAATTAATTATAAACAGAGCAAGAGAAGAGAAGGATAAAATCTATGTATTAATACAGAAACAATAATGGCCCAAGAGAAGAGACTATCAGCCGTGACAGCATAGTAAAAGGAACAATATTAAAACAAGTGAAACCTTTCGTAAGAGAAGATGGAAAGATACATAAGGAGTAAAAAAAATATGAACTACACAGGCTGAAGAAAAGGATCATGCAGTGCTATAAATGCAAGAGTGTGAATCTTAGACAATGAATGAACAAGCAGAAAAATGAGTCCAATTACAAAAACGTGATTCCTGTGGACAATGCAATGCATGTCAAGAAAAGTTAAGGGAAGAAAATTTTTTTTTTTAGAGAAATAATACTGCAGAAACTGCTAACAAATGGAAAAATAAGACTCACTGGCCTTACACTCTAAGACGCCACCAGACGTGATGGCCACTGACTACTTTGACAATTGGTAGCTAAGGATCAAAGAAAAAGAAGAAAATACTCTGAAATGCAGATCTATTTTGGAAAAAATGGTGACGTAAGGAAGGAAGATATGGAAAGAGTGCTAAGAGAACAGGAAGAATATAAAGCACTGGAATGCTCAAAAGACAAGCAACTGTGGAGTAAACTGAACATCAATTGTCAAACTGGCATGACATTTGCTATAAACCTGCTCATATTTGATACATTTTTCTCTTCCTATCTGAGGAACAGTTTTCCAACATCAAACTCTTAAGCTAAGGCTGCATTTTGTTATTTCAGCACATCTAACTTACACTTCAACAAATAAGATTTAAGCTTATGCTTAAAGGACAATTACAAGACTGGCAACACTGAATACCAGGAAAGCCCTCCACTGCATTGCACAAATGAACATGATGACAGAACAAAAAGGAACAAATAAGTGTTCTGATATAACCCTAATTCTTGCTTTTTGTTACATATCTCAATGAAAAACACAATCTGAAAACTTGTGGATCTGAACATACTCATGTCAACATTAGTTTGGGTTACCGGGATTTTACAATGTTTTTCTCTTTTAAAAAAAATCTGGCTGTCCTACGTATTATACAAATGCACAGAAATTTAGTGTGTTATCCTATGAACTTAGTGTCTGCTTCTATTGTCAGAATAATGTGATGATGATGATGAGGATGATGACAATGTTGCTGCCTTACTGCTCTTGCTCTTCCCACTCGAGCTGTGATAATGGTGATGTCTGTGTTGTGATGACGATGATGAAACTTGTGCAGGCTGATGATGTGGTCTGGGTGGTGGTGGCGGTGGAGGGGGATGATCGTCTGAAACAATGTTCTCACTGATAACTGTCTGTGACTGTGAAGGTTGCCAGTGATTAAAGTCATACTGTTGGGGTGGAAGGTGGATATGGTGGACGTTCGTTGGTGGTGGTGTTGCTAGAGATGATGGCACTGCCCCTTGATTAACAGCCCATGGCTGTGAATGAGGTGGCGGAGGATTCACGTGTGAGACTGATGATGGTTGCTGCTGAAGATGCGGTTGGTAGGGTGCCACTGATGGATGACCGAGTGCTGGCCCTGTGGCCCCGCCATTGTCAGAAAACCTAGGCACGTGTCGGTCTCTTCCACCATTGCCATGTGACGGAGGTGGAATGGACAAAGTGGTGGACGAAATACCAGGCTGTTGTTGATGGTAACTGTAGTAAGAACCTGGTCCTCCATTTACCAAAGGACCTTGCGATCCTGTTTAGACAAAAATGCTGAGTTTTTACAATTCTGATAAAGTCAGACACATAAATGGACCCAAAAAATTATCTGATCTTTAAAAAAAAAAAAAAAAATTTAAATTCAGGGGTTTTTAATATAGATGTTTCATTTCTTATTTAAAAAATAAAAAAGAAGAAAGAAAAGGAAAGGCACTGTCAAATTTGGCATGGAAGATTTCTGTTTATCACCCAGCCATTGGATAATGATTTCAGAATGTTTTTTCAAGGACGTGCATAATCTGTATGCTTCAAACACTTCTGAATTTCTTGCGGCAGAGCAGAAACGGTAGGAAATATCCAAACAATCTGACACAAGTTCCCAGCTATCCTACTGCTAATAGAAGCAGGACACTGGGGGAAATGTGTAAGATCATCAGAAAGAGGGAATATACATTTTCTGAATTAAAAATGCTGGGACCATTGGTCAGCAGCATTCAAATCCAACAATTTTCAACGTAATGAAATACTCTGAGGGAGCAGCAAGTCATTTACATAGCAGCTGAGAACTAACAAAGGAAACAAGAAACTATTTTATTCAGTTGATGGTGGTGAGCATGATAGTTCCAGTAAAACTGCCAAAGTGTTGTCAAGTCTGTGTCATCTCGGCTTCCCCTTTCAGGTTTTCTTTTATGTCTTTGCACTCTTTTTAACTTTCTTATTCAGCTTCCAGTACAGTTTGTGCAGGCCTGTTTTTTTTTTCTTCATCTTTTTGTTTTATAGCTGTTAACATTTTGTTTGGTATATTCTTTGTGAGTCATCCTTTATGTTATTTCTTTTGCTGAGAACATATACATTTTTTTTTGTCGGTGCAAAGCACTGAATTTAGATGATGCACTTTGTTTGGAATCTTGCTATTTTTCAATTCTGGGTCACATTGATTTCCATTCTATAAACCTTTTTCTGTTGCTCCTGTTTACATCATAAAGGCAACATTTTGTATGTGTGTGTTCTTTATCTTCATGTATTAAACAAATGATGCTTTCTTCAGTGTTTTGTGTGCTGCTTCATTCCATCTTGTCTCTGCTAGTCTCAATCATTTTAAAAATATTGGTGTATCTCATTTCCTTGGTCCTTTGTGGTGTTTTATGCATTTCATTCAGAATTTTGACGTGCAAGATAGCTATTCAATATTCTGTCTTTATCAACAGAAGCTTAGTTGGTGGACATACTTCCAACTTCCAGTTGCTGACTTTCACCAAGCCACATCATTCGCCCATATAAAGAATAGACAAATGACAAGAGGAACCCAGTCAGTCAGACAGCGGTGTTTTTAGGAATAACAATAGAACAGGCTAGCATCAGACTGGGGAGTACAGATAAACCTCTCCAAGACAGTAGCAACCTGCTTCTCTCTGTCAAATCGCAGAGAAATGATCAAACTGCAACTAAATGGAAGTGAGCTTCCAATCGAAGAAAACCCAACATACCTGGGAGTCAAGTTGGATAAGAGACTCACCTGGAAGCCGCACATAAAAGCAGTAGAACAGAGAGCAACAAGAAAGCTCTCTATTATGAAGAAACTGGCTGGCACAAGTTGGGGGGCAAATACCAGCATACTTAAAAAAATCTATACAGGCACAGTCAGGCCTGTACTTGAATATGGCATGTCAGCCTGGGCCATGGCATCTAAAACAAACACAGAACGTCTAGGGAATTCAGGCCTTAGATTAATCACTGGAGGGATGAAGACTTCTCCAATCCAGGCAATGGAGAGATACACCAACATCCGCTCTCTTGATGACAGACGTGAGGAAAAGGTATACACTCACAGTGAGAAGCTTCTACGAATGCTAAGTCATCCGACGCATGCCAAAATCCATAGTTTGACAAAGAACAGGCTGAAAAGAACCAGTTTCTTAACTCTTTGACTCCAGACCAACGCTCTGAGCGTTGCAAAATTCAACACGCCGTGCCAGAGCAACGCTCAGAGCGTGGTTTTTAGTTTATCACGAATAAACCCTAAAAATCGTCCGCTTAATGCAGTTCATATATTAAAACTCATAGAATGACTTCCGCTACTATTTAAACAACTAATTTGACTTTAGTTAATCAGCACATGTGCGTGTTTTGATGTTATTATCACAATTTTTGTGAAGATTCGCGTGTTTACGTTTTTCGTTGTTTTTGCTAGAGAAATATGTCACGCTTTATATTTACAATTTCTAAGTCTCCTAAGCAAATAATTGTGTCAAACTACTTTGAAACATTGCTGACATTGATGATGATTGTTTGGTAGTCACAGTTTGTTGTCAAAATATGGAATATATGCAGAAAAGCTAGACACACTAGATTTAGTTGATGAGTGGGCGTAGTCATATTCTGGCCGATCAAAAAGCAACAAAACTAGACCTACCGTAACATCTAATCACTAGTTCTTGGTAGAAGATGAAGCTAGGGATACTATTAAAACATTAAACAAGAGTAAAAAAGTATTTATATGACGTTATTCTTATTTATTTGTTTGAAAATTACGTAATGCACGATTGCATAATTTATTTTTTTCTTACAAAGAACCACGGAAAAACTGGTGCGAATAACACTAAATGTACTAATTTTGGCCATAAGCATGTTTTTTTTTACTTTGTACATGGATTAACTTGACGTTTGAAGACTAAAAAGAAAGTTTTATTGTCTACGACAGTAATTTGTCTTTGGTAAGATCGTATTCTACAGTCAACTTTTTAGCGTTTTTCAATTTTACATGCAAAATGATTAAATTATACCGAACATACTTGTGTTAATACTATCACAGACATTATATATTTGAATTCTCTATCCATTTCCCTACAGTTTGGTATATAATAAGTACATGTTCAAAATAAAATTCACAAACAAATTTAGACTGAAAGATGAACACTTCACTCTATAAAATTCTGCCCACAAAAAAAGTCTGGCACAGCGTGCAAAATAACTCTGGAATGAATGAGTTAAACATCTCAAAACATCTGCATCGATGCCATGAAGACCTCCTCCCAAACTGATCTACTGAGATTGAAATGTTAATTGATTACGAGGAGCCAGACGACTGCCATGAAAATATATCTATCATCACAGAAGTCCATGAAATAAAAAAGAAAGGCCACCAGACCCCTAAACAACTAAAAACTTTGGCTCAAGAAATGATTGAAGGAAAGTACAACCCGAAGGAGTGGACACACGCATACACAGATGGGTCCGCTGAGGGGGCAGTAAAGAACGGTGGAGGAGGCATTTTTATAAGATTCCTAAATGGAAAGATCATCCGGAAGGCCTTCCCAACTGGAAAGATCTCCTCCAATTTCAGGGCAGAAGCTATGGCACTACTGCAAGCTCTGAAAATCCTCACCAGATCTGAACAGCAGCCACCAGCTAAGATAGTAATCTTCACTGACTGCAGGTCATTACTGGAATCAATACAGAACACCAGAAATAATAACATGATGAATGAGATAAGATCTGAGCTTAACATCATCCAAAGGTCATCAACCATTGCCCTTCAATGGTTACCCTCCCATTGTGGAATTGCTGGTAATGAGAGAGCAGATGCTCTATCAAGAAGTGGCAGTAAAATGGAACAATACAGCCACCCATTGCCCTATCGGGAAGCAAAAACCATCATCCACAACAAGTACAAAAATCAGTGGAAGGAGGAAGGGGATATATACAGCAGAGATGACCCAATCCACCATCTAAACAGACACCAACAGACCACCATTTTCCGCCTGAGAACTGGCCACTGCAGATTACTTTGCCATCTTTATCGCCTCAGGATATCCCACACAAATGAATGCCCATGTGGAACTGGAATCCAGACCCTAGAACACATTCTCGAGAACTGCCCAACCCATGATGAACCGCGATGTGCGACCTGGCCAAGGGGTGCAGAGCTCCAGCAGAAGCTATGGGGCTTTCCGAGCCGACCTGGTAAAGACTGTGGACTTCGTCCTGGCGACAGGCCTACAGATTTAGCATGACTACAAACTGAACGCAGAAGAAGAAGAAGAACAGGCTAGCACCAAAGGGGAATGTATCACACAATATACCCCAAATATAACCAAAAGGTTGAACAGGGTATTAATTAAAGCTCTATAATAGAGTAAAATAAGATAAAGACATGTAAGGATTCCTCCAGACTCAAGTCACAGTTTCTGTCACACAATTCTGTAATAGGTTTTGGTTGCAAGCTCTAGCTCAACCCGCAAACCAGTAAGACCAGATTAGTTCTCTTTGTCCATCCTCAACCCTATTAACTCTTCAGCATTGCTGAATCAGCCAGATGCACAGAGCTCCTGCTCATTTAGTTCCTGCTATCTACGAGGTCACAAAGGCTGTTCCACGACTTAAAGATTCAGTTGAATGGGACAAAGTAATATCTTGCTGACAAGAATGACACAATTTTCAAGATGATGGAATGCTGTAGAAAAAGATCGAGACTGTAGACAAGCAGAAATAAGATTCAAGACTATTCTATAAACCAGTGTTTGTAAAATTTGTACATTAACTAAAAAGATTGCAAAACTTACTGTATGACTCTGGCCTATGAGATTATAGAAACTCTTTCTACTGTGTTGGAATTATAATGGAATGAAAGATTTTTAAAAAAAGTTGTAATCTTTTTTCAATCATGTGTCCCTCAGCTGATCCCAAAAAAGTTAAGAGTTGCAATTCTGTCCCCTGAAAGCAAAGTTTGTTAGTTAGTTTTTTTTAAATATACGAGTACCTTTCTTTATTCTAATTACTTGAAGCAGGGCCATAAATTAATATTTTACTTTACATGATATTTCTTGTGTAGGATTTTCAAGATTTAAAAACTACTGTGAAAAACTTGCTCACCCCCTTCAATGTGTTGGTCACTTGGCTTTTAGATTGGCTTTAAGAAGGCCAAAAGTAGTAAAAGATCATTGATTCTCCTAGATTCTTAAATTATCACTTTGGTCCTGATAATCTTGCACTGATATGTCAGAAATGTATTAGAGGATGTGTGACTCAGATTTCACTGTGATTACAGTGAAGATTTTGTTGAGGAAGTTGTTACAGGCTCGGAGTTGAAAATTACTGATGAGAAAGCTGGTTGTACACAGAAGAGGTGATGGAACTGTAGCATTAACAATTACAGGTGTTAAGCATCTGAATGTGGTTTCTTCAGCTGAGCTGGACTACTAGGAAATTACTCTAAACACTGGTTACCTTGAAAAATATCACACTCAAGAAAACTATTGGAAGCAGAAATAATATTAACTCCTGACAAGGAACTGTCTTTTTTTTCCAGGACAAACAAATCTCACAAGTTAACAATTCATGAATTAAAAAAAAAAATAAAAAAAGTTTAGCATAGGTCTAATGTTATAATCTATAAATAATTATAAGCTCCTCTGTGTCCATTTCATTTCATTCATAACCCTCCACTCCCAAGGGAGCATAGGCCTTCCACAAACACATGCCAAGCCTGTCACGTGCCATCATAATGCCCGAACATTCCAGGTGCCAAATCTGGAAGTTCTCCTAGAAGAAAGAAGGTTAGTCAGCAACACAGACTCCTTTCGGCTTTCTCTGCGTTGCATCATACGCCTCCCTGCGAGAGGACCTTCCCCTGTCTTGGATGGCTGTGTTTTATTTTCTTTAATTGACTTTGTCCATGTTTGTTGAAGTTTTTTGTGGTTTAAATTTTTTACAGGATGGGGTAACCGGCCCCATGCCCAACCCTCCTTAGTCGCTTTCTACGACATGCTTGGCAGGGAACAGTGTTACTATTCTTTGCTCCCCTTTCGGGCGCCGGTAACACACGGGTGTCTGTGTCCATTTGCCTGTGTAATATCTCTTTCCTTGCTACATAAGGCTGTCCATTTGCCTGTGTAATATCTCTTTCCTTGCTACATAAGGCTGTCCATTTGCCTGTGTAATATCTCTTTCCTTGCTACATAAGGCTGTCCATTTGCCTGTGTAATATCTCTTTCCTTGCTACATAAGGCTGTCCATTTGCCTGTGTAATATCTCTTTCCTTGCTACATAAGGCTGTCCATTTGCCTGTGTAATATCTCTTTCCTTGCTACATAAGGCTGTCCATTTGCCTGTGTAATATCTCTTTCCTTGCTACATAAGGCGGTAATGGAAACTGGGACTCATCATCATTATTATTTTGCTTTTCACTACCTATGGAGCAGGTAGAATGGAAAAAAAAAAAAAATAGTGATACATCTCACTGGGAGAAAGGACAAGAAAAAAAACTTATGTTGCGGCCACAAGCCCTTTGTCAGGGACAGACAAACAAAAAAACAGAAGGGAAAGAAAGTGAGAATTAAGTGAAGAACATAAAACTATAAAAATAAGAGAAAACACTCCCTGATGTGTGTCACATGTTGGAAATAAAATGTCTGCCACTATGGAGTATGGGGGGGGGCATTGCAGGAAGCCTGCACCAAGAATTCACATGCTCTTGCAGCTGGGGGGTTGCAGTAGCAAATTTGTTTTACACGAGATGCCAGACCGATGCCCAACCCCCATATTAGTTGCCTCAGACGATATGCCCGAGGAAGCAGTGGTTCTATTGTTTCTTTGTTTCACATGAGACTCCGTGGGAACTACACTGGGCAAGATGGGGGAATTGGGTCCAGGAACTACACTGGGCAAGATGGGGGAATCGGGTCTGGGAACTACACTGGGCAAGATGGGGGAATCAGGCAAAGAAAAACAGGAATCTAAAAAGTTAACAGATTAAAAAAAAAAAAAATAGAACTTCAGAATACGTGTGCTAATTTTGAACTGGATATGAAAAGGTTAAAAAAAAATAATAATCATATCAGATCCTGACTAACACAAAAACTCTTTATCCAACCTGGTTTTGGGGCTCTCTGTCTACCTCCCACTTTGTACTATAATTAAAGTTGGGCTTTCTTCTGGCCTTCATTCTGTCCTTAATTGTGTTCCTCTTTCCTCTGGATTGCTTGGATTTTAATGGCTAATAGTAGCTGTTTCTATTTCTGTAACAAGTAGTTTTTTTTTAAAGGCCTCTCAAACAAAACTATTTTCAGTTACATTTTAAGATTTTCTTTTAAAAAACACTGATCTATTCACTGCACTGACAAACATGCAGAGGGCATCCAGTAGCGGAAAATTATGAATATTCTATGAGAGTTGAAAAAAAAAAAAAGATGGAGACTTACTTGTCAATACATACAAAGAACATACATAATAATAATATGACAAAGCCCTTTCCAGTCAAGACAAGAATGCAGCAATTTTAATGACAACTTATCTTTTCTTCATACTACAATGAAAGTTGCATCATACCATGAAACCCAGTTCGTGGGTGTGTTGAAGGTGTGGCAAAGCCAGCAGCTGCTGCAGGTGGTGGATACGTTGACCCAGCATTTGGTGGTGGTGGAGGAGGGGGTGGGACTGGGTCATCTACACTTACACTGGATGAGGCAACTTCTGATTCCTCACCTAAGATTCAACAGACAAAACGGTATAACAATATACTACTTTAAATGTAAGAAACATTATTTAGGCTAATAAATATTCCCTTCTGCCCTTAAACGATGACATATTATTGAAACAGCTCCTACTTTGAAAAACATGGTTAGCCTGATTTTCAATTAAATGTTAAAAAAAGGGGCACATTTTCTCATGCTCTTAGAAGAGAAGTGCACTAGTTTATTATAAACATCTTCTTAAGTCTCTAAGGCAGGGACCCTTAACCTTTCTTGTACCATGGACCCTTATGATTGTCCGGTGAAGACTATGGACCCCCTTTGATTGTCCAGTAAAGGCTACAGACCCCTACTTAGAAAATATGTACATTGAAGCATAATTAAACTCTGTGCATACACATGATAAATTTTATTACAAAGAAAAATTGTTAAGCTTACAATACAGGCATATTGAAATACAAAAACCACCTGTAAAAAGAATATATTTCTGTAGATAACAATGGAAACAATAACACTTGACTATGTACTAAATAAATCTCATACAAATGCAGTAAGTTCTTTGTTTACAAGAGTTATGTTCACACAAAGTCAAAAGTTAATGACTTGATTAAACAAAATTTTAATTCCATTTACGCACCCACCTCAAAGTTAAAGAGTGAGAAATTCCAGAAATGAGAAAAACGTGATGGTGATCATGCAAGTGGTGCACCACTCTGCACCCAGAAGGCATATCATGCTGACAAACTAAGCAGTGGGTATAAATCAGGTGTTATCTATATAAAAGATCGACACCATGTATTTTGCCAATGTGGGAAAGTCACATATGACATAGTCTGATGCATTTTCTGGCAATATTATTTTATCTTTGATAGTTTTTCTATGTATATGAATTGAACTGAAAGGAAATATTAACTGGATGTGTCAATCAGAGAATTTTTAAACATTAGTGTTTAATTACATTTACAACAACGACCTCTTTAGTGATATACAGTGACTATTTAAATTATATTGATCATTATAAGGGCATTAAATGACAGCCTTTTTGCCAGTGAAAGCAAACATGCTGGACCTCCACTGGCTGAGTACTGTATTATGTTAGTGCTACTGGAAGCTCCAAAAAATGAGCCTAAATGTCCATAACATGGAAACAAATACTAGATCTTTGGGGCCCATTACACTGGACAACAGCCAAAATGTATCCGAGACAAAAGTAGCTATTTTTAACTAATTTGGACATGCTGATCACGAATATGAACTTAAAAATCGCGAATAAGCTCTAGTTTTCAAGAATGGGGGGAGGAGGCTGGTGGCTTCACCTTCCCGATGCGAATGACCCAGTCCTTCTCTTTTCTATAGCCCTGGCACGTGATTCCCCACGAGAAGGATAGCCTTGAGCGCCAATTGGATGACGCAACCTGTAGCAGTCATTGCAACCACATTTCCTCCTTGTCATCATTTGTGTTGTGGATTCTGTGAGTGCAGACATGTTGTTCAAGATGCCTCGTGAATGTGTGAACAGTGCGGATAATTTTTGCTATATTTGTGGATAAATAACTTTGCTATCACAAAGGCAACCCATTACACCGATGATAAAGAAAGATTACAGCCTTTATTTTGGTTGTGAGATCGGTGACCAAAACCGGTATTGGGCCCCACACATATGCTGTCAATCCCGTGCAACGAATGTGCTGCTGGTTGAACCGAAAAGGACGATCGATGTGTTTTGCAGTTCCAATGGTGTGGAGGGAACCGACAAACCATCTTAATGATTGTTACTTTTGCATGACTCCTCCAATTGGACATGGTATTTCTAAGAAGAAAAAGTGGCCTGTGACCTATTCGAATATTCCCTCTGCTAAGCGGCCAGTGCCTCACGGGGAAGGACTTCCTGTTCCGGACCCACCAGAATCTTATACTCTGGATGATGAAGAAGATAATAAGGCCAGTGGACATTCGTCACCTGTGAAAGCATCTACATCAAGAGATCCTGATTTCGTGCCTACTGAAGAGTCTGCACAGCCACATAAAATTACCCAGAGTGAATTGAATGATCTAGTAAGAGATCTGGAATTGACAAAAAATAGGGTTTTGATGGCACGGGAAAATACAAAAAATCCTTGCTCCAAGGTAAATTATGCCCATTTTCTGTAAGTGTTATTAACCTTAATTATTTATGTGTGCAGTAGAAAGTATAGAAAATGCAATTTGTAAATTTACCAGGGTGGTAGAATGCAACTCCTATTTACTTGCGTTCTAAAGCTGAAAAAATGCTGTGGTCTGTTTACAGGTTTATCCCCCTTGACATGAGTCAAAATAATGCATGATTATGTCAACAAAGAACTTACTGTAAACTACAAACTAACAAAAGAGGCGCTGAGCTGAATATTCAACATGTATTTTGCCCACTTTTTTCTGTTTGTACAAATGCATATTCAGACAAGCAGGTGTAACAAGCTCTCACAAAAAAATACATTTACATGATTACAAGATTAGCATTTATCTCCGAGTGTTATATACCTCGTGATAAATGAGTGCACTACTGCAGACTCATGCACTTTTACTGTGTGCTGAGATAACATTTAAAATATCCATACTAAGTAGTGTTATGAGTAATAAAATGAGTTTACAGTACTCCATGCGTTTGGCATGTTTGAAAGATGAATTTTTAAAAAAAATTCTCCCCAATCTGCATGCTTAGCACTTTTTCATAACCATTAATACTGAAACCAGGCAGTCAGAACCAAGGATCAAATATTAGCAATGGACACTGTTTACACAGTCAATGTGCTAGTTTTTGATAGTTGGCAGCCTTCAAGTAATTTGCTACTACTTATTCTCCACTCTTTGATAAATGAATTTACTCCTGTGTCATGCTTTCTGATTAATTGAAATGAATTTTAAAAATATTAAAAGCAAATGTTTACTGGCTCAACTGGTGTGGTTTTTTTTGATTAAACAAAATTAACTGTATAATATCAATTTCTTGTGTAAAGGTAGTCTGCCACAGGAGAGATATTCGCTAGAGACTTTACTGATGAGGTGGGGGTGGACCAATTCCCTTCCTGTTTTTGCATTCCCTGCTACAAAAGCAGAGTCAGTTACCCATTTATAGCAGGCCAGACTGGAGCATGATGCTACAAGGTTTTGAACCTGGAATCTAGTAACTTTGAAACAGGAGGCAAGTGCTCAATCCATTCTGCCAATAATATGCTGACTAACGTTAAACCTCCACTTATTGGGCACTTAAAATTAACATTTTGAGTAGTGCTGACAAATCAAGTTTCAATTTCCATTTGCTGCATGCTCTTTGACTTGAAAAGATAACAAGAATTCCTTCTTCCTCATCATTCACTTTCACATAACCACACCTATTTCAGGCTTCTCACATCGACATACAGTTTCTCTCTCAAAGGGTTGGTGAAGACCATTGCGTCAATCTGTTCCCCTTGTGGAGCCAACATCCTTGGAGATAGAGCATGATCTACTATTTGCTGGCCTTCCTCACATGGACACAGGTCTGTGTGTTATTGCTGGTTTCCGTTTGTGTTTCTGACAGGCTGTCTAATTGTTTTTATGGTTCCTTAGGGCAGTTATGTGCGATACAAAATATGTGATGAGGATAAACACTCATGGCTTTACCATTATACCTGTTATACCACAGCTGTTTTTGATGCTTCTTATTTTATATACATATTTTTTTGGGGAGAATAAATATCCCCTTCAAACCTTGATGGGTTATAATTAGTACATATAGTGTAGTCAATTCAAGATACTCATTTTGCTTTCCATCAAAACATGGTATCATCTCCTCACTTCATTCAGTCCAAATGGAGTAAATCATACAGTGCTTCTTGAAAATTTTTCAGTGGCCACAGACGTATAAATTTAGTATCCATTCTTTAGTTTTGTGTAAACGTCTGCCCATTTTCTATAGCTCTTGTAGCTGATCCACCTGGATCTGTGGTTGGGTATATGTCTTTTTAAATGTATTCCATGGCTATATTTTGGCCCTGTGAAGTTCATGGGGTGGGGGGGGGGGTGGAGCTGGGAGAACAAAGAAAAAAATAAGATTACTGCTCTCTCACGTATGTTGTATCAGGTGACTTATTATGAGGTTGTGTGTATGTGGTTGGCAACCTCATCATGTACAACAGATTGCTGCCCAAACCACCATTGCAAAGTGTGTGCTCTGCCACAGGCTTCCCAAGGGGGCAAAAAGGGAGATGATGATGATAGCTATATGCTTCTTTTCTGCACCAATTTGGCACCTTTTTTCATCACTTCTGATGCGTATAAATGACATAATTTCTAAAATCTTTATAAATGACATAAAGGTAATCCCATAGCAGATACTGCTATAGGGGAATCAAGTGTTAAGAGAATTTACTGTACTAGGTCCAGCTTTATGGCATGGGATGACCAGTTCCCTGTCTTTGCCCTCCAGAAGTCAAGGCTTCAGAGATCAAAACCTGGTATAGTCATGCTCAAGTCTACCCAGCTGCAAAAGGGTACATAACTCTGCTCTTTAGTTAGGGAAGGCAAAGGCAGTGAAAGAAACTCCCCCCCCCCTTCCCCACACCTAAAAAAAAGCTGGACCTAGTATGGTGAAATCTCTAACACTTCACTCCCCTAAGGCAGTATCTGCTATGGAACTATTAAAACAAAAAACTCAAGAGCAGTCAAGACCTAATCTTCACACTCAGACAGCTGAGTGAAAAGGCCCTTGAGTATAAGAGTGAGATGCATCTTTGTTTCATAGATCTGGAAAAGGCGTTTGACAGGGTCCCCTGGAGCAAACTTTGGGACTGTTTGGCAAGGAAGAATATTCCAGCACCTCTGATTCATGCTATACAGAGCTTCTACAAGTCTTGCAGAAATTATGTGAGGACAGCAAACCATAAGTCAGAAGAGTTCAGGACCACCACTGGTGTAAGACAAGGTGATATCCTATCACCTTACCTCTTCATACTCCTTATGGACGATGTCATCAAGGCATGTAAGGAGAGAACAAGAAAGTATTCAGTGGGGTACTGGAAGATGAGACAGGTCTATATTTCGGAGCTGGCATTTGCTGATGATGTTGCCCTGATTGCTAAATCAGAGGCACATCTCCAATCCAACCTGCAAGTCTGGAAGGAAGAGCTGGAGAAGAGAGGGATGGTCATAAGCAGCTCTAAAACAAAATCCATGGTGATATCACGAGAAGAAAGAAAACATCAGATTAAGTTGGGAGAACAGGTCCTGGAGCAGGTCGACCACTTTAAATACCTCGGAGCTATTATAGACCGAAAGGGAGGCATCAAAGAAGAGTTGGCCACTCGAAAAGCAGCAGCTGGGAGACTTTTTCAGGCCATAAATCGAGGATTCCTCAGCAAGAGAGAGGTTGGTAAGAAAACGAAGATGGCTGTATACCGCTCCACCTATGTCCCAGTCTTGACATACGGATGCGAGTCATGGGCAATGACTACAACCCATAAAAGCCAGATCCAAACCTCAGAAATGAGGTATCTGAGGAAGGTGGTTGAAGTAACAAGAAGAGACATGGTACGCAACCAGACGATACGTCAAGGCCTTAAATCCTACCCCCTGCAGACCCAAGTAGAACAGTCCCTATTAAGATGGTTTGGCCATGTCTGCAGAATGGGAGAAGATCGGATACCACGACAAGCATGGGAAACAAAGAGCCAAGGATCCAGACCCCGAGGACGACCCAGAGTCCGCTGGGAGGACAACATTAGACAATCTTTGAAGGATCGAGGACTAGAATGGAACCAGGCCAGGAGGAAGACAGCCGATAGGATAGTCTGGCGCTCTCTCTTCCAAACCTCTACACCTCACGGTAGAAGGGGAACGACTAAGTAAGTAAGTAACTCAAGAGCAGTCAGGTACCCATTTACAGCCGGGTGAACTGGAATATATGAGGATGCCAGGTTTTGAACTTGGTAACTTTTCCATGAGAGGCAAGCCACTTTAACCACTCTGCCAGTCGGCCGTTACATATTGCATGCTTTTGTAAAATGAACTGAGTTTTACATCTCCATCTACTACATGCTTTTTGGAAAATGAAATGAATATTACACACTCTATGTCAGTGGTTCCCAAACAGTGTGGCGAGCCATACTGGTGTGGCGCACGACAATGGTAGGTGTGGCCAAAAGATTCTAAGACAATCAAGGCTTTAGAGAGATTTTCTTATTTACTTTCTTACACGTGCTATCATATGGGAAATATATGTCTAGAAACCCATAGAATTTTCCACATTTTATTCAGTAATATAATTTATTTTATATCAAATAGATACAGTTCTCCAAGACATATTGTTCTGAACAGAGATTTTCAGCTCTGACAAATATCAAAGATCAGAAAAGAAAAAGTCTTCTTTGTGCTGATGAGGAGATGAGAGTTAGTTTGTCTCAAATAAGACCAAATATAAATGAGATTACCCTTCAAAAACAAGCTCACACTTCTCAATGAATTTGTATATTTTGTGAATGAATCATGTTTTTTATCTAGCTGCATTAAAAAAAATACTTTCTGGATGTCCCATGGTCATTTTATAAAGTAGTTCTATTCTATGTTATGAATAAAGCACTGCTAGGAGTTAATTGTTTGTTTTTGAAGGTATTTCTTATCAATAAAAAATTCGGTGTGGCGCGACCAAATTTTCATTTCGAAAGTGTGGCCCAGAGAAAAAAAAGTTTGGGAACCATTGCTCTATGTGTTTAAAATTTAAAAAAAAAAAAAAAACTGAATATAATGACAAGCAATAGTTGCCAGCAATATCATTCTTAACAAAAAAAAAAAAAAAAAAAAAAAAAAAAAAATATTTAAATAGTCTGTGAAAAAATTATTGCTTACAATGAATAATGTCATTAAGCTGAAAACAAGCATCCAATAACTAAAAAAAAAAACAAATGAAAATGAATCAAAATCAAGTGCAACATCCATGGGAACAGCAAGTGTGGGGAAACTGAAAGGGGTGCAGAAAATATTTTACATCACAACAAAAACTGTGAGGCAAAAAGAGAGCACTTATATGCTCCTCCGTTAGCACTCACCATCCTTGACACTGTGTCTGGCGACTGGATGATGATGATTGTAAGGCGATAATGTGGTACTGGGAGGGAGAAGTGGGGGAGGATGGGGAGGCGGAGGAGGAGGAGGGGGTGAAGAAGGAGATGCCAGACACTTGTGTTTCTTACTGTCATCTACACAATCCAAACAAATGTTTATATTATTACAGGTAAAAGGGAAACTTGCATAACCTGGCTTTGTTCAGGAGATTATCTACCAAGGAACTCATGGGCAGAACTGAAGAAAACAGCCCTAATCTCTTCTCCGTGTGCTTTTTTTGGTCTTCTCTGGCCCTGGGAATTCCAGGAAAAAGAACTGCCTTGTAATGTTATCAACAGGTTTCCTCAATGTGTGTATTATACATCACCAGCATCTTCTTCTCATCTCTTTTTCCACCGGCACTTGTCTAGTTCTTGTCATTTCTTGTTCCACTGGCCCTTGTCTAGTTCTTGTCATCTCTTGTTCCACCGGCACTTGTCTAGTTCTTGCCATCTCTTGTTCCACCGGCACTTGTCTAGTTCTTGTCATCTCTTGTTCCACAGGCACTTGTCTAGTTCTTATCATCTCTTGTTCCACCGGCACTTGTCTAGTTCTTGTCATCAGTTCCACATTGGTGATCTTGTTGTACCATTTCAATCCTACTCTACGCGAGCAACCCTTTTATGAAAGTATGCATGTTGTGAAAGGTGACTAAGGAGGGTTGGGCATAGGATCGGCTGCCCCATTCTGTGTAGAAACTTTAAGCCACAAAAACTTCAATTGACATGAAATTATTAATAGGATATTTCTTATTATTCACCCTTTGAATAATAATACTAATATCGAAGACAGCCTTCCCAAGTAAAAAGTTATGGCATACAATATTACAAGTCTGTTAGGAACTCTTTTAAAATTCTTCAGTACGTACATATATGCACGTCTAATGTTTCACCATCAAATAATAAATACGTCAAAGCCGATTAATAAAAGCATGTTCCTTTCTTGCTCCTGATGGAGCATCAGGTCACTAGAATTTAAAAAAAAACTACAACTAAAGCCCTTCATATGTTCATGCAGAGGTGGTCTCTATAGCAATTTATTACATAAGACGAGGCTGCTGGCCCGATAAACAACCTCATCTTAGCACTTGTTGGGAGCAGTGGTTCTAGCATTTCTGTCTCCTCAGATACTTCAAGGATAAGTTTCAGTCAAAAATAAATTTGCTTTGTGTCACAGAAATGGGGAAAAAAGACGCAACACTTTTGAGAGAGCCAAAGTATAGTGATAAAGAATTATGCATCTTACCAGTCAATCACCTTACAAAGAGCCATTTCCGATTTTTTGTGAAGCACATTCGGAAAGCCATTAATGGCTGATTCTGTTAAATTAATGGGACCATGTACTAAGTGAATTTACTTGTTCAAAGAAAACACTGCATAATTTTTAAGTGAAATATTCATATACATCTATATCAAATAAGTATTTTTCCTGCAGTATTACAACCTTATATGTATTTCTTACTGCTGACTCTCTTTAGCTGTAGAAGTACATAACATAGAAGATGCTTCTTGTTTTGATAAACTGACACTTAAGATAACCAACGTTAGGATAATCAATGCTCTACTGGTTACTTCTTCTCAAGCTCTGAAAATTAATGATTTACAATGATAATTTTCAGACCACACTCCCCATTTCATGACTCATCATTATATACTTACCCTTCAGCGAGCATAGGCCTTCAACAAATGCATGCCAAGTCCCTCCTGTCGAATGCTATCAGCTTAATGTCCTTCCATGTCTTTCTCATCATTTTCATTTCTATCTCCAGTTATTCTTGTAACAACAGACTAACTGTCTCAGCAACTGCAGTTCTAACTTACCTTTATTGTTTTTGCCATCTTCACAATCCTCCAGCCCAAACTCTAAGCGAAGTCGGTCAGTAAGACTAAGCTGCTTATCAGATTTAGGCCGCTGCTTTTTCTTATTATCTTCTGAAATAATCGTTATTTCAAAAAATAAAAAAAAATAAGCCAACCTGCTAGTCTGATATCCAAACATTCAGCTGCCTCATTGGCATCACACAATTTTTCCTTTCCACAAACAGCACACTTTTCAATCCACTAAACTACAAACCCAGAACTCACAACACTGGGTACATTCAAATAAACCCTGACTTAGAACAACCATGTACACATAGCACAATATATTCTATTGTGCTTTATTACACAAATCCTTCATTGTTTGTTCCCCGCAAAACAGAATCATTTTTATATCGTACCTTTCTGAAAATTTGCATCTTTGAAGAGAGGGAGTGTTGCTAGCGTGGGCATTCTGTGTTTCTTCTGGCTATGGCTGGATGAAGACGGTGACTTGGAAGGTGAAGCTGATGAAGCGGATGACGTGGGTGAAGAGGCTAAATACAAGGACAGAGTTGGTGAAAGCTTATGGTGATGGGGTGTCGTTGATGAGGATGATGTAGGCGCTACCGAAGACATCTTAATCTCAGATGCACTGGACAAGGTTGGCTTGTCCTTTAATCGTTTTCGATACTCCAGCAGGCTAACCTGTATGATGACAGATACAAGTCAAATTACAGCAGGGACAATGTTGTTACTTTCAGAACAAGATAAATTACATGTCCTCTTCTAGTGACACTGCTTTATTTTCACAAAGAAAATTATTTATTTTGATGTATACACCTTTTTGACTTTTTTTTTTAAACTGACTCCTCCATCATTTAGTTTACAATCATTTATTAACTATCTTTCATAAATACTCTTTTTATGACACTTAACATGCTGACAGTTTCCAAAATTTTGATGCGATTAAAATTTCAAAGCAAAATATACCTTAGCTAGATATCCTGACTGTCTCGCTGATACTCTACCACACTGCTCTGCAGCCGGTGTGCCGTGGCACACTGGTGTGCCGCCGATGTCTGCCTGGTGTGCTGTGACACCAGGCTGAATACAATATATAATGGTATGCAAAATTATTTGTTATGGTAAAATATTACGAAGACTCACACTTACAATTTTACAAATAATAAGTTGAGTTATCACCATCCACCAATCCATCATAAAAAATTACAGAGCGTTGTCTTAATGATTGCATCACATTTTAAAATATTTGCAATACCCATGTATTTAAATATTGTAGTGTTCTGTGGAATTTTAAAAGGCACTTTAATTGTGTACCGCAAAGTGAAAAAGGCTGCAGAGCACTGCGTCGCCTCAGTACTGCTTTATTCCATCTCCACTTTTGGTCAAAATTGACCTGAGGTCATAAATGGACATCATGTAGTTTAATCTATCATCCTGCACAATATCTTACAGCTAGCAGTTTGGATCACCATATAAAATTTCATTTTAATGTGATATATCCTTCTTTTCAACCAGAAACCCAAAAACTTTGAACGTGTTTTTCTCAAAACTAGCTGAAGTGGAGATAGAATAAAGCAGTACTGAGGCGACGACTGCTCTACCAGATCCTAGGATTTACAGTCAGCTTGTGCCAACTCTGGGAAGGTTAAGGTGGCCGGTGTGATGCTGACCACATCACCCCTAGTTCGCCGATGGTCGAGAAAATATGGGCCTAACACCATATTCCCAATATGCCTCAATGGGCGTGTAACGGGATCCTTGTGCCAACTTAGGAAATTTTCTTTCACACTCAGTAAAGCAGAGGTAAAGGTCCTTCTTTCATTCTCTTTTCCAATAGTATATATGATCCTGGTGCTGTCATAATGATTTTCCTGTTCACTCCTTACGGAGCATGGAGCCACCATTGCTGCTGGTCCCCTTGCGGGAAACATGCACCAAGCAAACACATGCTCTTGCTGTGGTGGTTCCTGTCACAATTTGTTTTACAAAATGAGTTGTAAACCCCCAGCACAACCTCACTATAGTCACCTTGTATGACATGCCTGAGGAATCTTGATGCAGAGGTAGACTTTAAGTGCCCTACTGACGCATTGGCTACCCAAGAAAGATGAAGGAGGAACTAGACTAAGCGTGTTGTAAAAACCACGAGTTTTTGCAGCAACAATGGCAATTTTCACGTGCTGGTTAAAGTGACCCAGTTTTTGGACATTTAAAAAAAATTAACCTAGTGCACACAGAAATGTATACACATTTCTCTGAGCTCAGTTTTAATGACATTTTCACTTGTCTTTACAGTTTGCCAATCAATTATATAAACCTTGTCTAAACTGAATGGCGGCCCTTAACTTTTGTCCAGTAGTATAGTTTACATTTAAAACAAGGTATCTACAGAAACACAAACAAATATTCTCAGAATGTTTGAGTGATAACAGCTTAAAAAAAAAAAGAACTACACAACTAAAGTTAAATGTGCTTTGAGATTATCTTTGACTAACCTTAAAATTATTTATTTAAGAAAAAAAAAAGAACAAGAAACACATGAATACAGCATGAACAAGGCAAGACAGCACATATAATTTCAAGAAGAAAAAAAAAAAGTCAAATATTGGCTTTGCTAACACAAGGAAGGTTTCAAAACTTTTCAGTCTTATGTTTCAAAGGAAGCATAGACAGAGAGAGGAAATTCTCTCTCCCTCCATAAAAGATGCATCCCTTGTTACTTTGCCCTTAATGAATCAAAACATATGGCAGCTTAACTTACCTATCTGGTTTTTTAATTGTTTTTGACTGTCAGAAATGTTTTTAGTGTGTAGATCAAGATGCTAATTTTCTATATTCTTTACAAATTTTTTTAGGCACTGTGAATTTTCAATGAACTTTATATACAGCAATTTTTTTTTATTTGCAGCAAAACATCTGCCACAAGTATTAAAGACCAAAAGCAACCATACAAAATACAAATATGCAGTAAACATCTTAAAAGGAAATACCAAAAATTTGAACAATGCAAAGACCTATAGACAATGTGTATCTCTGGCGTATATTTTTTATAGATACTTTTCTGAGTGTGAGGCATAGAAGCCCAGTTAGAAATAAATATTCAAACTAAGTAAAATGAGCAGACATTGCCAGAGACAAAGAAACAGGCGTCTAGCTGCAATACCTTCTTTTTGACTGCTGGGGTAGCTTCTGCTGATGACAAAATGGGCGGAGAACTTGTGACAGTCTGAGAAGTAGCTGTGCCTGAGGCTGTCACTGTTTGCTGACCAGAGGTTGGGCTGGCAAATGTGGAGCTAAGGGTGCCTTCTGTACTAATGGCAGATGATGAAGATAACAAAACTGGTGATAAAAATTGAGGCTGAGAACAAAAAGGCCGTAGGCTGCAAGAGACATTACTACTCATAACCATGCTGCCGGCAGTGAATGCTATGGTGCTCCCTGATGGACTTACTTCCACACTGTGGTCTTGTTGTTCTAAGCCAGGTATAGAAATACTGGATCTGCCTGCTGTGGAAGTACTTTGAGAAACTCCAGAACTGTAATCAAGGGTAACAGTGGATACAGCATGATCGGGTAAAGTCTCGGGAGGAAATGTATCTTTAGAGTAGCCCTCCCAAGAACTGCTGCTCTGCAGGTCCATGACATTGGAGGAGGAAACACAAAGACCTTCTAATGAAGACTCATCTCCAGTAACTGAGCTATCATATACGGCATCAGCATTTGGCATCCTCTCATAGTTACTGTCACAACAGCCATCTGCTGCCACCATCTCCCCTTCTCGAGCTTCCCTGCTCACTGATGAATCATAGCTGGATAGCTGACATATGCCCCTGCTTGTTTCACAACTAGTTGAGTCTACATTGCTGTCACCTGCACTGACGAAAAATGGTTGTTCTGAGCAATGTGATTCTGAGACTGCATTATCTCCAATTTCTTCCTCAAGATCATCTTCAGCAATTGATCTGTGTGTGGAAAGCTGTAACAATGCAACATTTCCACCTACAGAATCACAAGTTCTTATTTCCTCACCATCGATACTGTTTGTATCATAATCTGGTTCTTGAGGCTGGACTTCTCCGACTCCAGTGTCACACTGCCTACCAATGTCATCCAACTCTAAAATGCTTTCTGAAGATTCCTCAACAGAATCACATAGGACATTAGGCCTCTCAGGTGTAGATTTGATCACATTTGAACTCAGATGCCCACTTGAACTGATGCATTCTCTGTATGTTTTCAAACCTGAAGTTCCAGGTTGGTCCTGTGTGGCTATATTGTTATCTGCACTCTGCTCTTCAAATACTGCTGCTGATTCTCCAACACTGTGACTATTTACATGCTGTGAACTATCTACAACCTCTTCTTCCTCCTCTGTGTCACTATCCTGGGTAGTTCTCGTCTCATCATGGATTCCAACAACTTGTACATTTGTGGAGTCCATGCAAACATTATCACAGATGCCACTTCTATGGTCCCCAGTAACCAATGGCAATGTCTCAACAACATCCTCTGAACTGTTCACCTGACACTCACTGGGAATCTCAAATGTTCTCATGTCTCTACTGCTCCTATTAAATAACCTATCATCAAAGGTAACTACAGCACTTCCATCACTTAATGAAGGCTCCATTTCATGAGCATTAAGGTCCACACGAACAGTTGCTGGGCTATCAACATTCAGGATGGATTTGGCCGTCACGTACCCTGCCTCACTACCTTCATCCATCAAATTATTTACACCGGTATATACACTACTATTTACAACAACAACAGTGGTCGCCGAGGCAGAACTGTCAATTCTGTTGTCTTCCTCAAACTCATGATGGGACGACTTCAACAAGCATATGCCATTCTCGTCCATTCTCGAAGAAGATGCCACAGGCTGGATTTCACTTCCTTTAAAAGTTTCATTACTACTATCCACCTCCACTCTCTCAAATATTCCTCTAAATTTGAGGGTATATTGTGAACCTGATTGAATTCGAGACACAGAGTTAATAGGCACAGCCTCTGATATGCCATTGACATGCGGCAATGAGACAGAAACTTGCACTGGCTCTGCAGCTGGAACTGGTGCCAGATTTACTCTTTGTTCAAGGACTGTGCAACGCAAATTAACATCACTGCAGGTGGCTGAACTGTTCATACTAGCATGAGTTGCAGCAACTGATCTATCATCAGCCAGAGTTACAACTTCTCTGAAGCCATTCTGATGTGGGTAGCTTTTGTGTAACAACAACCTCTGTGCTTGTCCAAGTGTGAACACCATGGGGAAAAAAAAGAGAAAAACAAAACAAATATTATTTACAAGAAAAGATAACACTGTATATTAACTAATAATGTACACAAATATGGCTTAGACACTGGAAAAGCCAGAACTATACTGATCAATAGCAGAAAACTGAAGTTATGACTGTAAATGTCTCGATGATGACGTAAGAAAAAGAAAAGACGAGAAATGACAAGTGTATTTACTCAGACCTCTTCACCTCACGGTAGAAGGGGAACGACTAAGTAAGTAAGTAAGTATTTACTCAGAATGTAGTTCAGTGGCAACAGTGCTCGCTTCTCAAGGCAAAGCCACTGTGTTCAAAACCAGGCTTCTTCACGCTCCAGTCTACCCAGCTGTAAATGGGTACCTGATTCTACTATTGAGTTAGGGAAGGCAAAGGCAGCCAATATAATGAGAAGATACATGGAGAAAAAACATTCTGATCATGATATTTCTGTATGCGCATAGATCATACTGGAAAACTGTAATTCTTACTGTTTGGAATTTTGAATGGCAACGCTGAGATTATTCTCAGAACCTTTCTATTCGGCCTGACTGACTGCTCTAGCTGGCCAAACAAAAAAAAAAAACTGTATTCAGACATATCTAAGTAACGTGTGGCTTAAATATAATGAGTTAAAAGTATATGCCTAATTACGCTATTTCACACGTGAGTGAAAGGTTCTTCAACAATTTTTATTTCTCTCTTATTCTATGAAATTAAACGGATCCTTACATCATCTGTGCTGTGTCTATGAGCTGGGAAGAACTGCTTCACGCCATTAGTCTTTGTGGTTATACCAAGACTGTTTGATGTGAAACTATCAGTTGGCACTCTCGAACTGGCACATGCTGTTGAACCATTTGACTCACTAGATACAGATTCTCTCATAAGTCTCCGTTTTTTGAGGGGCGTCACAAAATCTGCAAAGATGTTTCCCACAATTTCTGAGTATGACAAAAGAACACAGGATCTGAAACACTTAGGGTTTAGAGTGAAATATAGTGAAAGTAAATGGCAAACAGTAATACAATAATTGTCTTTGTGTAACTGGCACTCTGTGGACAGCTGCTTTAGATTTTTTTTTAAAGTCTCAATTTTCTTTAATGTATCAATAAAATACCACTGAACTATAGGAACTAAATGAAAAGCTTATGTATAAAAGCAATTTTTTTTTTACAAAACATCAATTAGTTTGGAAAGGCATACCAACATTTCATTTTTTGAATGATATTGGAAAGAATATTTGGAGGCAGAACATTGTACAAGATTGAAATGCCATTTTGACAATAATTTAAAACAAATAAGAGCTATGACACGAATATTGAAGAGACTGATTTTTAAAACTATGGCATCAACATCAACCCAGCTGAGGAAGCAAAATAAATAATAAAATCAGTGTATTAAAAATGTCAGTCAAGGTCAAGGAATTCTACCATTAAAAAAAAGGCAAAAGTCCTTGAAAATTTCATGGTACCTAAACTGCAAGCATCTGGATGGGATTTAATCCTCACATATCTACCCACGAGTGCTCAGTCTGCAGTCAATACTTTTTTGCACCTGATGTGAGATGGTTGGGCTTGTCTGTCAGTTACTGTGACAATCCTTGTTATCAGCATTTATGTCTTCAAGACCTGCCAGCTTAAATGACAGCACAGTGTACTGCACAATCCATACACTGATTTCTACATCTTCAAGATGCTTCAGTTTAAATAGTAGCAGAGCATCTCATTCATACTTCCCTGGGAACTTTATGTATGCAAAATATCACAACGGACAAAACAAACCTACCTAGAGGTGAGGACGCTCCAGGACTCCCCAAGCATGTACCTGGATTTGGACTAGCTCCACCATGCACAGGAGATCCTCCTCCATTTTCTGTGCTTACTGATAGGCTATTGTTAAAAACAACTGGGATAGGAACCTCATGCATGGCTTGCCGCAGCCAACGCTAAAGACAAATTGAAATGAGAGTTGTAGAATAAGATCCTAAAAAAAAAATAATTTACAGTTAGTTTAATTAGTTAGTGTGTGCATGCGTACGTGTGTACCTTATTCCCGTGGGTTCTAGTCTATGAATATCTAATTATATTGGTTGACTGTTGTCAAAGGGTATGTCTTCTTTATCTCCTGTTTATCTTTTGTTAACTTTAATCTCCAGCTGTATTGGTTCAATACCCTTTTAGCTCCCCGAGGAACATAGGCCTTCAACAAACACATGCCAAGTCTTCCAGTCTTGTGCCCTTCCGCTAAAGTTCTTTCCACGTTTTCATCATTTTCACCTCTGTATCCAGTTCTCCATGTGTTTTTTGGTCTACCTCTAACTCTCTTTCTCTGTGGATTCCAGAACAAGGACTGCCTTGTAATGCTATCAACAGGTCTCCTCAATGTGTGTCCTATCCATCGCCAGCGTCTTCTTCTCAACTCTTGTTCCACTGGCACTTGTCTGGTTCTTGTCATCAATTCCACATTTGTGACTTTGTCATACCATTTCAGTCCTTCTATTCAACGCAAGCACTCGTTTATAAAAGTCTGTAGCTTTTTGGTTGTTGTTTTTGTTGCTCTCTATGTCTCAGAGCCATACAATAGGACTGACTTCACATTTGAGTTGAAGATTCTTATTTTCGTGTTGGACTTGATTTCTCTGGTTCTCCATACGTTTCCCAATATAATGATGGCGCCTCTTGCTGTTTGTATTCTTATTTTGATATCATTGTCTGTCCCTCCAACTCTGTCTATATTACTGCCAAGATATGTGTACGATTCTACATCCTTTAGTGGTATTTCTTCAAGTTCAACCTTGTTATCATTTCTTGCATTTATTCTCATAATCTTTGTCTTTTCCCTGTGTATTTTCAGGCACACTCGTTGTGACGCCTCATTGAGAATTTTCATTTTCTCTTGCATCTGATTATGGTTTTGTTTATTTTATTTTATCATTTTTTTTTTCCCAATTACTATCATGTTTGTTTAAAAAAAAGACCTACTCATTTTTTATTATGATTTGTGATGCAGATCTGTGGTTTTATTTTTCAACAGGCCCATTCTTATTTTTCAACAGGCCCATTCTTTTCTATCTGTAATTTTGTCTGGTAACTACTTGAGTTTGGTCTTTTTCTGTAGGTAATTAATTGCGTGTTAGAAGAGGGATGACTGTAGGGTTTAATTCTAAGACTTGCACCAGTCTTCCTTTCCATTAATTAATTGCGATCTCGTAGGCTTTTCTTTGTTAAAAATTATCGCAGTAACTTTTATTGTAGTAAGCGCCCACCCGCAGAAACGGGGGATGGGGGGAAACACTACCCAGATAACATCGAACTTACGTTAGAGCGAATTAAAGTTAATTTTGTGCACGCGGTCGGTATAACATGATTTAACTTTGATGTAATAGGAATGCGCGGACAGTAACATATATGACTCACGCGTTGCTTTCAAATCTAATTGGCGGAGGTCACGGTTGTTAATTTTTGTAGTGATTTCATTGGTCTTAGAGGGACGCCAGCGATGACGTAGGGCCTAGGTCAGCGTGGTTTGTTTTAGGTTATATACGCATGTCTATTCATTAGCGGGGTCCTTTGTCTGCAGAAAATTACAGCCGTGAAATCGACGTCATTATCGATTTGCTCTGACGAGAGATATTTGGTAACTGGCAAGTTTTCACGGCATGCAGATAGGGGTGCCATTTTGCCCTTACAGCTTGCAAAAGTTGTCGGTCTTCTCAGAAGAAGAAGAGTCGAGGCAGCGCCAGAGGGGAAAGAGGATTGGTGACACGGTGGTTTACCGGCGCCAAGTCCGTTGGCACCAGAGAGAGAGAGAGAGAGAGCAGTTTGCTGGAAGCGAAGCAGTCTTCAGATAAAAAGGATTTCTTAACAAAAATCCTGAGCTCTACGCTCATAGTCACACACCGATCAAAGGCACGTGGCCTGGTGCTGTCATCATAATAAAGTCGGTCATAATAAAACCGACGGTCCTAAACCCAGTGAGGGGTAACCGAGCAGGTGAAATTAGTTTCGGCAGCAGTGAAGACTCTACATACTAGTCAAGTACCTAGTCATTATTGTCAGAAGTCATCAGCAGCAGTGGTCCGGGCAGGAGAGAGGGTCAAAATTCCTTTCCCGACCAAAAACGAGAATAGTGGCTTAACGGAGACGCCACATCAGCAGCAGTCGGCAGTGTCAGTAGACACTGAACAGAAACAGATAGGAGAGCGAGGTTATAGAGGCAGTTAGAAAGTTGTGTTAGGACGGCCTCTGAGTTTGCACTGAAGGAGTCCGTTAGCAGACCAGTGCGGGTGATTTGTGGTGTAGGACAGTAGATAAGAGTATTCAGATAGTGGAGCCAGTGAGTTACGTCGGCAGCCAGACAGTAGTGTTAGAGTGCATTATATTTATTAGGTCAGCTAGGAGTGGTGGATCTGATGTTAGAGACCCCACCCAGCAGGTTGTTGTAATCCTTGATTTTTATCCATACAGGGGTTATATTATAATATCAGTCCTTTTAATCTTTTGATTCTTTTCAGGGGTGCGACCACGCACGGTATTTATTTTTGATATGTACTTTATTTTATAGTGTAAATAAAAATATATATATATCTTCTTCTTCTTCTTCGTTCGCCCTGAAAAGGACGTTGGTTGCGTTGTGTCCGTTTACAGCGAAGCTGCGATATTTGCGCCTTTCGGCCGACGCATCCGACTTCAGCACGGCATTTTTGGGACCAGGTTAGCCTTCCCTCTTCGATCCCTACTCACTCAGCCAGACTGCAGTGATGCAGCTTGTTTCCAGGACCACCACTTGGAGGTGGAGTAGGTTCTTGGTCAGCTCTGGTTCTCTGACCCTGACGCAAGCAGTCTAGCTAACGGTCGCTAACTGCATTCCTCACTGTTGACGCGTCTTAGGTTTATATATATAAACTGTATACTGGATCAGCTTCTCTACTATACTGTACCTATATGTTGTCTGTATAGTGGTGTCTGTGGTCCTTATTTAAACCTTATCTCCTTTATTGGTAGTAAGAGGTAGTGAGTCTATAGTTATACAATACGTCATAAGTGGCAAGGGAGAGTCAATCTCGGTTATCATCCTCGAAGCCAATAGTCTCATCTTTCCACATTCACTGTCATTTCCATCTAAAATCTCAGACTTTCTTACCACTAGTGTCTTGTCTCTATATGAAGACAACCTCTAGTCTTAAATCCACTTCATGACAAAGTGGGTGGCTATCGTCCTTGGGATCATCTTTGTTGGGATCAATTCTGTGATCCTGTCTAGATTCAGATTATTTTCTATAGGAAGGTTCTGAGAATAGATTTCTTTAAATATCCCCTAGACTTGAGCTATTAGAACTGATCCAGTTATAAGTTTTTTTCCACAGAAAGCTTTTCCACAGGTTGCAGTCATTTTAGATTTTAGTTGTATTAAGGTGTTGATGACTTAGAGATAACTGATGGCTAACTGGAATTTTTTTCCTTAACAGGAAGGTAATTTCGGGTTTTAGGGTAGCTGCATAACAATTTGTTCAGGTAGCAGTTCTTACTCAGATTTGATGCTAGTATAAGTTCGGGTTTTTGGGACAGCGGTTACAGAGGGAGTATTGCTGAGTAGGTAACGGTAAATTTTTCTTGTTTCTTTCTGTCATTTCCCCTCTTTTGTGAGAGTACAGAAGTTTTACAGAGAGGATGGCGGAATTGGTCAAGTTATTAGCTGCTTGGCGTGAGGCAGCTAAAGATATGGGAATGGATGAGGCCGAGACTAAGGCCTACATAATGAGGAAACAGGACCGGCAGACGGAGAGAGAGAAAAGAGAAGCTGAGAAAGAGGAGAGGGCCCGGGAGACCGAGACGGAACTTCAGAGAATTTCGGCAGAGGAGAAGGCAGCAGAGAGACAGCACAAACTTGCCATGTGTTCTCTGGAACTGCAAAGTAGATCGTCGGAGGGCAGTTCAGCTAATGGAGATTCCCCCAGAGCAGTGGCGACCGACTCCTCAGGAAACGGAGGCCATGGATGGCAGCCATGAACTTTCCATTTGACTCGTTTCCTAACGGGAATGAGAAAATTGATGTTTTTTGGGAAAAATTCAAACGGATGGCACAGGCATACAGGTTGGAAGAAAGTCTTTGGTGTCTGAAATTATCGCAGTCCCTCACAGGTCATGCTTATGACACCTACAGTAAGATGCTTAGTGACGACCAAAATAACTTTGAGGCACTGCGTAACGCACTGTTACAACGCTTCCAGTGGACCCCCCGTAAATGCCAAACGATGTTCAGGGAAAGCCGTCCGGAGAAGGGAGAAAGTTTTCCCCAGTTTGCAGAAAGGCTGAGGAATTACCTCACTCGCTGGAGAGAATTGTCAGGACTGGCAAAAAACCTTTGAAGGGCTAGAGGAACTCGTCATGTGCGAACAAGTAAAGGCAACCATGTCTCCCGACTTGAGGAGGTATCTGGCAGAGCAGGGCGCTCAGCAACTAGACCAGATTATTCTATTTGCTGAAAGGTTCCAGACGGCACAGGCCGAGGTGCTGGGCCAGAAAAGGAAACACCCAGACCTACCAGCCCTGGACAAAGCAGCATCATCGTCACAGTCTTCTTCTTTTCCTGCTCACCAGCAGCAGGGGCCTTCTCGCAAGGAGCCCCATTCCGGTCCTAACAGTCGCCCCCAGCCTCATAATAGATCACAGGGAGCGACCTCTCACAAACCCGCCAGAAACAGAGGAGATAATGAGAGGTATTGTCGGTACTGTCGCACCACTTCTCACTGGACATCCCGGTGTATAAATAAACAACCCGCTCATCATGCAGCTTGTTTAAGGCCGGTGAGAGTGAAAAAAGGGAATAAGTGGGAACCCATCCAGTCAGAGGCTTTGTTCTCCAACAGTGGGCCAGCCGAAGTAGCCAATATTGAGGTGAAAACCAAATTTGTGTGTGGCACAATCAAGGCAGCTGTAATGGCACAGCCAGCTTATGATTTCATTTTGGGAAGCCCATATTTAATTTTGGGAACCCCAACTGCACCGATCCTTGCTAACGCAAGGGGGCCTACTGCAGGCCAGATAAGTGAAAAGGGAGAGCCCCTAATTCACAGAGCCCCACGAGAGCTCAAACCTCCCTGTCTTACGAAAGAGAGGAAGAACCCCTCTACAGACAGTGGAAGCGTTTTAGCAGAGGTGTATCCCTCTGACAGCCCTGTTCAGCTGAATGGCCAAACAGTGATGACGCCTTTGATTTTGGACGTACCCTCTTTGTTGTCGGGAATTAGGCCCCCGATGGTATTAGCTCCCTCAAATGAGGGAAATACTGACAAAAGTGGTATGGCGTATGTACAAGACCAGCACACACTTCATAGGGCAGAAGACAGCGATCTGAGCGAGCATACGTTTCCAACCAGCCCTGAAGCCCCATACGACCAGCACGTTACTCATAAGGAAGAGGACAGTGGACTGAGCGACTGTTCGCCTATAAACGGAGATGGGCCCCACCCCACTACTAGCTCGCTTACAGAAAGTGACTCTTGCAACAAGGCGAGAAGCAAAAACGTACAACCAGATGCGTCCTGCTTAGTAGGGGAAACGGATGTCGCTGAGGTTAGGCGCAACCCAGTGAGAACCCCTGGAGAGAGGATAGAGGAAGGAGAGCAAGAAGAAGAGATATAAGCATGTTTCTTCGGCCAGCGGTGAATAATTACATACTGTTATGACGACTTCTGACCAAGCCAGCCAGCCATATACAAGTCACTGTGGGGCCAACAACACATGCAGTAATCATAGGTTACAGCGCACTGCAGGGAAATTGCATGGGAGGATGAAACGCAAGAGAGGAAAAGTGAAGGGCGACCATTTGCATTGCAGTCGCCAGGAAGAAATCACCAGTGGTGACCCTGAAACTTCAGTGCTCACAGGCTGGTCTTCAGACATAGATAGGGGCCAGTGTGGAACAGAAAATAACAGTAATTAGATCGGTGGCCCGACCTTGGAAAGGTGGGAATATTGTGATGCAGTACTGTGGTTTTATTTTTCAACAGGCCCATTCTTTTCTATCTGTAATTTTGTCTGGTAACTACTTGAGTTTGGTCTTTTTCTGTAGGTAATTAATTGCGTGTTAGAAGAGGTAAGCGCCCACCTGCGGACTGTCGGGGGGGGGGGGAATATAAGATAACGTCTAAGTTAGAGCTTAAAGTTAATTTTGTGCACGCAGTCGTAGGGCCTAGGTCAGTGTGGTTTGTTTTAGGTTATATACGCGTGTCTATTCAGTAGCGGGGTCCTTTGTCTGCAAAAAATTACAGCCGTGAAATCGACGTCGTTATCGATTTGCTCTGACGAGAGATATTTGGTAACTGGCAAGTTTTCACGGCAAGCAGATAGGGGTGCCATTTTGCCATTACAGCTTGCAAAAGTTGCCGGTCTTCTCAGGAGAAGAAGAGTCGAGGCAGCGCCAGAGGGGAAAGAGGATTGGTGACACGGTGGTTTACCGGCGCCAAGTCCGTTGGCACCAGAGAGAGAGAGAGAGAGAGAGAGAGAGAGAGAGCAGTTCGCTGGAAGCGAAGCAGTCTTCAGATAGAAAGGATTTCTTAACAAAAATCCTGAGCTCTACGCTCATAGTCACACACCGAACAAAGGTACGTGGCCTGGTGTTGTCGTCATAATAAAGTCGGTCATAATAAAACCGATGGCCCTAAACCCAATGAGGGGTAACCGGGCAGGTGAAATTAGTTTCGGCAGCAGTGAAGACTCTACATACTAGTCAAGTACCTAGTCATTATTGTCGTCCAGGCAGGAGAGAGGGTCAAAATTCCTTTCCCGACCAAAAACGAGAATAGTGGCTTAACGGAGACTCCACATCAGCAGCAGTAGGCAGTGTCAGAGTAGACACTGAACAGAAACGGATAGGAGAGCAAGGTTATAGAGGCAGTTAGAAAGTTGTGTTAGGACGGCCTCTGAGTTTGCACTGAAGGAGTCCGTTAGCAGACCAGTGCGGGTGATTTGTGGTGTAGGACAGTAGATAAGAGTATTCAGATAGTGGAGCCAGTGAGTTATGTCGGCAGCCAGACAGTAGTGTTAGAGTGCATAATATTTATTAGGTCAGCTAGGAGTGGTGGATCTGATGTTAGAGACCCCACCCAGCAGGTTGTTGTAATCCTTGATTTTTATCCATACAGGGGTTATATTATAATATCAGTCCTTTTAATCTTTTGATTCTTTTCAGGGGTGCGACCACGCACAGTATTTATTTTTGATATGTACTTTATTTTATGGTGTAAATAAAAATATATATATATAAACTGTATACTGGATCAGCTTCTCTACTATACTGTACCTATATGTTGTCTGTATAGTGGTGTCTGTGGTCCTTATTTAAACTTTATCTCCTTTATTGGTAGTAAGAGGTGGTGAGTCTATAGTTATACAATACGTCACAAGTGGCGAGGGAGAGTCAATCTCGGTTATCATCCTCGAAGCCAATAGTCTCATCTTTCCACATTCACTGTCATTTCCATCTAAAATCTATCTTCTCAGACTTTCTTACAACTAGTGTCTTGTCCCTATATGAAGACAACCTCTAGTCTTAAATCCACTTCATGACATGATTGCATACTGTAAATGAATGCTGTTATGTTAACTTTATAATGTTGCATGCCTTTAAATTAATGCTTAACCTTTAGCACGCTGCCGTCGACATATGTCGACGAAGGTAACCTATGCTCTAACCGCTGTTGTCGACATATGTCGACTGCGAATATCTTCGTTTTCTAGCATTAGCATGTGTGGACACGTGATATAACAGCCGGATGTTAAGTTTTAAACTTCTTTGGAAGAGAGTTTGCTTTCGTTTCCGATTTTTTTTTTAGTAATGGACGTATTAGCGTTTATTTTCTGTGAATTTTTTCAATCGAAATGAATCGGCATCGAACACGCGGCCATTTTCACTCTAATTTTATTGGAGTCTGACGCCATGAGGTAAGGATGAAATTTTTGTCTTTATAAGCGCTGATATCGATTCTCAGAATATGTTTGATGGCTGAGATGGAAACGAAAGTAGAATGGCTTTCCTGGTATGTATTTTTTTAGGGGTTAGGATTAAGTGTGTCGGAAAGGTTTAGGGTTAAGATCGAATATCACGGCTGACGAGAGCGTTTATTCCTTTGCTACTGATGATAGGTGTAACGAAAAGATCGTCATTTGATTTGTATTGGTCTATTGGTCAAATGACTTTCATTGAGATGCAAGGGATATGGACTCTTCGTGTGTTGGTTATTTTTTTTTTTTTTTAATTTTAAAATTTAAAAAAAAATTTTTTTTAATTTTTTTCTCGTTTTTTTCATCTTTCCTTTCCTCTCTTCCTATCACATCTAACACGAACACAAACAAATTTTATATCATCAGATTCATCATTCATTTATTTATATAAATTCCAAAAATGATAGCAAATGACCAAGAAACACAAAAACTATAGAATTTACAAGTCACCCACTATAAAAATGGGGGGTTGTGAAAAAGAATGCAGCGGCAGGAGCATAGTTTTGGGAAAAGAATGCAGCGTGCTAAAGGTTAAAGTATCATGTGGGAATGAAAGGATATAGTATGCAAGATAAATAAGAGTGGAAGGGCAGAATGTTAGACGGGCCTGCATGCCCAATTCGCGGGCATTAAATTTACGTCAAAATACAAAAATGATTGATTTTGGGATTAGTCCATTTTCTGATACTTTAGCATCTCCTGAATCTAAATATAACAGAATTAAATGTCAAAATGCATTCTAACAATATGTATTTTGACTTTGAAAAAGGTATGGTATGGAGAGATTTTCTCAAACTCGAGAAAATATGTCTAATTAGACCTAGTTTCTTCCATAGCAACCAAGCTTACACCCTTACGTATTATAAATCATTGGATTCGCCTAGATCTGGGGAATCCTGTGATGTAGTTCATTTATTTCAGTAACAAAATTATACCCGCCAAGGTCGAGAATTTATAGGTCGCATTTTTTACCGATTACTTCCATATATGGAAATCGTCGGGCGTTCGTTGACATCGGCCTTTTCCGTACACTATTCTAAACTGTTCATTGGCTGTGAATCCACGTGACTTGTAACGGCAGTGTTGACATTATGGCGTCAAATTCATAAATTCTGTATACATATTTAGTTAGTCTCATTTTTCAGAACTTTTTGTGTGAAAATGCCTCGAAAAAAAAAGCTTTCATCTAAAACTGGAAACGGCCAGGGCGAAGCGATGGAACCAAGATAGTGCAGGTAAAAGTCGCTAATTTTGTTATGGTAATGGTACAAAATGAATCACTGTAGAAAGCCAGGCAGTTCACATGTGGTGAGGCCACGCACAAGAACATTTAGGCTACACAAATTTAGTTTTGATTTACTCTGTTAGGACTGAGTGGAGGGGGGAAGAAGGTATTATATTTGGATATTGGAAATCTGACTTAATTTTCTTGAATTAATACACAATATGTCCTAATTATAACCCATAAAGGGTTCAACGATATACTTTTAAAAAAAAGTCACATGTGAATAAGCTATTATTTTTTTTTAATTTATATATTTGCAAGCTATTAGTAAACGCGTTGGCAGTAAAGAGTGATCACATTTTTCTGGTTTGACAAAATAACATGATTCCACATTATACGATATATTATCATGGTATTTATAAGCATGTGACATATGTTTCTTGAGCTGTGATTATTTCTTATGTACTTTTTTCAGAACTAAATGGTCCCCCTATGAGCCTAGTCTGCCTGAGGTTATACTGTCAGCTTCAGCTGTAAATGAAGGAGCCAGCACAAGCTCCTCTACAACTTCTACCTTTTTATCCCACAGCACACCACGGTTCTGTAAAAAGCTGGAACTAAGTGCCTCATCGGTGCAAGAAGCTTCGACGCCTAACAATACGGTCTCCAGAACTATAGTTGATATGTCTGAGATATGCAACCTTGTTAGTCAGCTTGCATGTCCAGAATGCTATGGGAAGCTGTCTGCAGAAATTAATAATCAGGCCAAGAGAGGTCTTGTTCAACACATCAAAGTGAATTGTTGTGTTTGCAACAAAACCGTTGCATCAACGTATACATCATCGGTTGATGAACATAATTCATTCAGTGTGAACAAAGTTGCAGTTCTATCATCATTGTTATCAGGAATGGGACCCTATAAATTTAACTACTTTGCACAGAACATGGATATGCCTGGCCTGCATCAAAAAACTTTCAACACAATTGCAAAAAATTGTTATTTGCAAACACAAGAACTCGCAAAATTAATATTTGATCACGCTGCTAATCTAGCACGCAGCGTAAACTGTGCTCAGAGCAATCAACCATATCATGAATATATTTATATTATGGATATTGGAGTCAGTTTTGATGGCAGCTGGCTCACAAGGGGCCACAGTTCAAAAATTGGTATTGGTTGTGTTGTAGAGATCTTGACAGATCTTGTTATAGATGCCCATGTGCTTTCAAAATACTGTCAGACAAGTGCTACAACTGGTTCTTGGCACCAGAAGGAAGCCCCGGGAAACTTCACCAAATGGAAAGAGGAGCATGTGAAGCAAGGATGTGATATAAATTTTGAAGGTATTTACTTCTGAATCTTATTTTTGGTTTCTCCTTCTCCTTGTCTAAAAATTTAAACTGATGTAATTTTTATTTCTCCATAAGTATCAGTTTTAGTAACATAATTTATTACTTACATGTGTTTGCTTTGCTTCCATTGTACTACATTTGCTTCTACATTGTAAAGGAAAGTGTTCAATGTTTGCTTACATCATTATTTTAAGTGTTACTAATTCATACCTTTTCTTCTTTCTAGGAAGTTCAGGTGTGATGGAGGCTGAGGCAGCTAGTGTTTTATGGAGCCGGTCTGTGACACGACACAAATTTTGCTACACCACCATGTTAAGTGATGGTGATTGCAAAGCATTCAATAAGATCATGGAAATTAAACCATATGGCCCTAATGTTGAAATCATCAAAGAAGAGTGTATCAATCATGTAGGAAAAAGAATGCATACAGCTCTTCGTAATTTAGTTGCTGATTGCCGCAAGCAAAAAGTTACGCTTGGAGGCTGTGGCCATCTGACAGATGCAGCCATCCGAAAGCTTGGCATTTATTATTCTAGGGCTATCAGGCAACATGCTACTGCAGCTGATATGAAGAATGCTATTATGGCTAGCCTACATCATTGCTATTCAACTGATGATTATCCCCAGCATCAGTTTTGTCCTACTGGCCAAGACTCTTGGTGTTTCTATAAAGCAGCCTTATCTAGGAATGAGTATGCTTTTGGGCATCAAAAACATATACATACGCCCCTGGACTTTAAGCTGTTGAACAGACATTTGACACAAGTGTATGACAGGCTGACAAATCTGAAACTGTTGAGTCGCTGTGAAAGAAAGGCTACCCAAAACTCCAATGAGAGCCTTCATTCAGTTATTTGGAGTAAAGTGCCAAAGCATATCTTCCATTCATGAAAGCGTGTGGAATTCTGCCTTCTAAGAGCAGTTGCTGAATTTAATGAAGGACCTGAGGCTGCTATACTTTTCAAGAAAGTCCTGGGGCTGAACAGTGGAAAACAGGCTTGTTGGCTGGCAGGAGCAAGAAAGCGTAAACGTCTCGTGCTCAGCTCTAAAACAGCAGAATACTGCACTATGAAAAGGAAGGAAATTAGGCACAAATCTCAACAGAAAGCCAGACAAGAAGCTGCAGAGGAAGCTGGATATATGGCCGGTATGTTCTGAATGACAAGTAAGTTATTTTAAGTATTACATACATATTTAATTGTTGTCTACTTATGGAGAAAAATGCGATTTTCTCAAAATCTATTTTTCTCATCCTAATTTTCTTATAACTTCCACACTTATGTATTAATTGACACAAGAATTGGAACATATATTGCCCATAATCTTTTAAAACTTTTTGTGTGATGGATTTTAAGTATCTGATCAAACTTTTGATCAATTGCAAAAAGTAATGTAAAATTAAGTAAAATTTGTTACTATTTTTAGACACTATTTTCAAAGTCCTACAACTTTTTTTTGTATTAAAGTTATCAACAAAAAGTTTTAAAATGTAATGATAAACGTTGTGTTTAAGTTTGGTATTCATAGCTTAATAAATAAAAAAGCCGTAGCAAATTGAAATAGAACAAAGAATCCAATATTGCTCAGCTCTAAAACGGCAGAAAACTGCACTAAGATAAGGAAGGAAATTAGGCACAAATCTCAACAGAAAGCCAGATAGGAAGCTGCAGAGGAAGCTGGCTATTCTGCCAGTATGTTCTAAATGACAAGTAAGCAATTTTTCAGGGGCAATATTACATACTTATTTAATTGTAGTCTATTTATGGAGAAAAATGCGATTTTCTCAAAATCTATTTTTCTCATCCTAATTTTCTTAAAACTTCCACACTTATGTATTAATTGACATGAGAATTGGCACATATGTTGCCCATAATCTTTTAAAACTTTTTGTGTGATGGATTTTTAGTATCTGATCAAACTTTTGATTTATTGCAAAAAGTAATGTAAAATTTAGCAAAATTTGTTACTATTTTTAGACACTATATTCAAAGTCCAACAACTTTTTTTGTATTAAAGTTATCAAAAATCCATCACACAAAAAGTTTTAAAATATAATGATAAACGTTGTGTTCAAATTTGGTATTCATAGCTTAATAAATAAAAAAGCCTTAGCAAATTGAAATAGAACAATAGAATCCAATATGGCTGCCGTTTCTATGGCAACCAGTGGTGCAGTGCCATCAAACTCTTCATTTTGCGTATCTAGTATTGATATAGGTTAAGTCTGTGCATTTTCATTGAAATCCAGCAATTAATAACGAAAATAGCATTTCAGCGTAGCTCCTCCCCTTAACCCTTCGAAAATAAAGTTCGTTCTTTTGATGTTTCTTCTTATTTCTATGTACACTTCATGAGCCTTGGCTTTGGAGCTTCTGGTTTTGCTTCTGTTTAAATCTGCTTTCTTGTTTTTCCTGTCTTCTATCTTATTAATGGTTTCTGTTGTTATACATGCTTTGTGCTGATGTTCTCTTTTTTCTCAGTACTTCGTTCCATATATTTTTTACTTGTTGCTAGTGGTCTTCCGTATCTGCTTCATCTTCCAGCTGTTGGGAGTACTTCTAAGTACACTTCATGAATCTTGATGATGAGCAACAAATAAAGTTAAATCAACTGTATTGGTTGCTCATCATCATTTTCCTTTTCACTCCCTATGGAGCATGGAGTCACCATCGCAGCTGGCCCCCTTTGCTGAAGCTTGCACAAAGATTTCACATGCTCTTGTAGCGGTGGTTTCTATAGCAATATTTTTAACATGATGAGGTTGCCAGACCCCACACACAACCTCATATTAGTCACCCTGTACAACATGTATGAAGTTGCCAGACCCCACACACAACCTCATATTAGTCACCTTGTACAACATGTATGAGGTTGCCAGATCCCACACACCTCATATTAGTCACCCTGTACAACATGTATGAGGTTGCCAGACCCCACACACCTCATATTAGTCACCTTGTACAACATGTATGAGGTTGCCAGACCCCACACACAACCTCATATTAGTCACCCTGTACAACATGTATGAGGTTGCCAGACCCCACACACCTCATATTAGTCACCCTGTACAACATGTATGAAGTTGCCAGACCCCACACACAACCTCACATTAGTCACCTTGTACAACATGTATGAGGTTGCCAGACCCCACACACCTCATATTAGTCACCCTGTACAACATGTATGAGGTTGCCAGACCCCACACACCTCATATTAGTCACCCTGTACAACATGTATGAGGTTGCCAGACCCCACACACAACCTCATATTAGTCACCTTGTACAACATTTATGAGGTTGCCAGACCCCATGCACAACCTCATATTAGTCACCCTGTACATGTATGAGGTTGTCAGACCCCACCTTGTACAACATGTATGAGGTTGTCAGACCCCACCCTGTACAACATGTATGAGGTTGTCAGACCCCACCCTGTACAACATGTATGAGGTTGTCAGACCCCACCTTGTACAACATGTATGAGGTTGTCAGACCCAACCTTGTACAACATGTATGACGTTGTCAGACCCCACCCTGTACAACATGTATGAGGTTGTCAGACCCCACCTTGTACAACATGTATGAGGTTGTCAGACCCCACCTTGTACAACATGTATGAGGTTGTCAGACCCCACCCTGTACAACATGTATGAGGTTGTCAGACCCCACCTTGTACAACATGTATCAGGTTGTCAGACCCCACCCTGTACAACATGTATGAGGTTGTCAGACCCCACCCTGTACAACATGTATGAGGTTGTCAGACCCCACCCTGTACAACATGTATGAGGTTGTCAGACCCCACCTTGTACATGTATGAGGTTGTCAGACCCCACCCTGTACAACATGTATAAGGTTGTCAGACCCCACCCTGTACAACATGTATGAGGTTGTCAGACCCCACCCTGTACAACATGTATGAGGTTGTCAGACCCCACCCTGTACAACATGTATGAGGTTGTCAGACCCCACCTTGTACAACATGTATGAGGTTGTCAGACCCCACCTTGTACAACATGTATGAGGTTGTCAGACCCCACCTTGTACAACATGTATGAGGTTGTCAGACCCCACCTTGAACAACATGTATGAGGTTGTCAGACCCCACCTTGTACAACATGTATGAGGTTGTCAGACCCCACCTTGTACAACATGTATGAGGTTGTCAGACCCCACCTTGTACATGTATGAGGTTGTCAGACCCCACCTTGTACAACATGTATGAGGTTGTCAGACCCCACCTTGTACAACATGTATGAGGTTGTCAGACCCCACCTTGTACATGTATGAGGTTGTCAGACCCCCACCTTGTACAACATGTATGAGGTTGTCAGACCCCACCTTGTACAACATGTATGAGGTTGTCAGACCCCACCTTGTACAACATGTATGAGGTTGTAGTAGTCCTATTCTTTCTTTGTCTCACCAGAGACCCCCTGGAACACCAAATTTTATTTCCCTGAGTCTGTGTCTGTTATTACTTCCGGCTCTCTGTTATTACTTCTGTATCAACAAAGGATTCAACACAGACATATGTTGGTGCAGGTCTCAATTTTGGATGCAGTATTCTTCGTTAAATACCACATTTCTGAGCAGGACAGGTTCTATATTTGTGTAGAACAAGCCAATTTTATTTTGTTCCATACAGCATGATGAGAGCTGAAGGCAAATTTGCTTTTGTTAATACTGTCGTATCCCCTGTCTATTATTTGTTCTCATCTTCTGTGTTTTGTTCACAATTATGTATTTTGCCAGATTTATTTGTTTGTTTGTTTACTGACTGTACTTTTAGTTAATTTTTGTTTTTTTGTTTTAAACATGTGCAGACTCTGTACTGAATGGGATGATAGTGAGTTTCTGCAAGTGACGTCTTGATAGAAATCCTGAATAACTTTTATAAATTTCTCTCTGTTGTAGCATTTCCCAACCAGGGTTCTCATGGCATATCACAAGGAGTTTGGCATGAATTTGAGCAAAATGAATTGTCAATGCACAAATTTTAAAGTCAAATTAAAAAGCACTATGGCAGGTATCAGCAACTTATTATTTGTATTGCAGCCACTGCAAAGCTTATTCAACACTAATGTGCACAACATTTTCCCTTTACTAGGGCAATCATATCTAGTGACTGTGCAGTGGAAAATGGTAATAAAGGCAACAATTTATTATGAAACTCAATAAACCTAATGTCACTAGGAGAAATGTTTTTGTTTTTTAAATGTACCAGATAAATACCTTTTTAGCTGAACCAGCACTAGATTCTGTGCTCTTACTACTACAGCTGGCACTGTGTGAGTGTCTTCGCTGCAGATGGTCCATTGTGTTGACATGGGGATTTGGCAGGCACTGAACAAAAATCTCCTCTTCATGCTTGCTGATCTCATCTTCCTGCTTGCTAGACCACTCCTCAAAAAGGTGCTGAGGATTTACAGCGTGACAGATTTCAAATTATTTTCTGACAAACTAGATGAGTGAAAAGTTGAACAATAAGTTACAAGAAGAGCGGACATGTTTCAGAAGGGCCAGATCATCGCTGTAGTACATACTGCAGTGAAATAAAAGCTTAATTTATCTGCTGCAAACCAGGACACTAAGTAAAACCACTTTAAGGGTAATGAATGGCACCAGGGAAAATCATTGCATCCAATGACAGGGTTAACTGGATGACCTAGTAGTGGGACATCTAAAGCATATTGATCTCAAATACCTCAGGTCAACAAAACTTTATTTCAGTGAGGATTTTCATCGTTTTGTAACTACTGATAAAGTTTTATTAACAAATGCTTAAAAATCAGCATCCTTTTACCCCTAAATTTTGTTAAAGATTTTTTTTTAAAAAGGAAATTCCATTATTCATCAGATCTGTGAAAATCTCATCTCTACCATTATTCATCAGATCTGAGAAAATCTCATCTCTAGAAAGCTGAATAACTTTGTCAACCATGAACTAAAAATTGATATCCTCTTTTTTTTTCATCTTTAAGATAGCTTACCTCTTGTTATTAGTAGTGAGGTTAATGGATTTTTAGTCTCTTTTACTTTTAAATGAACAAATAAATATTTAAAACTTTCTCAATGGTTTTAATTTCTAATATGGTAAATATCGATAGATATAATCCACATAAACAAAAGCTCTTTGGGGGGGGTGGGGGGTGTCTTCATAATTTTTAAGAGTGTAAAGCGGTCCTGAGACCAAAAAGTTTGAGAAATGTTGATCTATTCTAACTTACCTTTGTCGTGATTGTGACGAAAGTACTGAGATCCTGTCTTTCAAATGGCCCATGTCTTTTTCTCCTTGCATTTTGTTCACTATTTTTAGGAGGGATTACAGGAAATCCTTCTCCATGTTTCTTCTCCTTCTATTATTTACGTTTTTTTCAAGATGAGATCACGAGGGAGTTTGATCTCATCTGCTTTATGGTTCTTCTTTATGTGTTTAGAATGGGGGTGTAGGGAATTAGACAGTATTTTTCTAGACGAAAGATTATAGATGCTAGATCAGGATTGGCACCAGATTGTCTTTTTTTAAAGATATTGCGTGGCCATATACGCATTTTTCGGGAGTTAAATTATTTGCGGCCATTTTTGCTTCATTTCCGCAGTATAGGGCTAGGCTTAATCTCGTTTCTTTGTCTAAAACCCATGCACGTTACATCAGAACGATCTAGGTTCTGATTGGCTGAGAGATAACTGCAGTTGAAATGCAGAGCTCTCATTGGCTTTACAACCACGCCGCGCATATGACGTCACGAAGTCGGCGCGTGGGGGTCTTGATTATAAAAGGCCTATATTTCATAGTTTCTTTCTCTTTTAATGAAAAAATAATTGCCAAAGCCGGTTGCCAGTCAAGTCGATTGCCTTCAGTAGGACATTCGAGATTTGGTAAGCATCATTTTTGCGTGAGGACTTTATTTAATTTTTCTAGTCCTAGCCGATCATTTAAGTTTCTTGGGAAGTTTTAGTTTAATTTAATTCTTAACTCCAGAGCCATCAATACGATCTTAGTGATAGACTTGAAAATTTATAGGTCCATTTCATTCCTTGTTGAAAGAATAGCGGCATGGTTTAAAAGTTGAGATATCACCGCTTTGTATTATTGCAAAGTCGGTCGGGAGAGAAACTCGCATCTGCGAATCATATGTATTTACAGAATAGTCGGGAGCGTGTGTAATGTGTATTTTTATTTGTGATTTTAGTGAGAGTATTGATGCTCGCTATTTATATAGTTACGCATATATCTGTGGACGGGAGTGAAAGAGGCATAATTTGGAAGCGCGTGGGCGCGTTGGTTACGGAATTGTTATTGATACGACGTTCAGAGGGACGAGGGGGAGATAAGCACGTGGTCATAAAATTACAAACACGTGGTTGAACTACGGGGTTTTCAATTTGATAACCAGGGGTTATGTATAACTTTTGACGGCATGTAGATGCTAGCGTAAACAGGGTTATAGGTTATTGATTGTGCTTTGTTATTCTGTGTATTCAGAAGATGGAGATGACATTTATTTATGTTAAGGGAATTATTTTGTATTTCATTTGAATGTGATTACTATTATTGACGGGAATTTTAGGAATTCCTTGAGAAGGCTAGTTTTAGTTGTGTTAAACATTACGGCATTAGTGTCAGCGTAAGAAGTAGGCCACAGTACGTCTGCCCAGACGGGCCATTGAAAATATGGTTGTTGCTCGGAGTTAGTCAGGCAGAACAGGCGATCTGGGTTAGCCAATGTTTACCTTGTGGGCTCAGGTAGAGAAGGGAGCTCAGTGGGGGGAGCGGACTTTGTTTGCATGATTTTGTATGGTGGTGCATAACGGGAGAGAGTAGGGGAGCTGTATTGATTATAGACGGGGGAGACTTAAGTGTTAAAGACTTAAGGGTTTGTCAGGAAGTTAATTGTTATTTGTAATAGAGTATTAACGTTTTGTTTAGCTGTTGTTTTTGCTTTTGTCTAAACAGCAGGTGCCGGCTTTTTGTGGGAATGAGAGCGGAATTTTGAGACCACAAAATTTCTCCCACGGCAAAGTTGGGGCATTCGCAGAACCGCAAGGGTTTTACGTTAGTTGCCAGTAGTGGACGGAGAGGAAGAAAATACGTTTTCCCAACCAGGGGAAGACATTTTCCAGCGAATAGGATTTTTGTGGATAAATCCTGAGCTCTGACGCTCGTTACACACGCAGATTTGGCAGGCTGCCAGCGGTGTGGTAATTTTGTGTTCGTTTCTTCACGGCCATAATAAAGCCGACAGCCCAGTTATAGGTACTCGGGCAGGTAATTTCCGAGTGGTAGAAGTCCGCTACAGTTCCAGTCCAGAATCCAGTGGGGTTTTGTTAACCCTCAGTCATCAAGTCCAGAGTTAGTGGAGAGAGATAGGGTAAACATTCTCTCTACTGAAGTCAGCACAGATAGGCAGAACTGTTAGTTTTGGTGAATCATAGCAGAGGACAGCTGCTGAAGTTTAGAGGTGCAGTTAGTTGTGTTCAGGAGATTCCAGGATAGGCTGTGTAGAACCGAAGTCTGTGCAGAGATTGTGTAGTCACTTCGCCGTCGTTCCAGCTATCAGTGGACTTAGAGTTAGAATTTAGAACAGCTAGTTTGGAGTGTAGGCGACATCAAGGGCAGTGTAGTTCATTTCAGTTAACCTTACCTTCTTTCTCCATACAGGTTGCAATTGTGGGAGAAGGGTTGGGGTGGATGCATTTTTTTTAACTGTGCTTGATTTTGTTTTCAGGAGTGCATCCTCGCACTTGATGTATGGGACATGCATATGTTTGTTGTTTATAGGTGTATAATAAACTTGTATAAATTGTAGCTGGCATCAGTCATTTCCTTTAGTACAGTAGCTATATGTTGTCTGTACCTTGGTGTTTGTGAATCTTAATTGAACCTTATCCCCATAGGGTAGTTAGAGGTGGTTCGAGGCCATAGCAATTTAAACGTCCGAAGTGGCGAGGAAAGAATCAACCTCGGTTCTCAACCTCGGAGCCAATGGTCTCAACTTTCACAGTTTGCACTATATTTCTATCTGAATCTATCATTTCAGTCTTTCTTCTTACTATTGCCTTGTCACTATACGTAGACAGTCTCTAGTCCTAAATCCATTTCGTGACAAAGTGGGTGCTATCGTCCGGTGAATCATCTTTGTTACGTTCAATTCTGTGATCTTGACAAAGTGGTGGCGTCGTCCTTGGGATCATCTTTGTTGGGATCAATTCTAGATTCATAGATTGTCTCTGTAGAAAGTTCTGGAAATAGATTTCAAAAAAAATCCCCTAGACTTGAGCTATATTAAGACTGATCCAGCTATAAGTTTTTTTCCACAGGTTCCAGTTAGTATAGATGATAGTGGTTGTAAGGTTGTTTATGACTTAGAAGTAATTGATGGCTAATGGAATTTTTTTCTTGACAGGAAAGTAAATTCGGGTTTTGGGTAGCTGGATAACTTGAATTTTTTTCAGGTAGTTATTAGTCAGACTTGGTGCTAGTCTGAGTGCGGGTTTTTGCGACAGCATATTCCTAGTAGGTAACAGTAAATTTCTTGTTCCTTTTTTGTCATTTCCCCTCGTTGTGAGTACTGCTGATTTGTCAGGTAAGATGGCTGAATTGGTCAAGCTACTTACTGCATGGAAGGACGCAGCTAAAAGCATGGGGATGAATGAGGCCGAGACTAGGGCTTACATTATGAGGGAACAGGACCGGCAGACGGAGAGAGAGAGGGAAGCCCAGGAGAAGATAGCAGAGAGGGAAGCCCAGGAGAAGATAGCACAGAGGGAAGCCCAGGACAACATAGCAGAGAGCGAAGCCCAGGAGAAGATAGCACAGAGGGAAGCCCAGGAGAAGATAGCACAGAGGGAAGCCCAGGAGAAGTTAGCACAGAGGGAAGCCCAAGAGAGGGAGAAGGCAGCAGAGAGACAGCATGAACTTGCCCTGCGTTCACTGGAACTGCAGTACCGATCTTCGGAAGGCAGTTCGGCTAACGGAGATTCTCCCGGAGCAGGGGCAACAGACACCGCAGGAAACGGAGGGCCCCGGATGGCAGCCATGAATTTTCCGATGGACTCTTTTCCTAACGGGAATGAGAAAATTGAGGTATTTTTAGAAAAATTTGAACGGATGGCAAAGGCATACGGGCTGGATGATAGTCTTTGGTGTCTCAAATTATCTCAATCTCTAAGAGGACATGCGTATGAGGTCTATAGCAAGATGCTGGTAGATGACCAAGGTAACTTTGAGGCTCTGCGGAACGCCCTGTTACAGCGATTCCAATGGACTCCCCGGAAGTGCCAAACGATGTTTAGGGAAAGTCGACTGGAGAAAGGAGAAAGTTTTCCCCAGTTCGCGGAGAGGCTGAGGAATTACCTCACTCGCTGGAGAGAGTTGTCGGGTTTGGCTAAATCGTTTGAAGGACTCGAAGAGCTCATCATGTGCGAACAGATAAAGGCCAACATGTCTCCGGACTTAAGGAAGTACCTGGCGGAGCAGGGCGCACAGCAACTGGACCAGATAATTCTATTTGCAGAAAGGTTCCAGACGGCCCAGGCCGAAGTACTGGGCCAGAAAAGAAAACACCCTGACCTGCCAGCCCCGGACAAAGGAGCATCTTCATCGCATTCGCCTTCCTCTTCAGCTCACCAACCGCAAGGGCCGTCTCGCAAGGAGCCCCCTCCCAGTCATAACATGCGCTCCCAGCCGCCTAACAGAACACAGGGGCCGACTTCTCATGAACCCGTCAGGAACCGGGGAGATAATGAGAGATATTGTAGGTTCTGTCGGACTACTTCTCATTGGACAACACGGTGCCCAAACAAACAACCCGCTCATCAGATGGCTTGTTTAAGGCCTGTGAGGGTGAAACAAGGGAAGAAGTGGAAACCCTTCCAGTCAGAGAAGTTGTTTTCCAACAGCGGGCCAGCAGAAGTGAACGGGACTGAGACAACATGCTTATTTGACAGCGGGCTTACATACCCCAGCATAGTCGCCCGACATCTGGTGAAGCCCTGGCAGATGACGAAGGAAAAAGTGAATAGTGGTGGAGTTTTAAGGAAAGGGACTTCACAGTGCTTTCCGGTAGCCAATATTGAGGTGAAATGTAGGTTCGTGTCTGGCACCATCAAGGCAGCTGTAACGGCTCAGCCGGCCTACGACTTCATTCTCGGTAACCCATATTTAGTTTTGGGGAACCCGCCCACACCGATCCTTGCTGATGCAAGGGGGCCTACTGCAGGCCAGATAAGTGAAAAAGGAGAACCCCTAATTCACGGAGCCCCGAGCGAGCTCAAACATAGCTGTCGTGCCAAGGAGAGGTGCAACGCCTCTGACGACAGTGGTATGTTATTTGCAGAGGCAAATTCGCCCGCCAGCCCTGTTCAGCCAACCGGCCAAACAGTGGTGACGACGCCTCTGATTCCGGAAGTACACTCTTTGTTGTCGGGAATTAGGCCCCCGATGGTATTAGCTCCTTCAAGTGAGGGACATACTGACAAGAGCGGTATTACATATGTCAACGACCAGCGCCATCTTCATAGGGCACAAGATAGCGGTCTGAGCGAGCATATAGTTCCAACCAGCCCTGGAGCCCCATCCGACCAGCACTTTACTCAAACGGAGGAGGACAGTGATCTGAGTATCCGTTTGCCTATAGACGGAGATGGGCCCCACAACTCTCGTATCTCGTTTACAGGAAACGACTCTTGTAACGAGCAGCCTGAAAAATTGGCTATCTTTTCCAATTCGTTTCACGGAACATTGGAACCAGTTACTGAGAGCTTTAACTCAGATTCTCCGCGATCTAACGGGATCTTAAACCGTCAAGTGTCACTGCAGGACACATTCCAACTGACGCCAGTAACTCTCACAGGGGAGGGCAAGGTTGAAGGTAGAACCAGGGTGTTAGACGGAGAGCTCCCGTGGTCTACAGTTTCATCTCACCAACTTTTCAGGCCAGAAAAGAGTGAGAAAAGCGACCTTACGCATTTGCAAGGAGCTATTTTGGAGAGCTCTGTCCCGCTTCAGATTGGTAGGGGAAGAGCGAGTCCAGAACCGCTGCCAGGGGCAGATCTTACCTACCTTTCTTCAAAGGTAGAAGCTATTGAGGTCGATCGTGATCCAATAGACACCCAGCAAGAAATCGGAGGCTCTACACCAGAGGAACCCGAGACGTTGCATCAGTTTCGCACGGTACCAGCAGTCACAACTCTGCTGACGCGCAGCGAGGAAGTCGCCATTGCCAGGTCGCCACAGCGCCCGTCGGTCACATCAGCTGACCAGGACAGCCTTTTGACGGTCATAGCAAGGGAAAGTTCAGACCCGCCATTAGACGGCACAGGTCTGAAGAGAGATCAACTCTCCCAACGGAGCATAGGAGCTCATTCTAGGAGAGGAGGAAGGAGGAAACGCAAAAGAGGAAGGTCGAAGAACACTGAATAGGAGGGGTAAGGACAGACAGCCTTGTAGACAGAGTTAAGGGCCAGTGTGAAACACAGAGATTTCAGTAATGAGATCGATGCTCAATCTTCGAAGGTGGGAGTGATGTGACGAAAGTACTGAGATTCTGTCTTTCAAATGGCCCATGTCTTTTTCTCCTTGCATTTTGTTCACTATATTTAGGAGGGATTACAGGAAAATCCTTCTCCATGTTTCTTCTCCTTCTATTATTTACGTTTTTTTCAAGATGAGATCACGAGGGAGTTTGATCTCATCTGCTTTATGGTTCTTCTTTATGTGTTTAGAATGGGGGTGTAGGGCATTAGAACGTATTTTTTCTAGAAGAAAGATTCTAGATGCTAGATCAGGATTGGCACCAGATTGTCTTTTTTTTAAAGATATTGCGTGGCCATATACGCATTTTTCGGGAGTTAAATTATTTGCGGCCATTTTTGCTTCATTTCCGCAGTATAGGGCTAGGCTTAATCTCGTTTCTTTGTCTAAAACCCATGCACGTTACATCAGAACGATCTAGGTTCTGATTGGCTGAGAGATAACTGCAGTTGAAATGCAGAGCTCTCATTGGCTTTACAACCGCGCCGCGCAATGACGTCACGGAGTCGGCGCGTGGGGGTCTTGATTATAAAAGGCCTATATTTCATAGTTTCTTTCTCTTTTAATGAAAAAAAAATTGCCAAAGCCGGTTGCCAGTCAAGTCGATTGCCTTCAGTTGGACATTCGAGATTTGGTAAGCATGAATTTTTGCGTGAGGACTTTATTTAATTTTTCTAGTCCTAGCCGATCATTTAAGTTTCTTGGGAAGTTTAGTTTAATTTAATTCTTAACTCCAGAGCCATCAATTCGATCTGAGTGATAGACATGAGAAAATAGGTCCATTTAATTCCTTGTTGAAAGAATAGCGGCATGGTTTAAAAGTTGAGATATCACCGCTTTGTATTATTGCAAAGTCGGTCGGGAGAGAAACTCGCATCTGCGAATTTTATTTATTTACAGAATAGTCGGGAGCGCGTAATGTGTATTTTTATTTGTGATTTTAGTGAGAGTATTGATGCTCGCTATTTATATAGTTACGCATATATCTGTGGACGGGAGTGAAAGAGGCATAATTTGGAAGCGCGTGGGCGCGTTGGTTACGGAATTGTTATTGATACGACGTTCAGAGGGACGAGGGGGAGATAAGCACGTGGTCATAAAATTACAAACACGTGGTTGAACTACGGGGTTTTCAATTTGATAACCAGGGGTTATGTATAACTTTTGACGGCATGTAGATGCTAGCGTAAACAGGGTTATAGGTTATTGATTGTGCTTTGTTATTCTGTGTATTCAGAAGATGGAGATGACATTTATTTATGTTAAGGGAATTATTTTGTATTTCATTTTGAATGTGATTACTATTATTGACGGGAATTTTAGGAATTCCTTGAGAAGGCTAGTTTTAGTTGTGTTAAACATTACGGCATTAGTGTCAGCGTAAGAAGTAGGCCACAGTACGTCTGCCCAGACGGGCCATTGAAAATATGGTTGTTGCTCGGAGTTAGTCAGGCAGAACAGGCGATCTGGGTTAGCCAATGTTTACCTTGTGGGCTCAGGTAGAGAAGGGAGCTCAGTGGGGGGAGCGGACTTTGTTTGCATGATTTTGTATGGTGGTGCATAACGGGAGAGAGTAGGGGAGCTGTATTGATTATAGACGGGGGGGACTTAAGTGTTAAAGACTTAAGGGTTTGTCAGGAAGTTAATTGTTATTTGTAATAGAGTATTAACGTTTTGTTTAGCTGTTGTTTTTGCTTTTGTCTAAACAGCAGGTGCCGGCTTTTTGTGGGAATGAGAGCGGAATTTTGAGACCACAAAATTTCTCCCACGGCAAAGTTGGGGCATTCGCAGAACCGCAAGGGTTTTACGTTAGTTGCCAGTAGTGGACGGAGAGGAAGAAAAAATACGTTTTCCCAACCAGGGGAAGACATTTTCCAGCGAATAGGATTTTTGTGGATAAATCCTGAGCTCTGACGCTCGTTACACACGCAGATTTGGCAGGCTGCCAGCGGTGTGGTAATTTTGTGTTCGTTTCTTCACGGCCATAATAAAGCCGACAGCCCAGTTATAGGTACTCGGGCAGGTAATTTCCGAGTGGTAGAAGTCCGCTACAGTTCCAGTCCAGAATCCAGTGGGGTTTTGTTAACCCTCAGTCATCAAGTCCAGAGTTAGTGGAGAGAGATAGGGTAAACATTCTCTCTACTGAAGTCAGCACAGATAGGCAGAACTGTTAGTTTTGGTGAATCATAGCAGAGGACAGCTGCTGAAGTTTAGAGGTGCAGTTAGTTGTGTTCAGGAGATTCCAGGATAGGCTGTGTAGAACCGAAGTCTGTGCAGAGATTGTGTAGTCACTTCGCCGTCGTTCCAGCTATCAGTGGACTTAGAGTTAGAGTTAGAATTTAGAACAGCTAGTTTGGAGTGTAGGCGACATCAAGTGCAGTGTAGTTCATTTCAGTTAACCTTACCTTCTTTCTCCATACAGGTTGCAATTGTGGGAGAAGGGTTGGGGTTGATGCATTTTTTTTAACTGTGCTTGATTTTGTTTTCAGGAGTGCATCCTCGCACTTGATGTATGGGACATGCATATGTTTGTTGTTTATAGGTGTATAATAAACTTGTATAAATTGTAGCTGGCATCAGTCATTTCCTTTAGTACAGTAGCTATATGTTGTCTGTACCTTGGTGTTTGTGAATCTTAATTGAACCTTATCCCCATAGGGTAGTTAGAGGTGGTTCGAGGCCATAGCAATTTAAACGTCCGAAGTGGCGAGGAAAGAATCAACCTCGGTTCTCAACCTCGGAGCCAATGGTCTCAACTTTCACAGTTTGCACTATATTTCTATCTGAATCTATCATTTCAGTCTTTCTTCTTACTATTGTCTTGTCACTATACGTAGACAGTCTCTAGTCCTAAATCCATTTCGTGACAAAGTGGGTGCTATCGTCCGGTGAATCATCTTTGTTACGTTCAATTCTGTGATCTTGACAAAGTGGTGGCGTCGTCCTTGGGATCATCTTTGTTGGGATCAATTCTAGATTCATAGATTGTCTCTGTAGAAAGTTCTGGAAATAGATTTCAAAAAAAAATCCCCTAGACTTGAGCTATATTAAGACTGATCCAGCTATAAGTTTTTTTCCACAGGTTCCAGTTAGTATAGATGATAGTGGTTGTAAGGTTGTTTATGACTTAGAAGTAATTGATGGCTAATGGAATTTTTTTTCTTGACAGGAAAGTAAATTCGGGTTTTGGGTAGCTGGATAACTTGAATTTTTTTCAGGTAGTTATTAGTCAGACTTGGTGCTAGTCTGAGTGCGGGTTTTTGCGACAGCATATTCCTAGTAGGTAACAGTAAATTTTTCTTGTTCCTTTTTTGTCATTTCCCCTCGTTGTGAGTACTGCTGATTTGTCAGGTAAGATGGCTGAATTGGTCAAGCTACTTACTGCATGGAAGGACGCAGCTAAAAGCATGGGGATGAATGAGGCCGAGACTAGGGCTTACATTATGAGGGAACAGGACCGGCAGACGGAGAGAGAGAAAAGGGAAGCGGAGAAAGACCTGCGTAAATTGGAAGCCCAGGAGAAGATAGCAGAGAGGGAAGCCCAGGAGAAGATAGCAGAGACGGAAGCCCAGGAGAAGATAGCAGAGAGGGAAGCCCAGGAGAAGATAGCACAGAGGGAAGCCCAGGAGAAGATAGCACAGAGGGAAGCCCAGGAGAAGTTAGCACAGAGGGAAGCCCAAGAGAGGGAGAAGGCAGCAGAGAGACAGCATGAACTTGCCCTGCGTTCACTGGAACTGCAGTACCGATCTTCGGAAGGCAGTTCGGCTAACGGAGATTCTCCCGGAGCAGGGGCAACAGACACCGCAGGAAACGGAGGGCCCCGGATGGCAGCCATGAATTTTCCGATGGACTCTTTTCCTAACGGGAATGAGAAAATTGAGGTATTTTTAGAAAAATTTGAACGGATGGCAAAGGCATACGGGCTGGATGATAGTCTTTGGTGTCTCAAATTATCTCAATCTCTAAGAGGACATGCGTATGAGGTCTATAGCAAGATGCTGGTAGATGACCAAGGTAACTTTGAGGCTCTGCGGAACGCCCTGTTACAGCGATTCCAATGGACTCCCCGGAAGTGCCAAACGATGTTTAGGGAAAGTCGACTGGAGAAAGGAGAAAGTTTTCCCCAGTTCGCGGAGAGGCTGAGGAATTACCTCACTCGCTGGAGAGAGTTGTCGGGTTTGGCTAAATCGTTTGAAGGACTCGAAGAGCTCATCATGTGCGAACAGATAAAGGCCAACATGTCTCCGGACTTAAGGAAGTACCTGGCGGAGCAGGGCGCACAGCAACTGGACCAGATAATTCTATTTGCAGAAAGGTTCCAGACGGCCCAGGCCGAAGTACTGGGCCAGAAAAGAAAACACCCTGACCTGCCAGCCCCGGACAAAGGAGCATCTTCATCGCATTCGCCTTCCTCTTCAGCTCACCAACCGCAAGGGCCGTCTCGCAAGGAGCCCCCTCCCAGTCATAACATGCGCTCCCAGCCGCCTAACAGAACACAGGGGCCGACTTCTCATGAACCCGTCAGGAACCGGGGAGATAATGAGAGATATTGTAGGTTCTGTCGGACTACTTCTCATTGGACAACACGGTGCCCAAACAAACAACCCGCTCATCAGGTGGCTTGTTTAAGGCCTGTGAGGGTGAAACAAGGGAAGAAGTGGAAACCCTTCCAGTCAGAGAAGTTGTTTTCCAACAGCGGGCCAGCAGAAGTGAACGGGACTGAGACAACATGCTTATTTGACAGCGGGCTTACATACCCCAGCATAGTCGCCCGACATCTGGTGAAGCCCTGGCAGATGACGAAGGAAAAAGTGAATATTGGTGGAGTTTTAAGGAAAGGGACTTCACAGTGCTTTCCGGTAGCCAATATTGAGGTGAAATGTAGGTTCGTGTCTGGCACCATCAAGGCAGCTGTAACGGCTCAGCCGGCCTACGACTTCATTCTCGGTAACCCATATTTAGTTTTGGGGACCCGCCCACACCGATCCTTGCTGATGCAAGGGGGCCTACTGCAGGCCAGATAAGTGAAAAAGGAGAACCCCTAATTCACGGAGCCCCGAGCGAGCTCAAACATAGCTGTCGTGCCAAGGAGAGGTGCAACGCCTCTGACGACAGTGGTATGTTATTTGCAGAGGCAAATTCGCCCGCCAGCCCTGTTCAGCCAACCGGCCAAACAGTGGTGACGACGCCTCTGATTCCGGAAGTACACTCTTTGTTGTCGGGAATTAGGCCCCCGATGGTATTAGCTCCTTCAAGTGAGGGACATACTGACAAGAGCGGTATTACATATGTCAACGACCAGCGCCATCTTCATAGGGCACAAGATAGCGGTCTGAGCGAGCATATAGTTCCAACCAGCCCTGGAGCCCCATCCGACCAGCACTTTACTCAAACGGAGGAGGACAGTGATCTGAGTATCCGTTTGCCTATAGACGGAGATGGGCCCCACAACTCTCGTATCTCGTTTACAGGAAACGACTCTTGTAACGAGCAGCCTGAAAAATTGGCTATCTTTTCCAATTTGTTTCACGGAACATTGGAACCAGTTACTGAGAGCTTTAACTCAGATTCTCCGCGATCTAACGGGATCTTAAACCGTCAAGTGTCACTGCAGGACACATTCCAACTGACGCCAGTAACTCTCACAGGGGAGGGCAAGGTTGAAGGTAGAACCAGGGTGTTAGACGGAGAGCTCCCGTGGTCTACAGTTTCATCTCACCAACTTTTCAGGCCAGAAAAGAGTGAGAAAAGCGACCTTACGCATTTGCAAGGAGCTATTTTGGAGAGCTCTGTCCCGCTTCAGATTGGTAGGGGAAGAGCGAGTCCAGAACCGCTGCCAGGGGCAGATCTTACCTACCTTTCTCCAAAGGTAGAAGCTATTGAGATCAGTGAGGATCCAATAGACACCCAGCAAGAAATCGGAGGCTCTACACCAGAGGAACCCGAGACGTTGCATCAGTTTCGCACGGTACCAGCAGTCACAACTCTGCTGACGCGCAGCGAGGAAGTCGCCATTGCCAGGTCGCCACAGCGCCCGTCGGTCACATCAGCTGACCAGGACAGCCTTTTGACGGTCATAGCAAGGGAAAGTTCAGACCCGCCATTAGACGGCACAGGTCCGAAGAGAGATCAACTCTCCCAACGGAGCATAGGAGCTCATTCTAGGAGAGGAGGAAGGAGGAAACGCAAAAGAGGAAGGTCGAAGAACACTGAATAGGAGGGGTAAGGACAGACAGCCTTGTAGACAGAGTTAAGGGCCAGTGTGAAACACAGAGATTTCAGTAATGAGATCGATGCTCAATCTTCGAAGGTGGGAGTGATGTGACGAAAGTACTGAGATCCTGTCTTTCAAATGGCCCATGTCTTTTTCTCCTTGCATTTTGTTCACTATTTTTAGGAGGGATTACAGGAAATCCTTCTCCATGTTTCTTCTCCTTCTATTATTTACGTTTTTTTCAAGATGAGATCACGAGGGAGTTTGATCTCATCTGCTTTATGGTTCTTCTTTATGTGTTTAGAATGGGGGTGTAGGGAATTAGACAGTATTTTTCTAGAAGAAAGATTATAGATGCTAGATCAGGATTGGCACCAGATTGTCTTTTTTTAAAGATATTGCGTGGCCATATACGCATTTTTCGGGAGTTAAATTATTTGCGGCCATTTTTGCTTCATTTCCGCAGTATAGGGCTAGGCTTAATCTCGTTTCTTTGTCTAAAACCCATGCACGTTACATCAGAACGATCTAGGTTCTGATTGGCTGAGAGATAACTGCAGTTGAAATGCAGAGCTCTCATTGGCTTTACAACCACGCCGCGCATATGACGTCACGAAGTCGGCGCGTGGGGGTCTTGATTATAAAAGGCCTATATTTCATAGTTTCTTTCTCTTTTAATGAAAAAAAAATTGCCAAAGCCGGTTGCCAGTCAAGTCGATTGCCTTCAGTAGGACATTCGAGATTTGGTAAGCATCATTTTTGCGTGAGGACTTTATTTAATTTTTCTAGTCCTAGCCGATCATTTAAGTTTCTTGGGAAGTTTTAGTTTAATTTAATTCTTAACTCCAGAGCCATCAATACGATCTTAGTGATAGACTTGAAAATTTATAGGTCCATTTCATTCCTTGTTGAAAGAATAGCGGCATGGTTTAAAAGTTGAGATATCACCGCTTTGTATTATTGCAAAGTCGGTCGGGAGAGAAACTCGCATCTGCGAATCATATGTATTTACAGAATAGTCGGGAGCGTGTGTAATGTGTATTTTTATTTGTGATTTTAGTGAGAGTATTGATGCTCGCTATTTATATAGTTACGCATATATCTGTGGACGGGAGTGAAAGAGGCATAATTTGGAAGCGCGTGGGCGCGTTGGTTACGGAATTGTTATTGATACGACGTTCAGAGGGACGAGGGGGAGATAAGCACGTGGTCATAAAATTACAAACACGTGGTTGAACTACGGGGTTTTCAATTTGATAACCAGGGGTTATGTATAACTTTTGACGGCATGTAGATGCTAGCGTAAACAGGGTTATAGGTTATTGATTGTGCTTTGTTATTCTGTGTATTCAGAAGATGGAGATGACATTTATTTATGTTAAGGGAATTATTTTGTATTTCATTTTGAATGTGATTACTATTATTGACGGGAATTTTAGGAATTCCTTGAGAAGGCTAGTTTTAGTTGTGTTAAACATTACGGCATTAGTGTCAGCGTAAGAAGTAGGCCACAGTACGTCTGCCCAGACGGGCCATTGAAAATATGGTTGTTGCTCGGAGTTAGTCAGGCAGAACAGGCGATCTGGGTTAGCCAATGTTTACCTTGTGGGCTCAGGTAGAGAAGGGAGCTCAGTGGGGGGAGCGGACTTTGTTTGCATGATTTTGTATGGTGGTGCATAACGGGAGAGAGTAGGGGAGCTGTATTGATTATAGACGGGGGAGACTTAAGTGTTAAAGACTTAAGGGTTTGTCAGGAAGTTAATTGTTATTTGTAATAGAGTATTAACGTTTTGTTTAGCTGTTGTTTTTGCTTTTGTCTAAACAGCAGGTGCCGGCTTTTTGTGGGAATGAGAGCGGAATTTTGAGACCACAAAATTTCTCCCACGGCAAAGTTGGGGCATTCGCAGAACCGCAAGGGTTTTACGTTAGTTGCCAGTAGTGGACGGAGAGGAAGAAAATACGTTTTCCCAACCAGGGGAAGACATTTTCCAGCGAATAGGATTTTTGTGGATAAATCCTGAGCTCTGACGCTCGTTACACACGCAGATTTGGCAGGCTGCCAGCGGTGTGGTAATTTTGTGTTCGTTTCTTCACGGCCATAATAAAGCCGACAGCCCAGTTATAGGTACTCGGGCAGGTAATTTCCGAGTGGTAGAAGTCCGCTACAGTTCCAGTCCAGAATCCAGTGGGGTTTTGTTAACCCTCAGTCATCAAGTCCAGAGTTAGTGGAGAGAGATAGGGTAAACATTCTCTCTACTGAAGTCAGCACAGATAGGCAGAACTGTTAGTTTTGGTGAATCATAGCAGAGGACAGCTGATGAAGTTTAGAGGTGCAGTTAGTTGTGTTCAGGAGATTCCAGGATAGGCTGTGTAGAACCGAAGTCTGTGCAGAGATTGTGTAGTCACTTCGCCGTCGTTCCAGCTATCAGGGGACTTAGAGTTAGAATTTAGAACAGCTAGTTTGGAGTGTAGGCGACATCAAGGGCAGTGTAGTTCATTTCAGTTAACCTTACCTTCTTTCTCCATACAGGTTGCAATTGTGGGAGAAGGGTTGGGGTGGATGCATTTTTTTTAACTGTGCTTGATTTTGTTTTCAGGAGTGCATCCTCGCACTTGATGTATGGGACATGCATATGTTTGTTGTTTATAGGTGTATAATAAACTTGTATAAATTGTAGCTGGCATCAGTCATTTCCTTTAGTACAGTAGCTATATGTTGTCTGTACCTTGGTGTTTGTGAATCTTAATTGAACCTTATCCCCATAGGGTAGTTAGAGGTGGTTCGAGGCCATAGCAATTTAAACGTCCGAAGTGGCGAGGAAAGAATCAACCTCGGTTCTCAACCTCGGAGCCAATGGTCTCAACTTTCACAGTTTGCACTATATTTCTATCTGAATCTATCATTTCAGTCTTTCTTCTTACTATTGCCTTGTCACTATACGTAGACAGTCTCTAGTCCTAAATCCATTTCGTGACAGTGATTTAAGCCTGTCCTACTTTTCTTGAAATAGCCAGACAAGAGATATTAAAGAAAAGGAAACATAAGTATGTAATGTAATTCAATTTGTCTGTAATTATTTTGTAATTACACTTTTCTATTAACAGCTTATCAGATCCAATATAAATGAATGTCTTGTAAATTTTTCCAATGTATTGTGCAATATTACTAGCACATTTTCTACAATTAAACATTCCTTATTCACAACTATTTTTTTTTTCCCAACACGTGTCGATTCTACTGCAGTTATTCTTAGCATGAATGCATTTCTGATACTGCATGGATTTTTTGTGCTTTTCAGTTTTGAATGGATAACTTAAACATTTCAGTTTTAAAGTTACGATCTCGTTTCACATGTGCTATGGATAAAAATTGAACTTCAGTCTTTATTGACTTTATCTTTCATTAAACTGTTATTTCCATCTTCAGTATTCTTCTGTAGCCTCAACAATATCTACTGAAATGTTTCCTCTAAATCATTCCTGTCCAGGATAACAACAATGAAATTTGTCACTGCAACAGTTTCATATTTTTCATTCATTTCCACTCGATGCAGCATGTTTCACTCTACCAGGTCAGAATTTGTACACCGAAACTAGCAAAGATACATAAAGTGACATGAAGTGAAAAACAAAATCAGGGGAGTGCCAACCACGTACATGTAACTGATCTCAATCATCTGGAGAAAAGACTGGCTTTGACATTATGTCAAAAGTAACACTAGCTATTGCAGATACCCTGACTCACCCAATCACCACAATCCTATAGCTATAAAGATTGCTTTGTGCAGAATGAAATCTTCTCTCTCCCACCCATCCACCTAGCACACCAACATCACCCCTCCAAATAATAAAATAAAATTTATGATGTGCCCACAGACGTCACCGACAGTATATTTCAATTTCCCAAGATGGCAGTCGATACAAGCCTAAAAATTATAAGCTAAGATCAACACTCAAATGCTTCTTCTAACTCTTTCGCATTTTTACTCGCAGAAATGTATTTACTAGTTTTCAGTCTTATAAAACTATTAATCTAAACGCGTTTTTAAACCTGTGGGACCTAGTTTAAACCATCAATTACAATGGCCGAAATATCAATTAATAAATGGGAGATAATGGGCTAAATACACATTCCAGCTGTAATTGTATAGAATTAAATAACTAGACATTGAGATGATAACTCAACCTGACAGATTATTTTTGTAAATGAAGCTTGGACCTTGCCAATAATTAAAGGCTATTACATTTAACTAAAAGTATGCTCACAAAGATGGTGCGACTGACTATATGATACATTCACTGGTAATGTACAAGCATTTAAAAATCCTGTAAAGATTTGCTTACCTTTTTTGTTTTGATGAATTTGAATAACCCACTATCCATATCTATTTGTGCTACAGGTGTGCTAACAGGTGTTTGGACAAGTGTGGTAGGCACTGACACAGGACCAACAGGGAAGCTGCTGTTGCTGTTTCCTTCATCTGTGGATACTGATGCTGCATCTGACATGATTGTTGCACTTTGCACTCTACTTCTCCTAGAATCACAAAACAGATTGACAAATGTGATCAATTAAGGATAATCAAAGACTCTTTGATTTCAATGTGCAATGTCTAGTAGTAGACAAGTGCGTTTCTGCAAAATATTAAAGCTCTTCTTTCCAGCAGCCAATTACAGAATACATCCTAGTGAAAATTATTTAGGTTTAACAAAAATGTGCTCCAATTATGGTCTCTGGGGCTTGATGTAGGGGAGCAAGGAATAGGAAAACTGCACTCCACTAGACATAACAAAGACATCTTTTCCTTTTCACCCCTTATGGAGTTTGGAGCCACCACTACAGCTGATCCTCTTTTCTGTCTTCCAGCGGTAGTTTCTGTAGTGATCTGTTTTATATGATGAGGTTGTCAGCCCCTCATATTAGTTGCCTCTTCTGGCATGCATGAGGAAGCAGTAGTCCCAGTCTTTCTTTCTCTCTTCGGAGGCCCCAAAAAACTTCACGGGTCACAAAGGCAACCATCTTGGATGTTATTATAACCAATGAAATTTGTCAGCTCGAATGATTAAAGTTGCAGTGTACAGACTGAAAGTAAATTGTTCAAGACACGAGCACAAGAAACATATGATCAACATCATTTCTTATGAAAAGTACACAATTTCTAACTCAGAAATCTGCCTAAAACAAACCTTCTTTTCCTTTTGTCTGGTCTTCTCACTGGCTTGTGTGGAGATTCCTCTTTTATTGTCCCAGGGGTCTCTGGTAGAGTTGGTGATGCTACTGATGGAAGGGCAGTTGCAACGAAGTGTTTACCACCACTGCCAGGACTGACTGCACTTGTACTCTCAGATTTAACATCTCCTGCAACTACTGAGGATTTGATTTCCTCATGATCCTCAGATGCAGGTTCTGTCTTAACAGGTTCCACTCCATCACATGGGCCATCTTGCGAAGTGGTGCGAGAGTTGGTAGTACTAGCACAAGTACTACTGCAATCAGTTTCGTGCTTCTCGAAGTTGTAAAAAATGAGAGATGTTATTCAAAAGAAAAAATGTTTAAAGTACCACTGTAAAGGTGCTCATTAAAAAAAAAAAAAACCATTAATATATAATATTTGAATTCCACATACACTAGAAACGAGCTACGAAGATTTTGTAAAAGAAACCAATGCAAATAAAAAAATTATACAGACCAAAATGAGAGTGGTACTCAGCTGTAAATGGGTACATGACTATGGTATTGAGTTAGGGAAGGCAAAGGTAGAGGAAGGGAACTGGTCACCCCCACCTCATAAAGCTGGACCCAGTATAGTGAAGTTTCTAACACCTTTACCTTTATCCTTTTTACACTCTGAGAAGTTAGCACATGCTGTGGTAGCAGGTAAAACTAATGTGGAAAAGATACACAGAGAGGCAAAGGAAGAAAATACAGCACAGTGTGACAACACCGCATAATATCTAGTTAACAGCAGAACATTAGGTACTGGAAGATGTAGTAAGACTGTCAATGTCAGCAGGCTTGGTACTTTTTGGGAAAACACAAACAAATAATGAAGGAAACCACAGGCCTGCGAATAAGGTAAAGGATCCCGTTATGTGCCCAGTGAGGCATAATGGGAATATGGTGTTAGGCCCATTTTTTCTTGACCATCGGCACATTAGGGATGATGTGGTCAGCATCACGCCGGCCACCTTAACCTTCCCAGAGTTGTCTGGTACCCAATTCATGAGGCTGGGGAGACCCCGGAGCCGTTTGCGGTCTAAAAAATCCCACCTCAACTGGGGGTCGAACCATGGACCACCGAGCTAGGAAGCCAGTGCACTAACCACTGCGCTACCGTGGCCTGCGAGTAGTAAAATAATAAGCCAATAAATACAGGTAAACGGCAGGAATTCATAAGACAGAAAAGAGTGAGGAAAATGCACCTGAAAGCAAGGTGTCATAATAGCAAAACACATAGACCATTAACACTGAGTTCACTTGTAATGTATTACACCTTTCAGATAAGCACTCATTACAGATTAAGTCATATACAGTTTATAGTGCACAAAATCTTATTTTACACCCTAGCTAGTGAAGTATTGCACAATGATAAGAAATACAGATGACATATTCAAGTGAAACCTTTACAACCTGGAAAAAAAATTTAATCTCTTAATGGGGCTGGATAAACTAAAATTTATATTCTTCAGACTGACAAGATGACTTATACCAAAAGTGAATGATTTTGATATGTGAGCATTAGTCCAAAGCATATGCTTTTCTCAAAAACATAGCTCATCAACCTAAGTGTTGTAATTCTCTATTTAAAGTAACAGGCTGACCTCCTATATTCACGCAACTTCTAAGAATTCATGAAATGTTTGCCTGACAGACATTTTTGTTAGATCTACAACCTTTATAAGAAACTTAACTACTTCTTCCTTCTGTGTGCAGTTATAGTTTTGTTTTAGCATTCACAGTCTTGCATTATTCCTCTCTGTTCCTGATATATCTTTTAACTCTTAGAAGACGTGGTGGTTTTCCCACATTAGATGCAAGGAATTTTCTGTTGCTTTGAGTTTTTATACAGTTTTAACGTTTTAGGACCTGTTCTTTCCGAGTTTTTTTTCTTTTTAAAGTATGGTAATGCTATACTTAGTTGTAGAGGAAATTGAATGAGGATTAATCAAATACAAAATTAGGACAAAAACGGAACAAATACATGGTTCAAACTGGCCCTGAAAACTGACTTCCCATCATGCGAAAATCAGCCCTGAACACCGGCCTCTCGTCCTTCAAGAGTTAAGTGTCATAATCTAATTCATTCAAGACCAGTCCAACAGGACTAATATTTTCTTATGCCTCATTTTAAACTAAAAATACAAGCCAAAATTTAACCGCGATGATTAAGATATAACACTTTTGATCTGCTGAACAATCGTTTTTTTTTTTTTTTTTTTTACCTTTTTTAATTTGGGATCTCCATGACACTTTTTGGGACAAGTCTCTCCACGAGCCTGTGCCTCCTTTTTTCGTTCTTCTCGCTTCTCCATCTTTTCAAAGGCTTTCATAATGGCATCAAGTTTTCTTTCTTCTCTTGTCTGTGGTAAATACAATGTTTAATCTTCACCACCACAAAATATAATTAGCCAGAGAAAATGTAACCATATCAAGTAACATCTTTCACTAGCAAAAGAACAATATTCAAAATTAAAATTTCACAATAATCAAGAGGTTACAGGCGTTCGACAATGGGTGCCTGTGTTGAATAGAAGAATTAAAATGGCATTACAGGATCTGCAATGTGACGACAACCAAACAAAAAAATAATAATTAAAAGCCAAATACCAGCGGAACAAAATGTGAGAAGCAGATATTAGAGGTGGATAGGAATTTAAACACTGAAGAAGCTCACTAATAGCATTACAAGGCTGTCCTGAAACCCCCAAGGTAAAAGAGATAGGAAAGTGGATGGAGAAGGAAAAAGAAGGTAGGGTAGACACAAGGATAATGAAGACACGGGGAGAAAAAGGAATTCTATACAGAAAAGAATGCAGATCTGTGAAGGTTTACCATTGTAAGGAGTAAATTACATTTAGAAACTGTTTAGAACTGCAACATATAGTATAAGGGCAAGCGTAGTACACACATAAAACAGATCTCTTGTCTAATTCTAATGATGGCAAGTAACTTTAACAATACCTAGTGTCTTATTATTTTCACAATAGCAATTAAACACTGACAAGTGCACAACATACTCACTTAACAAAGTTAATCACAGAGACATTTCAGCCAGTCATACATGTTTTAAAAACAGTGTCTACAAGACGTGATTAACACAATGAAGGAAAAATTCAATTTGTTATACTGGAAAAATTCTATCATGTAACATATATTAAGAGATACAGAGGATGAAAAAGATCCACTATTTAGTTAGAAAGCAACCAGACCAACGCATCGCTATGTTTTTGTATTAAAGGTATGAGAGTATTAGCAATAGTGACTGGTTGAGGGAGTAGCTGAAAAATTTTAACATTAAAAAAAAAGATAAATAGAAAAAAAAAAGCAAGCAAGATCATTTAGCCCACCCATTGGAAAAAAACATCAACTGATCTCTTAATATGCTTAAAGGCAACAGTGGTTTGAGATATAAACAATTAATACATTTAGAAGTTAAAGTGAGAAAGCAAGGATGGAAAGAATCCTCAGGAAATAACAACTAGTATATGTAACCAGGTTATGTGCCCAATAAGAAAACACGAGAACAGTATGAAAGCTAAAGAGAACCTGAGGAAAAACAAAAGGAAACCAAAGCAACCAGTCTCATCGGTGCAGCTGAAGAAAAAAGTACAAATCAGAAATCAGTGACAAAGAGCAGCTAGTGATTTGTCGCATGAGGCAATAAAAATGAGTGGACGATAATGATGATGTTCTGAGCCTTTTAAATTACTGAATGCATGGAAAAAAAACCACAAAATTCTCTAGCTCACCAATTTCCTTGGGCACTCTGATGATGAATGTGTTTCATCCGATTCCCCTACCACTGGAGCCGCTGCTTCAGTTTTTAAGTCCAATGATTCCTCTAGATCCTCCTGGCTATGCCTACGCAAGGATGGACGCCTCTCTTTCTTTACTTCAGTATGATGGCAATGGCCTTCTTTGTTTTCTTTATCTTTTGGCTTTGGCTATAAGTGAGATCATTTTAATAAGATAGTTTTTACTGACAACAAACTGACAGATGTACTTTTTGCAGAAAGTGCTAAAGAATAGCTGACAAAAATGTATGTATCTTGCCACTACTGATTTTTCCTAACAATTAAAATGTTTTCTTAATATGGCATCCATGACAGACAGATTTTATGACTAGTACGAGCATTTGAAACACTCTGAAGATAAGAACTGCCCCAATTAACCTTGTGAACTAAAAGCTGTAACCTTAATTTGGTCAGGCGGTTGTAATTTGTATTTCCACTCTAGTGAAGCACAAGCCATCAACAAATGGCACTCTGGCACAACTTGTCCTAAGTTATTTTATTCACTTTCCCATGGTTTCAGACAAAGCTTTAAAGTCTCATTTGGCACTACAATAATGTCACCGTGTTAGGATCAAAGAATAATCCTATCTTTTCATGCATTAAAATGGGCTTCTATCACTGTAAGTCAGATTCATAATCTTTCATATGATGCAACAAAAATTTTTTTTTTTTTTTAAATTCTCTCTTCTCTGTATTTAAGTACTAAGCTGGTAGCACCAACTGAAATATTGTTCAGACAACTGAAAATTGAAATATTGTTCAATCAACTGAAAATTGAAATATTTTTCAGACAACTGAAAATTGAAATACTGTACACATAACTGAAAATTACTTAACATATTATTAAAGTGAATACAAATTTGGCAGAAAATTTTAATTGTAGAAAAACAATTTGTCTGAAACACCTAGATAAGAAAATCAGATGCCAAAGTTTTTTTACTGCACATATATCTGCTCCAGTTACCCTAATCCTGCAAAGCCAATCTTCGCCTCAGATGGCTGCTTGTGGTGTTCAAAACCATGGACATATCAGTAAGTTTAAGACTGGGCATGAAAATGATGTGCAGGCTCAATAACAATCTGAGCCAAATGCCTCATAAAATGTGGCATGCCTTGTATGTTGTCACTGGATACTTTTCAAGCACATAATAAAATGGAGTTCATCTTTCCACTATGCTTAATGGCAAAAGTAGTAAGACAAAACAAGAAGTTAACCTAATCAAATACAATATAACAAATATATCTGAGCACATGTAAAGCTTCTCAATCTTCTACAGCCCTCAAGATTCTTAGTTGCAGATGCAATCCTCCTATCTTTTCTGTTCCTCTCTTAAAGGGACAGCATTTTGAAATTTGTGAAATGTCAATTATACCAGTTAGTATAGGAGGGGAGGTTCTTGAAATCACTGTATATCCCTGAACTGTTGTTTTCATTTGGTTGCTTTTCGGGCCTTTTTTATTTTGGCATAAGCCTGATTTGTTGTGTCATAATACATGTACTCTCTGAACTCACACATACAAAGTATATTTTAAAAAACAAAAGTAGAGTTAAACTTGCCTCCTTAGTCTTATGTTTTTCTTTAGTCTGAACAACTGGTGCAAGAGCTGGCTTTTCTTCTTTGATAGAATCCTCTGATAACCTGCTTCCTCTCCTTGATGATGTGGCTGACTTAGGTGGCTGGGGATGTGTTGGTGCTTGCTGAAATAATAACATTTGTATTTCTTTAATTCTTTTCTTTACAGACTTATAAAACAAACAGCAAATTACATTCATTAACTTCAGATGTAACCACATAAAGCTAAGACTCAGTCTAGGTGAAGTCTCTAACATTTCACTCCCCTACAGCAGGTTACCTTTGCTGAAAGAAACTTTAACATGCCAAATGACCCATCGACTCACCCCAGTCCTGACATCCAAAGATCCCAATGACTACAAAGAAGTAACTGATAAATATAACATTTATATTAACACTGTGCTAGCTGTATCAGACATGAATATTAACCCGAGAACACGAAAGAAAAATTACTTCTCTGTGAAAAATGTCTGGAAAAAAGCAGCTAACAGAATATGAAAAGATGTAGTCAGGAGTGAAGATTTCTTCTCAAAGAGATCAGGGCCAATGAGAAACAAAGAATAACTTGATTTGGGCGTCTTTTGAAGATAGGCATATAACTTCAAAAGGAAGCAAGGAATCAGGGTTGATCTATGAAACAATCGAGGTATAGACAGACATCTTGAAGTAATGTTAATTTTAATCAGAATCATCGTCATTGCACTCCGGGCAAACCCATTGGTGCTCAGTCTCCCTAAGCAAATGTCAAAGAGTATGAATGCTAATTGTTCCTGTTGTGCATTGGTTGTATACACGCCAGATGCGTCCTCTCATACGTCCATCCCTGCTGGTCTTACGTTTGATGCCAAAAATCCATCAGTCTTAGCCTTGATGATTCATCGATTGCATTGTCATTCTCTAAAAGCCAATCATGAATTGCCTTCAGTATTTCTCTCTTTTCCATGTTCATTTCACCGTCTATGGGTGCTCTTGAAGCTAGTTTGTCAGCTCTGTCATTGCCACGTACCCCTGCATGACCAGGACAGTTCTTGAAGATTCGATGCTTCTATGGAGGTTTTCCATTCATGTCGGAGCCATCCATTTTGGACCTTTCGAAGCATGGATTGTGAGTCTGATACAATAACTGCCTTTGTTAATATAAAGTATCAGACAGCCACCTTAAGGCAGCAGTAACTGCCTCAACCTCCATTCTCATGCTGGAGGTTGTTATCATGTAAGCCCGGCTATGTTCAGCGACAGTTCAGCCCTTTACTCTAGCAGAGAAGCCCCACCCTGATTTATTACCACGGATTACAGACCCATCAGTGTACACAATGGCATCATCATCCCCAGCATTAACATTTATAAGCTGATAAATTTCAAGCTCTGCTCTCCCATTGGCCCAAGTTCTGCACTCTCTGCCAAGGCTGATGATGACTCGCTGGTAGTTCATCCAGCTCTCATCTGACTTACTCCACTTATCTCCCTTGAATATATTTTCAACTGTGGCCACCTGTCTAATAGTCTTCTCTGCCTGCGCCATCCAGGACATCCCCCCCCCCCCACCGAAGTAATACAACATGACAACTTACCAACCTACAATTGCTAAATCAGAGGCACATCTCCAATCCAACCTGCAAGTCTGGAAGGAAGAGCTGGAGAAGAGAGGGATGGTCATAAGCAGCTCTAAAACAAAATCCATGGTGATATCACGAGAAGAAAGAAGACATCAGATTAAGCTGGGAGAACTGGTCCTGGAGCAGGTCGACCACTTTAAATACCTCAGAGCTATTATAGACCGAAAGGGAGGCATCAAAGAAGAGTTGGCCACTCAAAAAGCAGCAGCTGGGAGACTTTTTCAGGCCATAAATCGAGGATTCCTCAGCAAGAGAGAGGTTGGTAAGAAAACGAAGATGGCTGTATACCGCTCCACCTATGTCCCAGTCTTGACATATGGATGCGAGCCATGGGCAATGACTACAACCCACAAAAGCCAGATCCAAACCTCAGAAATGAGGTATCTGAGGAAAGTGGTTGAAGTAACAAGAAGAGACATGGTACGCAACCAGACGATATGTCAAGGCCTTAAATCCTACCCCCTGCAGACGCAAGTAGAACAGTCCCAATTAAGATGGTTTGGCCATGTCTGCAGAATGGGAGAAGATCGGCTACCACGACAAGCATGGGAAACAAAGAGCCAAGGATCCAGACCCCCAGGACGACCCAGAGTCCGCTGGGAGGACAACATTAGACAATCTTTGAAGGACCGAGGACTAGAATGGAACCAGGCCAGGAGGAAGACAGCCGATAGGATAGCCTGGCGCTCTCTCTTCCAAACCTCTACACCTCACAGTAGAAGGGGAACGACTAAGTAAGTAAGTAGTAACTTACCAACCTACAATACATGCATAAAATATGAAACCAATAATCATCGCGCCTGCCACACTTTCCGGCATATGCAGTACAAATAAGAAGAAAAGGCTTTAACAAAACAATGTACAAAATATACCAAACCAAATTAGGTATGATTGTGCTACTCATTTAAAAAAAAAAACCTGGAATGGGTACACACTGGCAATGATTCTGGCACTTCCAGTTTTAGGCTGGTGACTAAGTCTGGTTGGCCATCAAGCAGGGCTGAAGCAGCAAGCAGTGTACAGACATTGGATAATTTTACAGGGCTGCTGATAGGAGGATGAGGACTAGCAGCTACAGTTGTTGTCAACTTCATCTGCAAAGCCTTCACTGGCAATAAGGAAGCTTTAGTTGGACTTCCCTGAGAAGAGCTGGAGTTTAAGCGGTCTTCTGAATTGACCTTGCCTCCTTCTTTAGCAGATGGCTGTCGTTTGCGCTTCACACTTAAGTCTGCAACTGATGACCTTGAATGGAAAAACAAGGTAGATTATACGATGACAGCAGAAATAGTCTCATTTAAACATTTTAAATGTTTTAATATTACGCCCAGATCCTATCAACACAAGATGAGGAATGGAGAAGGACAATATAAAATTCTTCTATACCCGTTACTCTTTATATAAATGTGCAATTTAATCAACACTAAAGTATCAGTCTAGTGGTGAATGCCTAGACACACAGGAAGAGTATGACAAAAGTGAAGAATGGATGAAACATATGGACATACAGACACATAAATGGTGATGCATTTGACACTGGCTTAATCACCCTAGGAATATAATGGTGTTTATAACCAACCAACATTCCAACTAATTAATAAACCCCTTAATTAAGAGTAATTACTCACAGTATATTATATAACCTACAAATGCCAACCAATTTAAAAAGCCTACAAAAATATGCTGTATATGCAACAGTAGCTAGCTAGCTCTGCTTCTAAAGTTACGCTCACGTATAACCACAATAAAAAGTTCTTACTTCTGGGCATTCTTCATTCTCTTCCAGTATTTAGACACCACACAATTGCCCTTGGTACAGGCACATTCAACATAGTAAGAACTGCAAAGACAAATGAATCATTTATCTTACTGTCAACAATTTCAAAGAGCAAATGATTCCACCAGTAATTTCTATTTGCATACCTACTATTTGATCATAGTTTGCCTTCTACATGGGGAAAATACTACCTACCAATCTTTCTTTTTATCAACTACCAACTTCTCCTTCTAGTTCCTACTGGAGTATAAGGCACTGATAATTTTTTGTTCATGTGTACTTGTCTGGTGTAAATTTAAAAAAAAAATTCACAATCCATATAACAACTTATGGTTGGTCCTATTTCACGCACTCCTATCTCGAGAATATCAAGTAAAATAATGACAATGTAATTTTATTTCTGTTGCTGCCATGTTTAAATTTTGATGTAAGAATGTTGCACAATAACTTAAATGGACAACTTTCTTTTAAAACAATAGCTGTAACTAATCTAAAAAAGCTTATTTTTGGCCAAACTTCATGCACATATTTGGCTTATATTAAGTCAAATAACATCAATGTCACTTGATTTCTATTGTTGCTGTGTTAAAAATTTCACACGACAATAGTGAAACATAATTTATATGGGTTACTATCTCACTATCTAAATTTAAAAATAAAAATGTCAAAATTCTACGAATTCTTATGTTTGGCCAAACTTCATGCACTCAAATGTCAATTGTATTATGTCAAAAAAAAATAATAATAATAATGTAACTTGATTTCTGTTGTTGATGCAAATGAATTAGACAGAACACCTAAAAAAAATAAAACAATGTAAATGAGCCACCTTTTTAATCTAATTTATTTTAAAATATGGCAAAACTAGGAAAAAGTTGATTTTATCTCCCTACTTCAAGCGGTCAGAAATCAATTTGTAATTTAAATACACAATACCAACTTTCGTGCATGATGCGTGATGCCATATGATGATGGATGGTATCCGCATGTCTGGTTTTGTGTAGTGTGCAGATGTGTTCAGTCAAAACAATGTTCATACAAAAATAACAGGGCAATCCACATAGGACGTCAGTAAACTCACGACGTATAAAGTCAATGATTCTTGAAACAGCCGTTGACGTTTTTCTTCATTATTTATTGTGGACGCCACAGTGACAAAATGGTTACGCGAATATGTAGACACATCAAACAGTCATTATCACAGCAACATTCAATACAGCAATAGACGGTAGACAGCATTACAATGATGAGTCAGATGCATGTTATATTTCATAGTGCTGTAAATGTAGTCAGGTGGAAAACTCCATCCTTTTCTATAACAGCCAGGAGATAACCAGATGTATGAGATCAGTTCACTCTCCTTAGTTTGACTTCAGCAAGACAGACACGTCTGCCGAAGTATAAATAATGTCCTCAAAAAATATCCTCTAGATAATAAAGGTTTTCCAAACCTAGTTCATTTAACAAAGTAGCAAGTAATGGTCCTTGGTACATGCATCAACCGATGCAGTACAATGCAGCGACATGTGAGCTGGGAAAAAAACATCTCGTGACGACGACTTTCGAAGACAGGCTATGAATCGAAATCGCTCACGACCCAAAATCGATAGAGTTAATGAAAAAAGTCAATTTACCTTGCTTTCAAGAAATACAGAAATATCACGCCTCCCGGCATGTGCAAATACACTAGAGGTATTATCCCGAATAAACGAAATATCCATAAGAGGACTACACATCCCTGACAGAACAAAAAAAAAAGCGGAGATCCCCTCTTCAACGAGGCATCTCTTTCGCCATTCCAAATCGCTCACTCCACTAGTGGTGGGCGGAAACCGATCGACCAAGAAGCAAGACAAGTCATGCGCAGTCCAGCGCAAAATGACCACAGCTCAAACTTAACTGCATTCGATACCAACGCGAGAAGACAAATGCTTACCGAGAAAAGTGACTATAAATTTCAAGCAGTTGTTGCCCTTGCGTTATAAAATAGATATTGTAATAAAATGATGTTGCGAGAATTTATCACGCAACAGTGCACTTATATCAGCGTATTAAAATTATAGAGTAATCTAGGGTTTCATAAACACGTGTACATAGCCGATGCTTCTTCACTGCATGCAAATTAAGCTAGCATTTGATGTAGTCTCTACTTATTTTATTGGTCAGAATATAGAGGGAGACAACTAAACCATTATGTGTATGTGGCAAAACATTTAAAACAGTTCATGAAACAGTTGGTTAAAAAAAAACAAAAAACAGATTGGTATCTACAGAAGGAAACCTACAAAAGACCCAAGCCCGAGGGATACAAGGAGTCTGAATAAGATATAAATTTACAAATTATTGTCTTACATAAATAAGATATAAATTTACAAATTATTGTCTTACATATTGTGAAACTATAATTTTCATTACTATTCTTGCATAATATTTTCTTTTCTCAAAGAAAAATTCAATTAACTCCAAAGTCACATCATGAAATACACTTTACATTAGGAAAAAAAGGTCATAAAAACACTGATTTTAAACTACAAATAGATTATCATGGATAGAGATGAATGGAACTGGGCAGCATTTGTGTTAACTAGATGTAAGGACTTGGAAGGCATAAGAAAAAATTAAAAAAAAAAAAAGAAATTATCTTAAATTATGAAAATCTTACCAGTTTTCATAGTTGTAGTCAAAAGGAATGGTGATTTCTGAACCAGTTAAAATGTCTTTCTTTGATACGATGACAAAATAAACTTTCCCCTGTGAGAGTATGTGCTGCACCTAAGTTTTGATTAAAAAAAAAAAAAAAATTAAAATAAAAAGGGTCATCATCATACAGGAACCTTGAGCTGACTATTGCCTTTTTTAGTCATTAATGTGGAAGTCTGAAGGCGAGCGAGGAAGACGAATACTGTACATATAAAAGTATTTTGTGCCTATATTAAAGACAGCCAATTTCAGCCATACAATTAAGAGCCAATTACTGCAGGTCTCTCTTTCTCTCTCATAAATTGTATTACGTTAACTACACCCAAAACGCACATAAAATAGAATTACACACTGAAAGGCATAGGCTATTTATTTTAGCGACAAATACTAACAACTAAATTCCACTAGTATGTACATAAACCTACCTCAGAATTTGGACTACATGATCGTCTTACAAATCTAGCCTCATTGCCATATACTCGAGCATCAACACAGAGATCAACATCAAGTTTTGAGTAGAACAGAACAAATGGTTGCAATCTGCAATAAACAAATGGTGAAATTAAGTTAGGAATAGCATAATCAATACATTTAGCTCCATGTGAAGCACACATCTTCAATCAGTTCATGCTAAGCCTCCCATCTTCTGCCATTCATTCAACTTCTTTCTACGTCTTATTTGCCCTGTTAAAAGTCTGTCTCCAATTCCTTTTGCCGAGCATTTTTCAGCTCTCACTCTACTTCTTTTACCCTTGGGATTTCAGAACAAGAACTGCCTTGTGTAGCGTAGTTCTGAACCAATATCTAATGGCAATTAACGAGAGCCTACCTTACTTACCTATATCGGTATGTCAACATATGTTTTGACCAATCGCTGCACGAGCCGAAAACCCGCCGCAGGAACCTTAGGCTGCAGGACAGCTAGATGGAATTTGTGCAAACGTGAATGTGTGTTTGTGACTTCAGGCCAAAGGATAGGGTATGTCCCTCGGAACAGTGAGCACAGTAAGATAACAGGAATCATAAGCTTTCATTAGATACATGGATTTAAGTTGTAGAAGCATGGACACAGGAGTTATGAGTGATTACATGCAGTAATAACTTAGAGCGAAGGCTGTTTTCCCCGGTTTGGACTGCGATTGCAAACGCTACAAGGGAGGCAGAAAAAGGATAGCTTGTTAAAATGGTAGCGCCCAATCGGCCGGTTTAAACAAGATTTGGATGGAAGGAATCGGTTGGGAAACACCGGAATAATAAATTATCGAAGTTTTGTAAGATTTACAGATCGGGGAGAAAGCGTCAACTTTACAGAAATTTTGGTAAACTAAGCTGACCCGGGCAGCCAATGGAATCGCTTGTCTTTTGTTCGCCCGCTACCTGTAATAAAAAGGAAAGCAAATCTGGAATATTTCTCTTGAACCGCCATAAACAAATTCATCAGAGGACAGATGTCAGATTCTACCACAGAGCTCCTTTGCCATTTGCCAGTGAAGCAGAGACTGCATGGGTTTATTAAAAACCTGTTGAATCTGAGTTGTGGGTAAGAGAATTAAGTCATAAGATGTATAATATTAATTACTAGTGGGTTATGGAAGTGATTTGTGTGTAAAATCTCATTGTGTGATTCGTAGAAGGAAAGCTGCTTTGTGCTGTATAAATTATGTTCAACATTAAAGCTAAGGCAGTACGGAATGAGGGTTGTTAGTTTCAGAAGCTTTTAAAGCCTTTTCTGATTGCTGGACTGGACAATACTATCAGGAATAAGTAAAAGAGGAAAGATTGTAATTTAATGTATTGTTTGAGTATACACTCACCATAAGGCCTATGCAGTTTTAGTGATGTCAATCATGGACATATTAGGAAAGTGTGTGTGTGTTGTAATGTTGTGTTATACTATTGCATAAACCTATTTGTCACTGACTGAGTCTACCTTTCCTGTGTTACCATCACTTATTCTGAACTGCCTCACTAATCTACGATCTGGGTATGAGGATTTTAGAGCCAGATGCTATGTAGGACCTATTACATTTCAGGTCAGAGGTATCCTGTCACTCATCTTGTTAGCAGAGACGAATATTGTTGTTGTACCTAGCGGTGTATGATTGGAACAAGCACCCCGTACCTACATCAGTTTGAAGAGTGAGGACCCTCAGTGTTGGGCTTCTCCATCTTTTATTCCTGCTTCAAGTTAAAAGGCGGAAGCGAAGAAGTTAAGTCTCATTAGACAAGACTGACTCGCAGAGCATTGGCATACCACACCCGGTCTAACTTTGAAGTGATGAAAAAAGTGATCTCAGTAACATTGTAGTCAGAGTGACAGTTTTCAAAAGCTACATAACATAGAAATATTTTGAATTCAAGTGATCTCAGTAACATTGTAGTCAGTGACAGTTTTCAAAAGCTACATAACATAGAAATATTTTGAATTCAAGTGATCTCAGTAACATTGTAGTCAGTGTGACATTTTCAAAAGCTACATAACATAGAAATATTTTGAATTCAAGTGATCTCAGTAACAGTGAAGTCATTGTGACAGTTGTCAATATCTATCACCCAAATACTGAAGATAAATTCAAGTACCATCATTAACATTGGTTCCAGAGTGATTAGTTGAACTAGACTATTTTCATAACAAGGGAGCCTTAGCAACAAGGAAAAGACTTTATTTTAGTAATTGACTTTTAGTAGGTGTACATACATGCAACATCATCAGTGTATTTTTAATTTTTGGTTTTGTGTTTACACAAACAAAACACAACGGATGAATGTACATAAATAAAATTAAGAAATTGTAGTGCACTGGTTTGATTACTTTATGTCAGCTTTGAAGTCATTTTACTTTGAATTTAATTAATTCCCCTAGATACCATAACAGCCCATAGGTATAATTCCGAGACAGGCACCATACAAAACTGGTACTGAATATTACTATCTCGGCCAGTAATTCTTTACAGCCTGACTTTAAACCTATGAACTCTATACACCATTGCTCTTTTCTGAGAATGGGGTATTTCTTATAAGACCAGACTCTTCTCTGGCAACTATCCTTGTATCACCTGATACACCTTGTTGTCCTTATTCTTCATAAATTATGTAACCTCTCGCGACACCTTGTAATGTTATCAACTAATTTCCTCAATGTGAATTATACCCAATGCCAGCATCTTCTTTTCGCCTCATACAACATTGGTTCTTGTTTGGTCCTTTCCATCAGTTCCATACTCGCAATCTTATCATACCATTCTAATTTTTCTCGTCTGTAAGAACCCATTAACTGATATTTGTAGCTTCTTGGTTGTCATATTTGTTGTTCTCCATGCTTCATTGTTGTTTGTTGAAGGCCTATGCTCCTTTGGGAGTGGAGGGTTATGAATGTTTCATTGTTGTACAAAAGGACTTCTGTTGACTCCGTTTTATCGTTGAGTTCAGTTTATACTGGTGAAGTGGTAGCTTAAAACGCGAATGGTTAAAATGAACGAATGTCAACAATATTCTTCAAACAAACTTCAACAAGTAGTATTGAACTGGGTGAACTGGGCAAGTACTGGCAGTACAGAAGTCGGTGGTGACTGTACATAGATTTTATTCAACACAGCACATACGGAGTGGACAAGACTAACATCGTCACAGGCGCAGAAATCATACGTCAACATGTTGATAATTACTTTTAAAGTTCCTGAAGATTCTCTACTAATAAAGTCCTCTGACTCAAGTGACTGAGGATCACAAAAACTGTTACCATATACTATTCCGCTCATTCAAGTCCATTGACCTTCCTTCAAGGACGTACATCATGGTAACGTATTCATACTCCAGGATAAAATTCTTCCATATCATACTTCATAATCCCAGACTTTCTCCATACATCCCGTTAGATATAGTTTTCAAACAAAGTCATACATGATAATACGAACAGGTTAGAGATTCCAGTTGACTAACCTCTCCCATTCTATGCCACGCTTCTGGCATTGTAGTAACAGTATATTAAACATGTGAAGCATATAAATTCATTAACTTGATTTCTTGTAGGTATTCTCCCTCTACGAAAAGATTCAAAGGCTATCGACTCCGTGTGTCCAATTCTAGGAATGTCATCTACGATGAATTCCCGCTAGACCATTAATAGGAGCGGCCTGATACTTTAATGTACATAAATAAACATGCCATAAGAAATGGGGCGACACTTACTTTATACTTCCACTATTGACTTCGCCATGAAGATCAATAGATACGAATACAACTGATGGCTACTTCACATTTGCCAAGAATCAAAGGATAACACAGCGGACATAAATATGGTCCGAGCTGCCCCTTACATGACGTCAGAAACTACTCAACTAGGTTACACGTGCGTCCAAAGCAACTCACCCTGCATTGTGCACGTCAGTGCGTGAATCAATCGAACGCCCAAATAATATAACTATATAAAACTGGTGCGTACATTTGGCAGGACCGAAGACTACCCCCGTAGGTAATAAATGTACGTAACAGCTCCCTTATCACCTCCCCTTAAAAAAATTAATTCTATTAATTTTTTTTTCGAACTAATTACTCGAGAGAGGTGAGTCAAAACTACAACAAGATTTATGACATGCATAAAATTATATCATATTAAGAAAAGAATATTAAATGAAAACAATATAACTAAATGATAGTATGCATTAAAGCACACATCCACCATCGACCTACTTTGGAACGATGTGGTAATATTCGAAGTAAAAGAAGTTGAAAATGAAAATGAAATAAACCATAAAAAAGAAGATGATAATAAAATTCAACCAAATTTTTTTAAAAGAAATCTGAAACATATGATTTCAAAAATGAAAATGAACAGCAACACTGATGATGATCAATGATAAAAGAATCAATAAAACAGAAAATTTTAAAATACAACATGCAAAATGAAACAAAGCATAATTAAACACTTTAAGAAGCAACGCACTTACTATTTCCTAACACTAGTAAGTTTGACTAGTTATCTAAAAGTGAGATATCATGTAGTGGGATACGTGAATACACATAAGGCGAAACACTAATAAAGTTAGTAGATGTGTGATTTATAATCAATCAAATTGATTAAATTGAATTATACTAATTAATAGTACTTAATTTATGAACAAATAACTAATTACTAATTTATTCTAAGTGATTTCAATTTCACTCATTGTTAATATTCATTTAGAACTAGTTAAATCGACAAGAATATGTTCTCAATGTACCATGTCTGAAATACGTTTACGAACACGATATGTAGTGTAATCTGTTCCATAACAATAGTGAATGTCTATTTGTCACTCTTACCAATGTTTCCATACTAAAAAAAAAATGTTACTTTAATATCACTGTTCCCGTTCTAACAAAACGTTACTTCACAAGAAATAATGTTATAATCCATACGTAAGTATATTCTGAAAGTTATATATATACGAATACTGCAGAACTACACATAGTCTCCACAGATGTATAATCAGTGACCATGTACAAAGTTATTCATGTTTCTGTGAGGACGTTTCACCATCTGGAAGTGGTTTAATTTCGACATGTTCACTAGGGCATCTTGAAAGACAGTCTGCAAACACATTCTGTACTCCAGGAATAGCTCGTATCTCAAAATGGAACGGTTGAAGCGCAATAGCGTAACGCGCTGACTTTGATGACTTCACGTTCCCTGTGTTCAGTGCTGTAAGAGCTTTCTGGTCGGATTCCACCACAAAGTGTGATCCGAGGAGATAACGATCCAGTTTATTGATTGACCAGACAAGAGCGAGGAGCTCTTTATCTAGAACGGAATACTTCATCTCGCTCGTCGTAAGCTTTCTGGATACGTACATAACCGGAAATAAGGTGCCTCCGTATTCCTGCATCAAAACTGCCGCGATAGCGTAGGAAGAAGCATCACTGCGAAGAACAAAGGTGAGATCTTTGTTAGGCAACCTTAAAAAAGGCTTATTTGAAAAAAATTGTTTTATATAATCTAAAGCCGTTTGATGATCCTGCGACCACTTTATTATATTAGATGTGCCTTTCTTTAGTAACGAAGAAAGAGGTGCAGTTATAGTAGACAAATGAGGGATGAATTTAGAATAGAACTGTATTAGTCCTAAGAGCGACCTCACTTGTTTTTTTTGTCTTAGGTGCTGAGATGTTTAAAATTTTAGAGACGTTACTGTCTTCTGTATACATTAAACCGCGACCTATACGGTGACCAAGAAATGAGATGTCATGAAAACCGACAAAAGCCTTTGAAGGTTTCGCTGTTAAGTTATAATCCCGTAAGGTAGAAAGTAAAGATTTTAAACCCTGAATATGTTCATCCCAAGAGTCACTGAAAAGACAGATGTCATCTATATAAGTAATGACATCGGGACGATGAGACAATATGCGGCGCATCATGCGTACAAAGGTAGCTGGCGCATTCATTAGACCGAATGGCATAAAATTCCATTGAAAAAGACCCCGTGGCGTCGAGAAAGCGGTGAATGGCTTTGCTTTAGGGGTTAATGGCACTTGCCAATAACCCTTTGAAAGGTCAAATTTCGAAAAGAATGTGGCATGAGATAATTTCTCTAATAAGTCGTCTAAAAGAGGTAATGGTTCCGCATCGAATTTTGTAACTTTGTTTAATTTCCTGTAATCTACGCAAAGACGTATATTGTTGTCCTTCTTCCTAATGATTACCATAGAAGAAGAATATGGTGATGAAGATGGTTCAATTATTTTTAATTGAAGCATCTCATCCAATTCCTTATCAACCTTATCACGAAAGTGTAAAGGAATAGGATATGGACGAACTCGAATCGGTGTATCGTCAGTCAGAATAATGTCATGTTGGATGACTGACGTATGACCTGGGATGTCAGTGAGGACATCCTCATACGTGTGTAGAATATTAGAGACTTGCTGACGTTGATCATCAGTAAGAGTAGATGAGATAGTAACATCATTCCATTTCTCAGTGGAATGGAGTGGTACAACTGGTATTGGTAGTTGTACATCATCGAAAGAAGATTCCTCTTCTTGGATGACTGACAAACTAGAATAGTGTTGAATAGGAGGTATAGGATCGTCAGTTGCTTGGAACACTGATTGTAGATAATCAGGACGTGAGTAATATTCCTTCAACATATTAATGTGGAAGGTTTTATGTTTACCATTAACATCAACGATGTAGTCGACATTGGATATTCTTGAGATGATCCTGAAAGGACCTCTCCAGGTAATTAAAAGACGATTATTATGCGCAGGTAGTAAGACAAAAGCTTCGTCACCAGGAATAAGCTGGCGAAGACGTCTATACTTGTTTGCAAATAGACGAGCTTTTTCTTTGGCTTGTTCGGATGATGCAGTAGCTAATCTACAAGCATCTATGATTCTCTTTCTCAGAGAGATCACATACTCATAAGAGGATTGAGTTTCCTCTTCAATATTCTCGTCAACCAATAAGTCGTGGATTAACGACATCGGACCGCGTGGTTGCATGCCGAAAACAAGTTGAAATGGAGAAAACCCCGTTGCTTGATTCTGTACTTCGCGATACGCAAAGAGACAAGCGGGTAGGACCCGATCCCAGTCTTGTGGGTGGTCTTGGGTCATCTTACCCAATAACTGCTTGAGTGTCCTATTTAGACGCTCAATTAACCCATTTGACATCGGATGATAAATAGAACTTAGAGATCTGTCTATACCTAATGTCTTCATAACTTGAGACATGGATTCAGAAATGAACTGAACCCCATGATCCGACAAGATTTTCCGTGGAAAACCAATGCGTGAGAAGATTAACATCAATGCCTCTGCTACACTGGCAGATGAAGTGTTCTTGAGAGGGATGGCTTCAGGCCAGCGAGTGCACATATCAATGCACGTAAGGATATGCGTATGCCCTCTAGCATAGGACCAATAATGTCTATAGCCATTTTATCAAATGGTCTAATCGGGATGTCCGCAGCTTGAATAGAAGCCGCATGAAATGGACCCCGTACCTTAACTTCTTGACATATCAAACAAGACCGACAATAGAGAGTGATGTCCTTATGGACGCCTGGCCAGTAGAATGCCGAAAGCACTCTGGATTTGGTACGCGAAAAACCCATATGGCCCGCACATTGCGAGTCATGCGCATGTCGTAATATACGAGATCTCCATACATGCCACACCTCAGAGATGAAAAACCTGTACAAAAAATTAAAAAAACCTGTACAAAGACCCGCAAAACCTGTACAAAGACCCGCAAAACCTGTACAAAGACTGAAAAACGTAACAAAAGAGTTTATTCATGTAAAAATATATTCAATTAGATGGTTCTGACCATCATAGTGACATGCGCCCTTTGCCTTTTTAAGCATGTCTTCACTTGCTTTAAAACCTAAACAACAGGAGTTAGAATTTATTTTGCATTGTAGAAATGCTGTAACTGTATCATCATTTAGCCTATTTCTGCAAAAAAAAATTAATACAATTTATGGTGGAAATGAAGAACAGTTTGGTGTCTGTTCTATAGTGCCTAATAAAAGTATAGGTCTAAAGAGACCAGTAATAAGCGTTTTGGGTTAGGTTTACTAATCTTAAATCAAATATATATATATATTTTTTTTTTAAAGCTAGCAATGAAAATATAAACTGGCACAACTAATCTCTATCAAACTTCAATAATTGAAATAGCCGTTAGGCCTATAGCCCAACTGGTAGCTTTAAATAGACCTACCCATACGACTTTTAGTGTCAATCAAACATTGATAGTAATTAATTATTTAATAAATATAGGCCTAGCCTAAATCATTAGTTGACCGTAATGATGATTACCCAAGGCAAAATCGCATTGTTTTTTAAAGAAACGAAATTAAAACTAAGACGAGAAGTAGGCCTAACTCCAAATAGGCTAAACTTTTCTCTGATCGGGTTAAGATGCAAATTTGCCTTGCTTTTGTGTGTGTGTTTTTTTTTCTTCAGTTTCATAATTTGGTAATATCGGACGCCGAACGCTTCGCATGTATTTTCGTACCATTTAGATTTAAGGTTAGTGTTACTAGCCTAAATGGTACGAAAATACATGCAGATCGTTCGGCAACCGTCATTCCGATATTACCCATTATTTGTAGTGTATTATTATTCAAATTTACATTTCTTACGCACTTTCTACAAGTCTTAGTGAAATCAAATAATATGAAGTGGTATCCGCCTTTTTTTTAAGCAGCCGTAAATAATAAATTAGGCTATGCTAAATCTTACGGAAAAAAAGCATAGCCTAGGCCTAAGTTATCTGACAGTTAAATCTAACTTCATCAAAACAATGTTATTGTAATACTTTTTTTTTTAATGAATTACTTACCAATACTAAACTGGAAATTAATCCTAAACAATAGGCTCGACTCAGTGCTGCGTAATCATTCAAATAATCAGTAACCTCGCGCTAGCTTTAGCGAAAAATTGTGAATGAACACGCCACGCACATCCCGCGGCAATTGAAAAATAGGCAGCTTGATTTTCATTGGTTATTTTTTTTTTTTTAAATCCACTTAGCTTAAAATCTCGCCGAATGTCATGATGCAAATTACGGAAAATTGTGTAGTGGCACAAAACGGTCGATTTATATGTATATTTAATAATTAGGCGAAAAAACCCGTACAGACCCGTGTACGGCCCGTACACATCTGAAAACGCAAACACCCCGTACAGATTATGGGTAAACCTTTAAGTGTGGCATGTATGGATCTCATACAGGATGGGACTATAATCTGAGAACATAAGGATGAATCCTTTTCTCGTATTACTCTAACCAAAATCCCATTCTTAAGTATAAAATCATGTCTAGATTTTGCAAGTTTGTTGCTGGTATTATTTTTGTTCACATACAGAAAAAATTTTTTTAATGAATCATCATTCTTTTGCAATGTTGCAAACAACTCCCGTGAAATAGGAGCATCATCATCACAAGTGGTATGAACTGTAGGTTCCATAGGTGTATCATGCGACATATTAGTAGCTTGCGCTCTAGTCACTACTGCATTTGCAGTTTGAATATGTCGCTCTTCCCATTCAGCAATTTGCTGTGGTGTACACTCTTTAATACCATGTATGCGACCAAGTATTAAATCACAAATTGGATTTGGAAGGAGACAAGCTTGAATCTTTCCTGAAAAAAATGGTGTATTAAGATCAATAATAGCAGTGGCAAATGTTTCAATTGTGCCACCAAACGTTACACATTTGACAACCCAGCCCGTGGCACAACTTGGGTTGATCAGCGAAGTCCGGACGCCGACTGTGCTGCAACCTGAGTCAAATAGGAGAGAGCATGAAATATTGTTGACAAATCCCTTGTTAAACTTAAGAGAGCCCTGTCCCTGGTGTACTGACGCAGCAGTGGCCGTACAGACTGCAGGTAGACTAGGCAAGGTATGTCCGCAACGCAGCGTCGTGATCGCCCTGGGTTGGAAAAGAGTAGAGCATTCTGAACAATCTTTGACTTGGGTACAATCAAGAGAACAACACATAGCATTATGAGTTTCAGCTCCTTTACCCTGTTCAATGTTAGCCTGTGTATCACTAAAAGCGACATTAGAATGTCTATTCGTATTACTCAACGATCTATCTTGTCGACGCGATCGATTTTGATTTTTGTCATTAAAATTGCCATAATTGTAGTTTCTGCTAGAGTTAAAATTTGGATGAGTCCGATAATTTGTATAATTATCGTTATGATGTTGGTAAAATGGTTTATTTCCAAAAAATTGTTTGTTTTGCGGACCCTGAGATCTTGATCTCCAGTTTTGTTTATTATAATGTCCTTGATTATTTTTAAAATTATTGTTACCAAAATCTCGCGATCTGTGAGCCTGGTTCCAAGAAACATTAAATGGAGCAGTTTGTTGAAATTGCTTCCCTTTGTAAAAATTACCATTGTTAAAATTGTCATTATTTCCCTTATTGACATATCTGTCAGCACTAAAAGAACGATTGCGTGAAAAATTGTTTTGTTGTGCTGCAAAAGCAACAGGCAATTCATTCTTAATCTGTGCATTACTTAGATCCATGTTTGGGTGAGCAGTGCAAAAATTTTTAGCATGCTGTTCTAAGTCTTTCATAGATAAAGGTTTCCGTTCGTGTAAAAATGCGAGAAATGTAGGATTTACAGACGAAAGTACCTTATCGCGCATCAGTAAATCGAAGAGACCTTCATACGACTTTTCAATTTTGGATAATTCGATCCATCTTTCTAATGTTAGTCGTATTTGTGACAGAAAATCACTAAAATTTTTGCTAGATTGAGGTAGTAATGTATGAAATCTTGATCGATATTGGTCTTCTGTCATTTGGAATTTTTGCAGAAGTGCCGCTCTAAGAGCATTATAGTCATTTTTCTCACCAATGCTGGTGGTATGATAAACTGCTAATGCGTCCCCTGTGAGTAATCTGGATAAATATGTACAGTATAGAGCTTTATCCACGTTATAAGACACACAAGTGGCCTCAAACCTATCTAGGAAGAATATCACGTCATCAGACGGGGGATTAAATTTTGGTAATTTAAGGTGAATTTCCTTAAAATTATCATGTCTGGATGAAGTTTGGCTTTCAAAAGTTCTCTGAGAATTAGATTCCTGAGTTAACCTAAGTCTCTCATATTCTGACTCTGCTAATTTCAGTTCATGCTGTCGTTTTCTTTCATTCTCTTCCATCTCAAGCTGAAGTCGTTTTGTGTTTTGTTCAGCTATTAATCTTCTTTCTGCCATTTCTTTTTGTTTCTGTTCTGCCTCTCGCTGCAATCGTTTCTCTTCTAATTCAGCGGCTAATCTCATTTTTTTCTCCTCTTCCTCAGCTATAAATTTCCTCTTCTTTTCATCCTCCTCAGCAGTTAATCTCATTTTTTTCTCATTCTCCTCCGCCTCAATCCTTTTTTGATCTGCCTCAAATTTCAAATTTTCCAAACGTAAAGTTTCTAACCTTCTCTGATCAGCTTCTATTTCTTGAGCTTTCTTATATTCTGCAAGTGCAAATGCTTTTGCTTCCTCAGGAGCCATCTGAAGAGCTTTTGCTTGCTTAATGAAATAGTCTAAGGTAGCCATTATTCAATTTTATTATGTAATAATACTACTTAAAACTGTTACTACAACTAGTGGTTTTCGTTCCTGTTCTAGAACGGTAAAATCAATTTATATAATAGGCAATAATATTAATAATTAATAATGTAATTTATAACATGAAATGGTGTGAAAGCAATAACGTGACAGACAATAGCACAATACTGACACGACACGATAATCAAGACAAATGACTACAGTCGTAGAAATCAAATAAAATAAAATGTGGAACTAAAATAGAATGTCGTAAAAAATTACGATGACATCTACGATCAAATAATGCACAAGACAATTGACAACACAGTGTAAAAACATATGCTTTGTAAAAAAAAATGAACGACAGTCAGGTAAGATGGACAATAATCACATACAAAATACATCATGAAAATAAGGTACAAGTAAAAATAACTACCAAAAACAACAATTAAAACTTGACGAAACAGCTAAAACAGTCAGGTGTCACAGACTACCAGACACAGTGGACCAAAGATCCTTCTATGCTCACGCATAGGAACATTCCACTGCGGGAAGTCTGCAAAATAATGTCCTACAGAACGTCTGACGAAGAGCCCGAATTGACTTCGAGATGGATCTCGTTCGTCAGATCAACCTCCCTACCTCCCACGAAGAATACACAACATATAACACTTAACACGAAAAATATGAATGTGGACATATCACGGAAGGCACAACTAAGCGTAATAAAGTGTACAACGGAAACACGTTATACTCATCTCGCGTGCAGGTAAAAAATCAATGTGCCTCGTCTCCGTGGATGTACGTCTACAGATAAAATACTTCGTTCTGCTTATCTAGATTACAGCTCGCACGCAATAATGATGAAGAGATGATCTCCAAGTAATCAGTCACTGTGAAACTTGACGTGGAGGTTGATTGAAGACCTTGACCTTGGTAAACGTAAGTTGAATCTGATTTCTCATCCCACTGGGTTCCAAGTTCGAGATGTTGGTGACTTGAAAGTTAAAAATCTTCTTTTCACAGAAAAGTATTGAGTACGTTCTTTGGAAGTTAGATATTTCCAGACCACACTGGCATACCAATTATTGTTGACTCCGTTTTATCGTTGAGTTCAGTTTATACTGGTGAAGTGGTAGCTTAAAACGCGAATGGTTAAAATGAACGAATGTCAACAATATTCTTCAAACAAACTTCAACAAGTAGTATTGAACTGGGTGAACTGGGCAAGTACTGGCAGTACAGAAGTCGGTGGTGACTGTACATAGATTTTATTCAACACAGCACATACGGAGTGGACAAGACTAACATCGTCACAGGCGCAGAAATCATACGTCAACATGTTGATAATTACTTTTAAAGTTCCTGAAGATTCTCTACTAATAAAGTCCTCTGACTCAAGTGACTGAGGATCACAAAAACTGTTACCATATACTATTCCGCTCATTCAAGTCCATTGACCTTCCTTCAAGGACGTACATCATGGTAACGTATTCATACTCCAGGATAAAATTCTTCCATATCATACTTCATAATCCCAGACTTTCTCCATACATCCCGTTAGATATAGTTTTCAAACAAAGTCATACATGATAATACGAACAGGTTAGAGATTCCAGTTGACTAACCTCTCCCATTCTATGCCACGCTTCTGGCATTGTAGTAACAGTATATTAAACATGTGAAGCATATAAATTCATTAACTTGATTTCTTGTAGGTATTCTCCCTCTACGAAAAGATTCAAAGGCTATCGACTCCGTGTGTCCAATTCTAGGAATGTCATCTACGATGAATTCCCGCTAGACCATTAATAGGAGCGGCCTGATACTTTAATGTACATAAATAAACATGCCATAAGAAATGGGGCGACACTTACTTTATACTTCCACTATTGACTTCGCCATGAAGATCAATAGATACGAATACAACTGATGGCTACTTCACATTTGCCAAGAATCAAAGGATAACACAGCGGACATAAATATGGTCCGAGCTGCCCCTTACATGACGTCAGAAACTACTCAACTAGGTTACACGTGCGTCCAAAGCAACTCACCCTGCATTGTGCACGTCAGTGCGTGAATCAATCGAACGCCCAAATAATATAACTATATAAAACTGGTGCGTACATTTGGCAGGACCGAAGACTACCCCCGTAGGTAATAAATGTACGTAACAACTTCTTTTACATTTTAGTTGCAAATTCTATGTTTACTTCATTTCATTCAATTTCCATGTTTCTGTATAAAAATGAAGGTCCCTATTTCCTTCTTTATTCTCATTTTGATGCCTTTCTCAATTCCTTCAACTTGGTCCACGTTGCTGCCAAGAAATATATTGATATTATCGTGGGTCTCACAGCTTCCAACTTTATGAGTGCCCTACACACTTCCTTTGATAGCATTATAGCCACATGATCAAAATGGTGTGCACTGTCTTTCCATGTCCTGAGGAAAGCAATATTCTTCATGTGTTCAGTGTTTGTCTTTTCCATTTCCTTCCATCTTGTATTGTACAGCCTCAGGATGTCAATTTGTTCTTAGATAATGCACGCCATGTATCTCTGCATTATTTTTGCACCTTGAAAGATACAACGGAACTAATAAGGAATTTTGTCTGTAATTATGTGGAAGCTAATAATATGCCATGTGTGTGGTTACCAGAGGTCTCAGAGGAAACAAAAAATCTGGCTACAGCTACTTAAGGCTTGTCATAAGAAGTGACTAATGAGTTAGTGCATGGGGCTGGCAACCTAATCATGTAAAATAGACTGCTACAAAAACTATCAATGCAAGAAAACCTGAATGCTTTGGTACAGACTTTCTGGGGAACACTTGTAATGCAGGCTCCAATGCTACACATGAAACTATAAGGGACAGGATGATGAAAGCTAACATAATGAATTCAGAAGCAAAAACTCAACAGATTGGATTAAAGTCTGACATAATGTGCTAACTAAATATAAAGATAAGAACTGCTTGAGTTAACATGTATTGTGTAAATGGAGTTTTTTTTTTTTTTTTTTTGCAGATGGTGCTTAACAGTAAGAAAATGAGTAATGGAGAAAGTCATACTTTTTGAAAGAGTTGACAAACGCGTGCTCTTTGTCATAGTCATGTCGCAGCACTACTCTGCCCTTGTATTCAATGATAGCCTGACCTGCAGGAATCTCTTGGGTGGCTCTCAAACCCTGTTCAGCAGGGGAGACAATAAAAAAAGAGAGGTGAAATCATATATCAATGTTATATTATCAAATTACATTCTTGAAATAACTGTTCACCACAAACTGTCAATACACACATATTCATCAAACAACATTTATCATGCAATGGAATAAAAAATATACCAGCTCTTGCAATTTCTTAGAAAGATTGCCACCAAGACAAGCATAGATGAAAAGGAAAAGATCTAACAGAAAATATCAAATCTCAGCGATGTTTATAATGCATAAGAGGTTTAGGTTGAAACAGATGAGCCATTTGGTTAGAATACAGCTGGAAGAAACAATAGTGCTTGCGTTCTATACCAGGACATGCAGTAATTGGTTGTTTTATATATATATATAAACAAATTAAACTGTATTGAATCAGTTTTACAAATGGGACCTCAAGACGCAGCAAGAGACCGCAGTCAGCGACTCATAGCTTGACTGCCTGCGTCAGGACCAGCGAACCAGAGCTGGTCAAGACCGTGCTCCACCTCCACGTGGTGGTCCTGGAAACAGTATGCAGCAATGCAGGCTGGCTGAGCGAGCATGGATCGCAATGGGAAGGGAAACCCGGTCCTAAAAAATGCCGTGCAGAAGTCGGATGTGTCGACCGAAAGGTGCAGATATCACAGCTACGTTGTAAACAGACACAACGCAATCACCGTCCTTTTCAGGGCGAACGAAGAAGAAGTTTTACAAATTAATGGTTCACAGGAAACGAGGGACAAATCGAGATTCACCCTTCGTCAGCCACAGTTACAAACAGGCAACAATGACAAGAAATATAGATTATATACTGCAATCACGTAATATATATTAACACAGATGAAGAGCAATAATAAAGCAGGGAAACTACACAACCGAAAAGAATATATCAAGACAAGAAATTCAACAATCAACGAAAGTCAAAAGCAGAAAATGGAATTAACAAACAAGAAGTCCTGCTATAAGACTCTCTGCTGAAAGATTCGGGCAATCAATGAACACTTGTCCCAATGGCGTCCACCAGCGATGAATAAAAGTGATGTCATAAATATACAGAAATAGAAACACAAAACTTCATAAAAGAAAGATTATGAAAAAAGCGACGGATGAAATAAAGATGTCTGAAATACAGGAAAGCCAATGAATAACAGAGTCAAGCAAAATGATGTTGGACATTAAGATCATTAGGAGAAAAACTACCCATTTTGAAAATGAGACGATTCTCCAGAGAAAATTGACTACAGTCATGGAAAAAACAGGAGCATAAACCGGTTACCTGGATGTCAAGGGGACCGGAATGGTCTGGGCTATTGAAATGAAGGGCCACAGGTTTCTGTTCTCTGTGATAAATGTCATTTAAGTGTTCGCAGAATCTATCTGCCAAACGTCTGCCAGTTTCACCAATATAGGTAATGTTGCATCTTTTACAGATAATGGCATAAATAAGATTCTTAGATTCACATGTAAATGACTCTCTCATGGCATCCTCTAATAATTGGTTGTTGCCAAGCAAGAGATTACAATGCTATGCACCAACAAATGACAGCGATGAAGAGATCAAGGACGAGTTCTATCAACAGGTACAAAAAGAAATGGAAACTACACCCAGGTACGATCTCATTATAGTAATGGGAGACCTAAATGCGAAAGTGGGAGCACACAATAATTATAACGAAAGAGTAATGGGGAAATGCGGCAGTGGAACAGCAAATGAGAATGGGGACAAATTAATAAGCTTCTGCAGTATTAACAACAAATCCGGCACAATGGGCTAATCACCTGTTTGTCAAACACTTTGATTGCATGTTTTACCCGTGAGCCTTGTGCTCTCTGGGTCACCTCTACACTCTGTTTATGGGGTAGAAGAGGTTCCGATTAAGAAAGAAGAGAAAGAAAGAAAGTATTAACAACCTGGTCATTGGAGGAACACTTTTTCCATACAAGGAAGTGCACAAGTTAACATGGGAATCACCAAACGGACGAGACAGAAACCAGATAGATCACATAATGATCAATGGCAGATGGAGACATGCACTACAAGACATGAAAGTAAGAAGAGGCGCAGATGTGGGAAGTGATCATCACCTAGTAGTAGCAAGACTAAAAGTGAAACTCAGAGCTGCTGGACCAGTTGCAGTCAAACAGAAAAGATACAACATCACGAAACTGAAGGATCCCCTCACCAGAAAAGCTTTCGTGGTCGACGTAAAGAGAAGATAGGAGATTATCAAAAGCCAGGAAAGAACAGAGACCGATGATGTTGACCAGAGATTCAACACCATCTCAACAATATACAAGGAAAGCAGCAAGTCATGCTTGGGATTCCAGGAAAAAAAGAGCCAAGACTGGATAACACCAGATACGCTAAACACCATAGCGAAGAGAAAAGAAATGAAAAGAAAGAAAACAGAAGCTAAGTCTCCCAGGTTAAAGGCAATATATAGTGAACAGTACAGTCAGCTGGACAAGGAAGTTAAACGTCAAACCCGTGCTAACAAAAAGACATTTATGGATGACCTTGCAAGACAGGCAGAAGAGGCAGCACTGAGAAATGAACAAAGCACAGTATACAAAATAACTAAAATCATCAGTGGAAAACGAGGTGCAAACAATAAGGAGGGTGACTCATTACTTCCCTTCCTAATTCTGTCAATGTCATTTTTGATGAACTAGACCTATATGACTATGCAGTATCATTCTGAACGATGATCTTCTTTGACAGTGTCCAAGGTCTTTTATGGTCAAAAATCAAGATCTTTGAACCCACTCAGCATTTGCTTTCTTGCACACTTAACAGATTACAGGATTCAAAGACTACTGTTTCAACAAGTTCTGTGTAGGATGCAATATCATACATTTTAATTTATCTGTTCCCAAAATCAGCTATTTGGCAAGTGCATCATCCAGAAACTTTCTTAAAATTTTGTGGCACATTCCACTTATAATGTCATGGTACTTAAAAAATAAACAAGCATTTCACAGCATCTTGGCCTCTAGAATTTAAAAAAAAAGGGGGTATGAAACAAATGTCTGTACTTCTAAGCATCTGATACAAAGTATCAACTATATCTTCCCTTTTAGTCATTTCTGACTATAGTAGCGTACCCCCGAAACAAGTTTCGGTGGCATGAGGTTGGGCACTTGGATAAAGAGGTCAAGCTGTTGCCCATGTAACATGCCCCTGCTGGCAAAGTCAGAGGAATGGGCTGGCTGTTACAGTCTGACACCATAGCAACGACCTGTCATCAGTAGGACTACCTAGGTGCTAAGACAGACTTAAATGTGATATGGTTGGAAACATGCCAGACATTCAACCAGTTTATCCATTGCGAAAATGACATATAACACTAACCCAAAAAATTCTGGGGGAAAAACTATGTGAAGAGCCAATTATTCACACACGTCAAATATAGACCTTACCTTCCTATTTTTCTTTACATCTGCCACACAGGTGGCCTGAGTGAGCAACGTATCCGATATAATGGATGATATGTCCACCTGGAAATAAAAACCAATAAATTTAATATGTTCTTTACATAATACTTTAAAGCCTACATGGCTAAGAAATTTGGTGCACATTTAGTCACCTTCTTCTTCTTCAAGTACCATGCCTAGTGGCGCAGGAGATCATGTCTCTCCACAACTTCCTGCCCATTTGGCAGCTCATTCTTACAGCTGCTATTTGTTGCCAGGACATGTTCTTTATTATCCTCAAGTCTTTACCATTAATGTTGATGCTTTCTAACATTTTGATAATTTCCTCATGTTTCACTTTGTCAAATGCCTTAGTGTATTCTATAAAGCACAAGTACAGATTTGTTGTCTTCACCTCTAAGGCTCTTTCTATTAATGTTATTATAATATATATAGCAATGTTTGTGCCTTTACCTTCTACAAATCCACACTGTTCATCACTGATTTCTGGTTACATTTTATTTCTGTCTTCTCATGACAATTCGTAATATATTTTGGTCACATCACTCATAAGACTAATGGTATGATGTTCTTCACATTCCATGGCTCCAGGTTTCTTTGGCAAAGCTATGAATATGGATTTTAGCAGATCATCAGTTATTTGACCACTTTTGTAGATGTCATTTAAGAGTTTTGTTATCACTTCTACTCCAAATTCTCCCAAAGCTTCCATTTCCTCTACTGTTACATTATCTGGTCAAGGCACTTTGTCTTGCTTCATGTGGCGCATGGCATCCTCTACCTCTGCCACAAGCATTGGAGATCCTTCACAACTGTCCTGGTCGTTCAAATCTGGTCTTTCATCATTATACAGCTCCCTGATGTATTCTGTCCACATTTCTATCATGTTCTCATGACCCGTTAACAATGTTCCTTCTTTTGATTTCAAACAGCCAGTGACTGTTTGTGTCCTTCTGCCTGTTAATTCATTTATTTGCTTGTGCATAGATTTATTCAAGTTTTCCTGTTACTGGTAGTCAGTGTGCTATTTTCTTTTCTTCTGTACTATCTGCTGTTGTGGCATATATTTTTTATAAAATTGATATCAATTGGTCTGCCACTCAGTTTAACTAACAGGACTCATTCTGATATTGCTCAAAATCCCTTTACTGTTCTTGCCCTTTCTGCACCTAATATTATGCCTACTCCTCTTTGATGTTTATTTCCTCCAGAATAAATTATTTTGTAGTTGTCGGAATACATTTCACCTGTTCCTGTATATCACATTTCACATAGCCCTAATACATTTACATTCATTCTTTCCATTTCCATCTTGATGTTATCTAATTTTCCAGTCTGCATTAGTGCCCTGACATTCCAAGTTCCAATGTTTAAGTTATCTTTAATTCTAATTTTGCTAACAGTAGCTTGATGATGATCGGGTATCACCTGTAGCACATGATGCTCCCTACTACCGGACGGGGTGATTCCTCTGGAATCCCCCTTAACGCCGTTGTCTTTTACTAGGAAGTTGTTTTAATTCATGATTATACAAGGGATTATACGACGGTAGTTTCCCCGTTGCTTTCTGTTGGTTTGTGTATGGTTGTCTCCGCTAGCCTTGGACTAAAAAATCAAATCAACAAGGCAGTGGGGATTAGTCACCTTGGATTATAACTAAGAAGAAGTACCACTACAATAAACTAAAAAAAAAAAACCTAATAAAAACTATCAAAACATCAAGTGCAATAATTTAGCTGTGTTCTCCCCTTATGTTCTGAGCAGACATTGGAACATAAGGGGAGAACAACTAAATCACTAGTGTGTGGTTAACTTCATTTTCATGCATTGCACAAGCATGTCCTTAGTTAAAGTACACTCTCTTTATTTATGAAGTCTGAAATAAGACTAGAAATAAATATGCAGAGACACCTACGAGGCGTGTTCAAATGAAACCCGTCCCAGTGGCTTTATAACAAATATATGTAAGGTACATCAGCAGGAGTAGTAGAATTAAATACAGCAATTGTTATGAAGCAAGTACACACTGGGGTTCTTTAGAAATAGTCACCATAGGCATTCAAACACGCATCCCACTGCTTGGGTAGACGGCGGATGCCGTCCGAGAAAAATGACTTTGGTTGCTTATTGAACCATTTGGTCACCGAGGCCCTGACGTCTGCATCGGAGTCGAATCCTTGTCCCTTTAGAGATTTTTTGTGTCAAGGCATTGATTTCGAACAAATGAAATGTCAAAAAATGCGGTCAGCATAACCTTACCAGCAGAAATCTGTGAGTAGTCTTCGACACACTTTTGTCACCATACACTGCTTTCATTCGGCGATGAATGTCGACTGGTCGACATCCTTCGGCTGTTAGAAACTGTATCACCGCTCACTGATCGACCTTGGACGGATTCCGTATCACACCGGCCATTATTTTAACGGTCTGCAGCACAAACAATGAATACTAGGAGAATGAACACTTACACACTTGTACATTCGTATGTGCTTATTACGTCAGATGTGACATCATCATGCTCCTCCTACAAATGTCCACTTGGCGCAGCACAGGCGGGTTTCATTTGAACACGCCTCATATAACTGCATTAAAGTCTGAACTGTGCAAATCAGTTACAAGGTGGGTTATGACTGCATGATGTAGGATTTTTAAAAAATAAGCATTTCTTAAACGAAAGATTAGAACATGAAAAAAGAGTGAAAGGAAGTTATGGATTGGGTCAGAGAAATGAGAGAGGAGAACGCTTGACAACATTCTGCCTAGAAAACAACCTAGTCATCACAAATACTCTTTTCATGCAACACCCTAGAAGACTATATACATGGACGTCACCGGACGGAAAAAGCAAGAACCAAATAGATTACATCTTAATACAACAAAGGTGGCGATCTTGTATCTCATCCATCAAGACGCTCCCAGGAGCAGACTGTGACTCCGACCATGAACTTCGTTCAAGATCAAATTGAAAAAAGTCGTTACAAGCGACAAAGTAATACGTTATGACACAAGCGCCATACCAGAAGAGTACAGTGTCGATATTCAGAATAAATTTGACATTCTTATGGCAGTACAGGAGGAAATGACACCAGATGAACTTGCCAATAACATCAGAGATGTTTATATTACAAATGCACAGAGGTTAATTCCTAAAAGAAGTATAAAGAGACGAGAATACATCTCAGATGAAACACTGAAGTTGGTGGTAGAGAGAAGAAAAATGAAGTCCAAAAAAGATACAGAAAATCAGGAGTTGTACAAGGAATACACAAAGCAGATTAAAAAACGAGCCAGACAAGACAAACAACAATACATAAACGACACCTGCAGGAAAATAGAGGAAATGCGCGAACAGGGATTGAGTAAGAATGTTTTCTGAAGTAAGAACATTGAAGAACAGCAACTTTAAATCATCACCTCGAGCAATAAACGACAAGAAAGGCGACACTCTAACAGAACGTAAAGATATTCTGAACAGATGGAAGGAGTACTGTCAAGAAATGTATACGGAAATAAACAAAGCGGCAGATGACAACGACATGAATGAAGCGGAACGTGAACCAGAACCTACCATAGAGGAAGTCCGGAACGCAATCAAACACTTAAAAAGTGGAAAATCTCCTGGTTGTGATGAAATAACAGCTGAAATGATACAGGCAGGAGGAGAAGGCAGCGCTCGTATATACCATGCATTATGCTGCAAGATCTGGCAAAGCGGAATTTGGCCCAAGGAATGGAAAAGATCAATTTACATACCCTTGCCAAAAAAGGGCAACCTGAAACTGTGCACAAACTACAGAACTATAGCTCTTATAAGCCATGCCAGCAAAATACTATTACAAATCATAATGAAAAGGATGCAACAAAAGCTAGAAACAGAAATAAACGAAGTACAGGCGGGTTTTCGACCAGGTAGAGGCACTAGAGATCATATATTCAACATGAGGATCATCATAGAAAAGTGTAGAGAATTCAAAGTTGACCTACATACTTGTTTCATTGATTACACCAAAGCTTTCGATTGTGTACAACATCAGCAGTTATGGGCTATTATGAAAAATATGGGATTTCCAAACCACCTTATACAACTCATCGCACTGCTGTACCAAGAACAACAGGCAGCCGTAAGAATAGAGGGTGAAACATCAGAATGGTTTGAAGTACAGAAAGGAGTAAGACAAGGCTGTACCCTTTCCCCTTACCTGTTTAACATTTATGCCAAGAATATCATGAGAAATGTAAGAGATGACCAAGAACACACAGAGTTTGACTCATTTAACATCGGCGGGTACCAGATCCCGGAAATCAGATATGCTGACGACACAGTCCTCCTATCGACCAACCCAGAAGGACTTGAACAATTACTTCTGTCCACCAAAAAACACAGCGAGGCCCAGAATCTATACCTAAACACCAAGAAGACTAAAGTATTGACAACAGACAAAGTAAAGACCAAACCAGAAATTGATAACGAAGAACTGGAAAGTGTTAATGAATTCGAATACTTAGGATCAATCATCAACAGCTCTGGCGACTGTGCAGTAGAAATTAAAAGAAGACTTGCAATTGCTTCACATAAACTAATACAGATGAAAAACCTATGGCAAGGCACAAGCAAAGAAACAAAGTTACAACTGATCAGAGCATGTATATTCCCAGTGGCAACATACGGCTGCGAGACTTGGACACTCAATAAAACAGTTGCAAAAAAGATTACATCATTTGAAATGAAATGCTACAGAAGGATGTTGAGAATACCCTGGACAGAAAAAAAGACCAACAGAGAAGTACTGCACTCACTAAACGTACAGGAACATTGGCTCCTAAATACCATCGCAATAAGGAAGCTGAAATTTTTCGGTCATATAAAAAGACATAATAGCCTGGAAAAAACAGTGATGGAAGGCATGGTCCCTGGAAAAAGGGGAAGGGGTCGACCTAGACGACGGTGGACCCAGGACATCACAGAGAGTCTGAACTTGTCTTTGGCTGATGCAGGTCGACTTGCCCAGAATCGTGATGCATTCAGAGCAGCTGTAATGGAGACAACGTTCTGGAAAGAATACGTCACATGATGATGAAGCATTTCTTAAATTGTGACATGCTTTGAAAAAAATGTACGTTTAAAGAAAAAAAGTCATTTGTAAAACGGTGAAAATGAAATCAGATTCCAAAGAAAATTATTGTAATTAATTCATAATAATAGCTATAATCCATACAAAATATAAACAAACATGTATATACTTATGTACTTCATTTAAAACAAAAAAAAGGGGTCTATGTAGGGTCAGGGCTCCGATGTCCTGCCTTCATTAATGGATGCTGAAGCGAACACATAGCCTCTCACATCCAGGTGCAGTGATCGCCGCGGGAACTACTGACCAGCTGTGATAGTAAGCTTCTAGCATATGGCCTTTCCTGCACAAACATGTCCATAGCAACACCTTCACATGGTGGACCCCGTTCTCTACAGAGTTTACTATGGTGGCGACTGAGTGCCCGGTGGTATAACCTTACGGTGTAGGCGAAGTATCCAGCGGCGAGTGGACCATGCTCTAGCCAGCACCAACCCAAACCCCAGGCATGGGTTAAATCCTGGGTAGATGAAGCTCGTAAGCCTTGGAAAGCAGTTTGTCTAGGAGAAGGAAAACTCTGATTTTAAACCACCTGCTGCCTTGCAGGTAGGCTGGGGACAGTCAAGGGCTAAGGAACGCAACCCTATAGAAATGCCTGTTGAAACTGGATGCACTGGGCTACATGCTTAACGAAACAGTGCAACGTACTTCGCTTAATGAAGATGTCATGAATACAACTTAAGCAGAGTGGCGATCGTTCCATGGAGTACCGTCAGGCGGCGAGAGTGCCGGACCCCCCGGGGTCCAACCAATACTACTGGTGGTCACCTTCCCCTGAATTGTGGAGTCAAGGTACAGAGGGAAAGGGCAAAAGCTATTGACCAAACACCAAGAACACTCAACATTCTGCAGTGGAATGCAGAAGGAGTTCTCACCAAAAAAGACACCCTGAAAAACATCTTTATAAGGATCAAATCGATGTGGCTTGCATCCAAGAAACAACTCTCAATAGCAACCACAGATTCTCAATAAGAGGATACCAGGCTTTCCGACTCGATCGAGAAGGACACAAAGGAGTGTGCTATATATTACTTACTCTAAACTCAATACCAAGTAGCGAGGTATCCGTGAACTTCAACGACCAGTCGGAAATTTTAGGGGCTGACATTAAAATAAAGGACACGAACATGTGTATCTACCTAGCTTTCACCACAGGGGACCTCCTTCACAAAACTGACCGACAGGTACTTGGCCAGCTAGCAGGCAGCGACCACAGACCAATAAAGCTAGTGGTTAATATGGAGTATGTTCCCCATGAAGTGAAACCATTGCCCCGATGGAATTACAAAAGAACTGACTGGGACAATTTTGCAGTGCTGACCAGCAGTCTTTGTGAGACCATCTACACACGAAACAACAGCATGAAAAATATGGTTGAAAGCTTAATAGAGCAATACTTCAAGCAGCTATTGAGACCATTCCGAGAGGGGCAAGAAAGAACTACAAACCATACTGGACTGGAGAAATGCAAAAACTTTGAAGATGAGGTAACAGAAGCCAGAGACACGGCAGAAACAGAACAAACAACTGAAGCAAACATCTTGCTCAAAGCAACCACTGCAAAGTACAAAAGAACATTAAATCAAACAACAAGAGACCGCTGGAAGCAAACAACAGAAAATCTCAACCTAGATAAAGAAGGGAACAAACTGTGGAAACTAGTTAAGAGCTTTGAACAATGAGGAACCTTACAAAAATCACATCACAATCAAACAAGGTGAAAATATGCTCTCTGGAAAAAAGCTGCAAATGCACTCATGGAACACTATGCTAGTGCAAACCACATTGATGTCCTGATAGACAGAAGAAAGGCCATCATTGATAAATAAAGGAATCATGACAACAAAAAGCTTGCACCAAGAAAAACCCACAATGCTTCCTTTGCAGACGACTCAGCCCTGTGGATCTCAGAGGAATATATCACTACGGCAAGCCCTAACATCATTGGAGGAGTGGGCCAAGGCATGACTAGTAAAGATAAATGAAGGGAAAACATCATACAGTGTTTTCTCTCTCAAACAAACCACAGAGCTCCAAATTGGTGCTAAATGGGAAAAATCTGCATCTGGATGAAAACCCAAACTACCTAGCATTACCTTTGATCGCCGCTTGACTTGGAAAACCCAGATTGAAAGAAACAGGACAAGAGCAAGGCAGAGAATGGCAATCATGAAAAAACTTGCTGGCACAGGTTGGGGAGCAGAAAGATTACTACTAAAGAAGCTATATACTGGGCAAGTGAGACTAGTCTTAGAATATGGCATTGCAGCATGGTCAATGGCAGCTAAGTCGAACTTAGACAAAATAAACAGAACCCAAAACCAAGCAATGAGAATCATAACTGGGGGCATGAAGTCAACACCCATTGAAGAGTTGGAAAAGATTACTCACCTCCAGCCTATGGAGGATAGAAGAGATTGCAGAGTCCAGTAACAAGCCGAGAAATTAAGGTGGCTGATAGACCACCCAATGTACCAGAGAATAAATGGACTTGGAAGGGGAAGACTGAAGCGAAGCAACTTTGTAGAGACAGTCAAAACAAAGATGAGAGCAGACCCCATAAACGCTATATCAACAGCTACGCCAATATGTACTGCACACAAGCTACCAATTTGGAAACAACAGTGCTTTCCTGAACTGATAGAAAACATTCCTGGTATTGAGAGAAAGAACAGCCAAAATGAAACAGAAAGGAGAGTCCTAACCACAAAATATATAGAAAAACATTACCCAAGCAACACCTGGATCCATGCATACACAGATGGAACAGCAACTAATGCAACAGAAGATGGGGGTGGAGGAGTCTTTCTGAGCTTAAGCAATGGCACACACAAAAAAGATAGCAGTAGCAACAGGAAATTTTCAAGAAACTTCAGAGCAGAGGCCTTAAAAACTGAGCAGACATCCTAATGACAGAAGAAAGCTCAGAGAGACCAGTAGCTAATCTTCTCAGATGCGCTGTCAGTAATTACAATGCTGAAAATCAAAGTAATGCTGAACTGGATGACCTAAGAGTAACACTTCACAGACTATGCCAGCAATACAAAAGAGTCGTGGTACAGTGGATCCCTTCTCACTGCAACATCCCTCGAAATGAAGAGGCTGACAGATTGGCAAAGGAAGGGGGAAAGCTTCCTCAACTTGACACAAACATAACTTATGAGGAGGCCAAGAGTTTTATCGAGCGCAGATACAGGCACAAGTGGGAAGCAGAGCACCCAGGCCATCAAAAAAATGATCCATATTACCAGCTCAGCAGAAGTGAACAAATGGTAATCTTTAGACTTCGCACAGGTCATAACAGATTGAGAAACCATCTATATTCAACAAATTAAAGATAGGAACTACTGATGAATGTGACTGTGGCACTGATAAAATGACTACCGAACATCTGCTTCAAAGGTGCCCAACATAAGAGGAACAGAGAAAACACACATGGCCATCACCAGTACCATTCCTGGAGAAAATCTACGGAGATATCAACAGCCTCAGGCTGACCACTGCTTTCTTTGAACTTATTCAAGTTGACATCTGAGGGTGAACGAAGAAGATTTAAAAAAAAAAAAAAAATGTTTGTTGCTATCATCTACTTGCCCAGACAATTGTTTTGATACATATTCTACAATTCACTAGCATTGGATTTCCTAATGTCCTTACATGTCAAGTTTCTTCACTGAAACTACCAGATGTAAGTAACATTTGTACATACTTATATTCTCTTGTTGCCTTCATTAGACACGAGCATTCAGATCCATGCACGCATACAAGTTGTGTGATATTTGGTCTAGTCTTGTAAGTAGGAAAGCTAAGAAATAACCGCAATTATTACAATGGGTCTTATGGTTTGAAGGGTTAGGTCAATGTAAACACCTTCTGTTGTGTGCATCCCGGGCATGTCTTCAACGCTGGGCGGTGAGGTTGTCACCTGGAGAGACTCTGGTTGAATCTCAAGTGAGTATTGATTCTTTTTATTTACTCTACTGTCTCGTATGCTGTGTGTCATATTCCTTGCAGGGCCAATAACATATTTATCTTTCCTACTAACCATGCAATTACTGATTGACCTATAAGGTGAGAGTTAGATGAAAACTCTCTCACGGCAGGGCTGTACTGATTCTCATGCGCAAACTCATAGGAGTCTACCCACGGGCTGAAAAAAAATAATAGGAAAAATATAAATACCACTCTCAACAGTGCATGTATCTTGATGTATTTGTAAATGCCTTTAAAAGGTGGCTTCAGTACTCTATTTAGTAATTTCATTATTGTTAAATTTCTTTACTAATTACTGACAATATATAGGGAAACAGCAAATAACATGAGATGAATCATTATTAAAAAAATAACCAGCAATGGACATTAGGAACAAATTAATATTTAAATATAAAAACAAAATAATTAAAATGTAGTGATAGTGACTCATCTATGATTTATCACTATGACCAAGTGTCAAAGCAGATGGTGAATACAGATAAGAATTAAACCAATAACAATAAAAATCCAAACCAGTATACTTAATTATACTTTATTACCTTAAATTACTATTCCAATGATCCCCACTCAGCTGTTCCAGTGTCAAGAGTGGCCTATTTTTACTTTTTCCTGACTTCAACTTCTGAGACCCTGTTTTAAACATCTGAGGAAGAGTAACATTAACAAATGACCACGGGTCACAAACAATAATAAAAGATATGCAAATGCATAAAAAAACTTGACCTTCATGAAATATACAATAAGGCCTCAACAAAGACAATTAATGTAGGAACAGGCAGGTTTTCATCAAAACAGATCCTGCACAGATCACAGAATCTCACTGTGCATTAACAGCAGAACAGAGCTTGAAGCTGAATGCACCCCTTTACATTACTGGATCTGAAAATGTGCTGACAAAGTCAAAGATGATGACAAAAATTGCAGCAGATGATAGCTAGATAGAACTTGGAGAAACACCTTCCAAGATGCAGACTCATGCATACATCTTGGCATAGACAAAGACAGAGAAACATATAGTTATATCAAGATAACACAGAAGGCAGTAGGAGCTTTCACAGCACTCGGAAATCTAGGGAATTCAAAAGAAATCAACCCAACATAAAAATAAGAATCGTCAACTCAACTGTTAAGGCAGTGTTACTGTATGGTGCTGACACCTGGAGGATAACAAAAACAACAACCAAGAAATTACAGATCTTCACTAATGGGTCCTTGCACACAATAAGAGGATTGATGTGGTATGACAAAATCACTGATGTAGAACTAATGGAAAGAACCAAATACCAGTAGAACAAGAGATGAGAAAAGGACCTGCACTACATAGGACACACAATGAGGAAACCTGGTGACAGTATTACAAAGCAATCCTTATTCTGAATCTGCCAACCAAGTGTTAAGGCCAGCAAAGACATGCAAAGAACAAAAAATGGATGGCACAGAACAGGACACAGGGTTCATAGCAAATTTCTTCAAGCATTTTCCAGGTCCAACCACATATTTTTAAGGATGGGAAACTCTAATATTTTCCTCATCTAATTTTCTAAGATATAATTATCACTTTGCTGACCAGCAATACGGAGCATTACTGTCTCCCATTACCAAGGGTGTTCGCAGATTTCTTTAAAAAATACTGTTTTGTTTTGGAAAATTCATAAAAAATTGAAAAACAGACATAGGCCTTTGAAATTTTCAGAGCACCATTATGAATGGTTGCCACATCCGAAGAAACATATTTAATGCAAATTGGTCACATGATCATCGTGACCTTCTTGAATTTGTGTGGCTATTTGTAGAAATGTCAGGAGATGTTTTAAAACCATGATCTTTTTCCACTTTATAGTGAATTTGTTCAATGTCAGTGCAATAAAATGTTAGGGACATGGATGGCAATGAATAAAATAAGCTTGATTGACGTATTGATTTAACGATTAACCACATTTTTCAACATAAAAGGCTAACAAAAATTGTGAATAAAATGCAAAAAAAATATTTAATTTTTGTGTTTGTCTTTTTTTAATGTATTCTGACAATGAGTGTTTTTGAATGTTTGAGTAGTTAGGTACCTCTAGTTGGAGTCTGAGCTGCTTCCTTCATTAATTGGGGTTGAAGTTGTAGCTGTAGGCCTCTGCAAGAGTCTTTGTCTGGATCGTTGATAATCCTCCACTGTGTGGTATAACTTAAAGCAGGGCATCAGGCATAGAGGTACATTGCAATCTGGGCAGTAAATGCAAGTCTGGCTTCTGTTCCCTGCAGCCTTACACACTTTACAGTCTGGTTTGTACCTTGCCCTTTCATATTTATCAATGAAGTGGTGCTCAGTAAGTCGTGCTGTTGTGACCTGTGGTTTTGAAGGTGTCACATTGTGTTGAAGAATAGCAGGTTCAATAAGAGTCAGACTGACATCCCGATCTTTGCTTTGATCAGTGTTGTAGGTTATGTGCCCATTGACCAGGGCAGTTTCAACTAAGAAATGATATAAAAATAGAATATGTGTGTGTATGGGTAGCTAGCACCTAGTTGGCTGAAGTGATCGACACCTCTCATACCGTATTTTCTGTATTTTTCTGCAAGCACTGGCTTCTGAATTGTTCTGCCCTAAAGAATTTGTCTTTCTAACTGTCTTGTTTATATTATCATTGGAGTGAACAGTAGATATAAGGTTAAATATTTCCGTATCATGCCAGGTGACTGTCGGCAAGCCATATCTTTTTTTTTTTAAATACAAGGGGATTGACACAAGTCTTGGGCCTGACCATGAAGGAGTCACAGGAGGAAGATGAAACTTGACACATTTAAAGTTCATCATATTTGCACTGAATGTGTGAAGTACGCGTTTGTTTCTTCAATGGGTTTTCCCACTGCGGTGCATGGCGCAATGTACCCTATTGACCGGATCTGCTGCTCCAAAGATTTGACAAAACAATGGAAAAGAAGGAGGCCAGAGCTGTGATAAAATTTCTGATGTTTCAGGGAAAAACATCTACAGAAATACACAGGGAGATGGAACCAGTGTTTCGTGATTCTTGTCCTTCATATACTTCGGTAAAAAACTGGTGTCAACAGTTTAAGTGCGGCCGCTCAAATGTTGCTGATCTGCCAAGATCTGGTAGACCAGCCTCAGAGTGCTGTGGTGAAGTGGGATGTTATAAATATTTATAGGGGACTTAGTGTACTGACTGAGATCAGCTGTGAAGGTATATATATCTAATAAGAGTAGTGTATTATATATAACCTTACTTGCTACCACATATCTATATATCTCAGTCAGAATTATTCTGGAATAGTGTGATGACTACGTTATGTGTCTAGGGTATGTGTATGATGAAGTGTAAGTCACAACAACAGACAGATAAACAATTTAATTTAATCCACTACTCTTAACAACACTGTGACACTCACATACATATAACACTCTATGAGAATATCTTAAAGAAGTCACTCGTAACGTTTCAAATAACAATATGTATTCAGTGCTGTTAATAATGTATTTGTGTCCTGATTCAAATACAAAGGAACCAGGAATCACAATCAATTTTAATTACAAGTATATGTACAGACTTTATCAATATGAATATTGTAGTGACATATATTATTAAAAATATCCTATGTGTGTCAGTTGTGTAGTAGTAATATGAGGTAATACTGGTTTTGTTTTGTTCAAGCTCTGTTGGTATTTGTCATCATGACTTCAATAGTTTGTCTTAGGGACTAGTATTGGAGATGTTCTCAGTTCCTGATATTAAGACAATTAAATTCCCCTCTGAATGTTATTTTTACAAAGTTATTTCAAGATGAGGGGACATAATGTTGAGCTCAGCTGGCCAAGTTAGCTTATCTGGCGTGATGGCGGCAGGAAAGGACTCCTCTGCTCGAATTCTCCTCTGGGCTCTGGAGACACCTCACTGATAGCTAAAAGGACCAAGGAGTATGCTGTCCGACACTGGATTCAGCAAAGCTCTGACCAGGTGCTGCTCAGTACCATCAAGACCACTGTCCCTGAAATCAAGAAGGATGTACCTTCTACTTCATAACTAACTTAAACTCTCTTGTTACACTGATCACAACACAGCACAAACATTGAGTTCAGAGCATTAGGCCAACTGTCAGCTTCATTTGAAATACTTTATTCCAGTATTACCCTTCTTAATGGTTACTACGCCTCTGCAATTCCAGCATTATTTCTTTCTAGTCAATCATCTAGGTGTCAGTGTACTGTTTTGCCATTCCATGCCGTTTGACTTTTCTCCGACACCCTCTGTTCAGGCTGGAGCATTACAGGCTTTACCTCACGTTTGCCACTGAACTACACATATATATACAGGCATAAATCAACAATTCACATTCAATTTTCATTAAAAGATATTGAATGGTTCAAGCTTACCACAATTCATACGAATAAACACAGATACGTTGATTAGCAATGAATTCTGGCACAAACTGGCACAAATTCCCATCTGCTTATCTTCCAGGCTTTTATTGAGCCAAATATAAGCTGGCTTCAACGCACTGATGCTTTATCAAGCTTATTTAAACAAGTGGTTTCGAACTAACGCTCCCAAGTGTGTATATCAGCGAGTCTGACCAATGAGGCCCCGTTTCGACAAGTGTTTGAAAAAATGTTACCTTTCCCCGTTTCCCCTAACAACGAAGATAGTATTTATAGTCCGACCAATCGTGGTTAGGCTTTCATTTGTTGCGCTCCAATCAATGGGGAGTTTACATGGTAGGCTATTTATGTAACGTAAGGTTTTTTCAAACACGTTATAAAAAAAATTTTATGAGCAGAAATGATTCCATGCTGTCAGGCATCCTCACTATTTTATTTTGGGTATAATTTATTAATTCCTGGACTATTTGCGTAACGTTTTACATATTATTTGTCAGCAAGCCCTAAGGAACCCAATTATCCAAATTTAAAAGAGCTACGTGGCTGCGTTCAAAATATGTATTTTCTACCTCCTGTTTCGAAGATGTGCTGTCTGGGTACTGTTATGTTTTCAACCGTAAACCCATCTAATGTTATCTTTTCTAATAAGAGTTTTTTATGATTTATAAACCTAACTCTGGGAAAGGGTAGTGTATTTTATCACTGTCCGTCTGAAAAAAAAATTAGTGCATGTAGACTTACACGCGTGATGGCAGCATTTGTGAACCGCGCGACGCGTGTTGCATGCGTTCCTGATTTTCAGCCCTCCCCTCTCTCTTTATCCTTTTGTCCATCTGTTCGTTCGTTTTGGTAACGCAGTGTAGAAAAAGACATGAATGGAATTTAAAATTTAGGTCAACTTGCATATTTCAAGGTTTTTCTTAGAAAGGCAGCACATTTTATTGTGTGTTTGGGAAACGCGTGTATGTTGCAGAAAGCCTTTAATATCGACGTGAAACGTTACAATTTGCTTACGCAGTAGAAAACAAGGGGATTTCGAGTACAGTCATTGTGACAGCACTGTTCTTTACCATTCTTCTTCCTTTATTTATTATATGTATTTATTAGGCTTTATATTTACTTGATAATTTATATATGTGGATTAGAATATTCCACGACAAGTGCAACGATGAAAATGCAACAAGAGTGAAGAAAATCATTGACCAGGATCGAAAAATGACAATTGTGGAGATAGCTAGTAGAGTAAAACTAAATGAAAGAACAGTTTATAGAATTTTACACAACAGACTGAACATGAGAAAAGTGTGTGCACGCTGGGTTCCGCTACTGTTGACACGTGAACAGAAGCAAACGAGGGTAAATTGCTGTCAACAGTTGCTCAAAAAGTGTCAGTCAAAAAATTTTTTGGAGACCATGGTGACAGTAGATGAGACTTGGGTACACCATTATGACCCCGAATCCAAAATTGCCAGCATGCAATGGAAAACCCCGGGCTCCCTAACACCTGTCAAGCCGAGAGTGCAGAAATCTGCAGGAAAAGTGATGCTGACTGTTTTTTTGGGACGGCAAAGGTGTCCTTTTGAAAGATTATCTGCCTCGTGGCAACACAGTTAATGGACAGTACTATGCAGATCTTCTCACCTAACTAAGAAAGGTTGTGACCAGGAAACGAGGGATAACGCGCACTCAAAATCTTCCTTTGCTTCAAGACAACGCGCCCTCTCACAAAGCACGGCTTGTGCAGCTAGCAGCCAACGATTTGAATATTGAAATTCTTCCACACCCACCATATTCTCCAGATTTGGCTCCATCAGACTTTTTTCTATTCCCAAATCTTAAAAAACAGTTAAAAGGAAATCATTTTGACAGCGATGAAGAGGTTATACTGGCATGTGATGACTGGTTTAGTTTGAAAAATATGGTGTTCTACTCCCAAGGTCTTTTCAAGGTCAAGCAGAGATGGCAGAAGTGTGTCAATTCAGACGGTGGCTATACTGAAAAGGAATAAACACTATACAAAATTTCAGCTCTCTGTGACATGTCCTTCATGGTCAGGCCCAAGACTTATGTCAATCCCCTTGTAAGGTTTTGCCTCGTTTTGGCGAGGCGCGTTCCATTCAAACTAGTCGGTTATATTAGGGCACATGTCCAAATATAAAAGACCCTTAGGTCTGAGATGACTTCTGTCGCACAAAACACAGGATGATTTGCCATTTTCAATTTGAGTTGCTTTTTCTTCAGTGCTTCAGGAAAATGCTTCCTATTTTCAGCTACTGTTCCAAATACACCAATCTGAATTTCTTTCAGGTCTTGAAATAAAGCTGAAGGCTGAATAAAAACTACCACAGAAGAGAATATGTGTCCGAGGGAGTAGTGTTAGATGGTTTTGATGTTTCTGAGGGTAAAAATTGCTCCTTGGGGTTGAGCTCTTTTCTGTAAAAAAAAAAATGGAACACACAAATAACTTATGAGTAGGCCTAAGCTATGTATATTTACCACGTCAAAGTTCTAAATGTATACATAATACTGTCAAACAATATTTAACTAGAACAAAAGCTAATATATAGTAATTGGGAGGGTGAAGGTATGATAATATTCTTATACTACTTATGATAAGTGAAAATCTATTAAATATCTAACTGGAAACAACAGGCCTTTACACCCCCCCACATCTTTACTATTTTTTTTTGGTTTTTTTTGTTGGGGTTTGTTGTTTTATCTCGTTTCCGTTTGTTTCGATTTAAAAAAAAATTTTATTTAATTTTTTTTTTTTAAACATAGGCCTATGCACAAAATTGGTAATTTTCATTTATCTTAATTACAGTGATTTGACAGATGTGATGCCACTTTCATGTTTGCGATTATTCATGTTATCTGGAATTGAAAACATGTAGGCTAGGCCTATCCTAATTATAACCCTGCAGAGGTTGAACGGTATGTCTCTTCATCGTAAATATAGTAAAAAAGCATTCAAAATATATTTATTTCCAAAAAATGTGGTGAAATGAACAGTGGGACATGGTCTGATAACAGGGTAGGCTATAGGATATGGAATCGCCATCAATTTCTATTCCTGACCATCTTAAACTGTGTCAAACACATTCCCATAAGCAGTTGTAAACCAAGAAATTTCATTCAAACACTGTAATTTTGGCCATGGTTAAAAATAAAACTGTAGTCTAAATAGGCCTACATTGTAAATTACAGACGCAAGTACAGTAGGCCTATCTATAAACTGCACTTATTTAAATGTTTTATAAATGAGATAAATGAATTTATTACTTACTTCAGTTGAAATGAACGATTTAATACTTTTTTCCCAGTAGCATTCGAGTAACAACAACGCGAGCGCTAAAAATAAATCTGTGCGTTCACGTCATTATAGCAAAGCGCCGAACACGCAAACCGCCGAAAACGTCTGGAAATGGATTTAGTGCGCAAAGGGAAGTAAAAATTCTATGGTAACTGAAGTTTAACAAAAAATACCATCAATAACCAAAAAAAAAAGCATCCAACTTTCGATTTCGTATTTTTTTTCCAGGTCCGATGCGGGAAATTCAAGGCTTTTAGCCATTTTTCCAGGCTTTTCAAGGCCTGGAATTTTTTTTTTTCCCAGGTTTTTCCAGGTCGCTACGAACCCTAAGGACAGCTCAGCGGGAACTGACTGAAAGCCTGTGCTCTATAGGCAGGGGAACGGAAATGATGATATGCAAGAACAGATTCTTCAAAAGATGTGCACTAATCTTACGATACCAAACTTAATAAAAACTAGCCACAGTGTCAGAAAAATATGAATTTATGGTATTTTTTATTATGGTACAACTGGCCTAAAGATAAAAATGACACATCTGATACTCAGGATGCAATCGTGCGACAGATTACCTTTCTTGGTTTTGCAGCCTTTATATTCTCCTTCTCTTTCTTGCAAGGTTTTTTGACCTTTTTATTCACCATGCCTTTCCCTATTTTAAGTTTGAGTGGTGTTTGTTTGTCTTTCACTTTTGGACTGCGTTTGTGTTTCAGACTTTTCTTCTTGCAAGCTGGCAATTTCTTCCCCATGGATGCAAGCGCATTGGCAGCTTCTTCTGGATCTGTGTCTGTGGCACTTGAATCTGATAAAACATTTCGTGCTGCAAGAGGGAAAAATAAGTCATTTATAACTAACTGAATCAACTCATTGTATCACTGTTTATTATTTCATCACTTAAATATCATCTGTTGACAAATCAAGATAAGAATGGTTTATGCAAGTCGCAGTGTGTCATTTTTTGGGGACGTTTTTTTTTTCTTCAAAACTATTCTTTAAGGTTCTATGTTTTGTCTTTGAAAGTCTGAGCTACATTCCTTGAACTTCAACCTTCTTATTTTTCTGGAATCATTCTCTCATTTACATTAAGAGGCAGACTAATCTACAGAACAGAAAATTAAACAAAAAAGCTTAAAAACTTGAAATGCATTACCAGCCAACTCTTCCCTTTTCCTTTTCTGCAACATTTTTGCTTTCAGTGCATCCAATATTCTGGGCTGACACAATTCACAAAAATAGCTCTCTGGAATGTTGTTGCGATCAACTCCCATGCAGTCAATGTGCTGCCACACACTACAAGAGAAAGAATCACAAATAATACTGATTAAGCTTGCTAGGTTTATTATGACCATGGACAAATAAGTGAGCTATCTAAATGACAAATATAATTAACAGTAGACTAATTCTACATTGCAGCACTAAAATTTATTTTGCAAATAATGAGTGTGCCATTAAAGTGGTACGCACCTGCATCTATCACAACAAATCATGTAGCCATCATCATGAAGATACCCACAGATGCACCTGGTAATACTGTCCTCCACAATCTCCTCCACAACCGAGACAAATGGTGTTGTCTTGACCTCCTCTTCCATTTGCACAACTCCGTTGACTTGCAGTGGAGAGCATGGCCTTGGGGAGGCTGGCCGAGATGGTGAAGGTGGTGGTGGCATGCCATAGTTGTGATCCTGAATAAATGGCGGTAGAAAAAAAAAAATGTTACAATTTAACAAGAAAACCAGGATGGTATTATACTATAACGAGAGAATCACATCTGTGTTGCAATATCAACAACAAAACTAGAGTGTTAAAATACTTCAACAGGAAAACCACTATTACTGCATCACTATCACAATATTACATTAAGAGGTATCTATCACAATATTACATCAAATCAATATAAATACAATACAGCAATAAGAAAATCTTGTGTTCCAATGAAGCAACAGAGATAACCATGATAGCATTACAATACTAGAAAACCATCATGTTTTAAACTACAGTAAGAAAAAAAATTTGTATAGCAATGTAAAAATAAAATTTCACAATCTAAGAAGAAGAAAATCATGATATCTTTACAATATAGAAAACAATAAAAGCATAACATTAAAGAAAACATATTAACCTTTAACCTTATATTCTTAAAGGAAAATATGTAAAGAGATTGAACAAGAGACCCCACATCAAAAACAGATCTATCCCCAAAAAAAACACACCATCACAGCATGCAGCTTCAATATAATGGCCAATATTGTTGTCTCTAAAATGTATCTGAACGTAAGACATCATCACAGCTTTTTCACCTGGTAAGGAAGGCCAAAATATCCTGTATTGCAGTGGGCAAGAGTGCTGGGGGGTGGATGGGGTCTCTGGTATGTGTGTTCAGGCAATGGAATGTCCAGCACATCAGCACTGAAAACAAAATAATGAAAACTATTAACCTGTTTTATCTCGCCTAAATGTTGAACGCTTTTTTTTTAACTTGCAAAGAATCGCTGCAGGAAGAGGGGGGGAGAGAGAGTGACAAGGAGAAGGGGAGAGAGAGACAAGGAGAGGGGGAGAGAGAAAGAGGGAGAAGAGCATATCACCACAACTCTCTCAACTGGGACTCTTCAAGAGCACGAAGAACAGGACAGCTGCATCCACCAGGGACATTGTAAAAGACAACTAAGATGACTTTCAAACAAAATGCTACAGAAACAAACAACGATCGCAAAAAAAGTCGTCTGGGGCAAGTGCGCTAACTGCAGTGGTTGCCCCATACTCCCCGAGGAGCTAGAAAGAGCCATTTGTTCATTCAGAATATCATAGCTATACTATTTCTTTATAGAATGCCAATCACAATATCATCATCATCATTTTCCTTTGTGCTCCTTACAGAGCACGTAGCCACCACTCCCACAGGTCCCCCTTGCAGGAAGCCTGCACCAAGCAGTCACATGTTCTTGCTACGGTGGTTTCTGTGACAATTTGTTTTACATGATGGGATTGCCAGCCCCATGCCCAACCTCACATTAGCCACCTTGTGCGACTTGCATGAGGGTACAGTAGTCCTATTTTTTCTTTGTCTCTTCAGAGACACCCCCCCCCCCCCTCCCCCCCCCCCCCCAGGAACTTGAAAGGGCAAAGCTGCTGCTTTTAATTATGGCTCCATTAATCCTATAATATGTACTGTTTACGATAAATGCGATAAATGTGAAAAATGAATATTACTATAAACTATAAGATGCATAAAACTAAACAAAACAAAAGTATTTTTTAAAAAACGGAATCCTTGGCTTACTACATTAGTAAAGTGTTGCACGCTGTCACCAACACAAACTCAGAAGCTGTAGAAGATAATGACAAATTACAAGTGAGACTGCTTTATGAATCATCAGTATAAAAGGTGATCACGCAATCAAATAGCAGTACTAACACAAAGAAACGTTGCCCAGCAGTTCCCAAATCCAGATTTACAACTCACACTTTTGGTTTGATCTGTCCTTCTCCGGATTTGTAGATGGTTCCCATTCTTTTTAAAAAAAAATTATATCAACCCTTATTACAGTATGTTGAGCATTGAGCAAAAACATGCAGGCAACAGATGTGGTCTCTCAGAAGACAAGCAGGCAACAGATGTGGTCTCTCAGAAGACAAGCAGGCAACAGATGTGGTCTCTCAGAAGACAAGCAAATGGCAGAACATGTCCTCCAAGAATGTTTGACCCATGAAAAGAGCAGACTGACACCATGGTCTTCAGTAACCCTACTATGTAGAATGAGTGCAAGAAGCATAAGACGTACCGATAATGCAATGAATGAATCAGATGTGGAATGACAAAAATGAAGAAACGAGTAGCCAGTAATCAGCATGCCGAAATGCACTTTGCATGTCACTAGACAGAAGAATATATTTTGCCATTTAGTGCAGCAATCATTTAAAGGAACTCTCTGCCATATGTATTTAAAGTCTGCTAAATGTAAACTGTCAAATGTAAAGGTGGTTGATAACTCACTCTGTGTATGACGATGCCTCATCACCACTGCCATAGTGTGTCTCATTAACTCTGCTGGACTTAACGGCACCAACCCGCAAAATGATGCTCATCGCGAGGGAACTAGCTGTGGCTGTGGACTGGCTACATCCACAGTTATGCTATTTACTTCTTCCAGCATGGCAGGCAGATACAGTAAAACCTGAACTGGAAAATCATAAAATATAAAAAGGAGTCTACAAATGTTCTAAAAATGAAGAAGGAAGGCACCCAGTGACCCTAAATGTATCTACAATCTGATACTTATCCAAACAAATTCAGCCTGTTATTATTTTTTATGCACCCTAAATGGCATCAAATAAAAATAAATAAAGTCCAACATTAACAAATAAATAATGAAAAAAATCATCACATCAAATGTCAAGGTGGCCCTATTGTACAGCTCTGAAACATGGAGAACAAAAATGGCAACCAGATTTAGCTGAAATGAAGGTTTAACCAGTCAACTGATTAATAAATAGTTAAAGATCCCAGCTCTACTTTTAAATATTCTGAACAGAAGGACTGTCGTGGTATGACAAGATTACTAATGTGCGACTGATTGAAAGAACTAGACACATATTAGTACAGAAAGAGATGAGGAGAAAGCTGGTGCTGGATAGGGCACATACATAAGGCAGTTCTAGTTCTGGATTCCCATGATAACCAGTGACCTTGTAAGGTGTACATGAGCCGCAAGTAGCAAATTTTTCACCCGGAGACTGGCATTGTTTGGGAATGCTATACACTGTAGGCAAAATGTGTTATCATAATATTCATCAGTCTGTCATGCTCTACAGTAGACAAGGACTCTGCATACCCTCTGATCGCTTGCAACATGTGTTGCATCACACTAGTGGGTAATCTTTGCTTTAAATAACCATTTTAATTCATCATAACAAGTTTTCCATGAAGTAGTCAACTTTGACCAGAGTGGAGCTGCAATTTGAAAATAAGGCTAGCTCAGAATGTGCAAGAACCAGAACAAATTCAGCTGAGGTTAAAATAAAGTAGCCTCAAGCGAGAACCTTTTCTTGACTGTGTTGTTGGAAAAACTGACCACTAAATTTTAGTTTTAAATGCAACCAAGTAACAACAAATAAATAAATAACACCAGTTAACAAATCACTGAAGCTCCTTACAGAATTTGAATTATTCTCACTTCAGAACAGAACTACCCTAACATAAAAACTGACTAAAACCTTCTCTCTTCCTCTGCAGAACAGGTAATATATCCAATGGACCATCAAGAGATTATTTTCGCTTCTTTGGGCAAAAGGACACCTTGTATTGATATTTAATTCCCCCTAGATGCTCCAATAATTCAAGATAAGTTTCCTATCTCTTTGTAAGCTGTCATACGTGGCCATTGTGTCCTAATTAATGATACACCTCTTCCTTCTCCTTTCCTCTACCCTTGATGCTGCTATATTCCAAACTGCTATTTTTAAAAATATCTTTTGTTCTTAACTCCACTGATTCCGAGTGAATCGTCTCTGAAAATGGACCCCAAAATTATGCCTGTAGAAGCAACCGATGTCAACTTCACTTTAAATGGGGATGGGATTGATTTTAAAAACCTTAATCGATTAATCAAATTTCTTTAATCGAAGATTAATTGATCAATTTTGAACAGTTTGATAAATTATAAAAAATCACAAATAAAAATTGTTTTTTTTTTAAATCACTAAGGACTTTATTTATTTTACTTATTATATGGCATCATCGTCCCGAAAATGTAATGAAAATACTGAAAAGTTACAACCAAATAATTTATTATTATTGGCCATACTTTTCCAATTCCATATCACAAACTCTAACATGTAAATGCTCTCGCATTTAAGCAAAAACCATAAACATTGCCAAAAATGGAATAATCAATTAAAATGTGTTTTTTAAATTAATCGATTTTAACAAAAATTCTTTTACCGGTTAAACTATTAGTTAAAGATCCCAACTCTACTTTTAAATATTCTGAAGCTAAACTGCTCAGGTCTCCCCAGTCCCCTGTTACATTTTTAATTAACTGAAATGTCTAAATGTTTAACAGATTAAATCTTATAGAAATATAAGACAATGATATTTTAAAGAAATTATAACTCAAATGTAAGGGTAAAGGTAAAGGATCCCGTTACACGCCCATTGAGGCATATTGGGAATATGGTGTTAGGCCAGTGGCGGCTTTCTTTAATGAGCTGTTGAGCTGCAACACCCCCTGTAAAGAAAAGGACTGCCATTCTGTCTCTACTACATTATAATACATAATCCGGACAGACTAAAAAAATACAAAAAATTGAGGTTACACCGGAAGGGTTAAATACAAAAAAATTTTTATACAACACCGTTTTGTGGTAAGGGCTGCAAACGATAACAGCTCAAGTGACCTTGACCTCTTATAAGCGAATGCTTGTTATACACACAGAAGAGGCCAACTGCGATTGGTTTGAATTTTTTAACTAGAGCTGCAACGGAACGCAGCTCGTGCAAATTATCTCTAATTAAAGGGAAGTTACAATGAAAATTTTAAACACGAGAAATAGTGCACACAAGTCTGTGTAACCTGGTTTGAGACTCGGGAAGCTGCTACGACTGACAATGATTACTCCTAGTTGCAGTAAACTTTTAAAATAACTTTTCAGAACTTCTTGACAGATTTTAGATGAGATAAGACACTAATCATTTGTGTCTGGGTTGATATTTCACATGGTGGTCACAATTTGTGAGTGTTATGTATAGTATTTTAAATGAATGAACAGTGCAGCACCCCCAATGACAACCCCCTGGAACCGCCACTGTGTTAGGCCCATATTTTCTTGACCATCGGCACACTAGAGGTGATGTGGTCAGCATCACGCCGGCTGTCTTAACCTTCCCAGAAGTTGCTTTGGTACCCAATTGGGGCTGGGTCGACCCAGGAGCCGTTTGTGGCCTAAAAAAATCCAACCTCATCTGGGGATTGAACCATAGACCACTGAGCAAGGAAGCCAGTGCACTAACCACTATGCTACAGCGACTCCTATCAAATGTACTTATGTTTATTCTGGTTTAGTTATAAAAAAATGTGGGAATGTATTCTTCTTCTTCTTTGATCCATAACCGCCAACCGTCAAAGCAGTCAGCGGCCATCACGCCTGGTGGCGTCTTGTAGGGCAGCAACAAATTGATTCCACTTTGCTCGGTCGGCGGCCATCCTTCGTACAGTGCCCCAACTGTGGTTCATTCTTTGCATCTCAGCTTCCACAGTTCTCCGCCAAGTTGTCTTTGGTCGGCCTCTCTTTCGCTTTCCCTCGGGGGTCCATAGCATAGCTGTTCTTGTGATGGTATCAGGGTCCCTTCTGAGGACATGGCCAACCCAACTCCAGCGTCTGCCAGCTATGATGGTGTGCATGTCCTCCTGGTAACTCCGAATAAGTAGTTCTTGGTTGCTGATGGTGTTTGGCCAAAAGATTCGGAGAATTTTCCTTAGGCAGATTGTGTGGAAGGAGGACAGTTTCGACATTTCCTTCTCTGTTACTCTCCAACATTCCGCACCATAGAGAAGCACAGAAAGTACACAGCTCTCATACAGTCTTAATTTGGTGTTTGTGCTGTATTGGGAAGACTTCCAAATGTTGTTGAGAACAGCAAAGGCTGTTCTCGCTTTATTCATTCTGTTGTTAATGTCCTTGCTTGTTCCGCCGTCAGGTGTTACTATGCTTCCTAGGTAAGTAAATGTGTCTGTCTGTTCTAACTTCTGGTTCCTTACTGTTACTGGCTCAGGATTGCCCACATTTAGTGTCATGACCTCTGTCTTCTTCAAATTGATGTTCAGGCCAACCTGCTGGCCATACTTATTCAGTCTATCGGTTTTGTCTTGAATGTGTTGGTGTGAATGCGCGAGTAGTGCAATGTCATCTGCATATTCCAAATCTTCCAGTGTAGAAAACGTTGTCCATCTAATTCCTCTTGGACTGCCCTCTGTTGTCTGGCGCATCACCCAATCTATGACTGTCAAAAATAATGTTGTTGATAAGGGGCATCCCTGTCGTACTCCTGTTTTCACTTCGAAAGTTACATTGCTCGATCCAACACTGCACGTAAAGTTAGAATAGAGGCTTTTTATAATGGAAACAATGCGGCTGGGAATTCCATAAGCCCTCAGAATTTTCCATAGGCTGTCCCTGTGTATGCTGTCGAAAGCCTTTTCAAAATCAACAAAGTTAATGTACAGCTGTCTCTGCCATTCTGAGCACTGCTCTATAATGTTCCTGAGGGTAAATATATGATCTGCACATCTTCTGCTCTTTCTGAAGCCCGCTTGTTCTTTCCTCAGTTTATGGTCAACTGCTTTTGAAATTCTCTGGATGATTATCCTGCCTAGTATTTTGCTGGGAACTGAGAGGAGGGTAATTCCTCTCCAGTTGTTGCAGTCTGCAAGGTCGCCCTTCTTGGGCAATTTGACAATTATTCCTTTACTCCACTCTGTTGGTGTTGTCTCAGTTTCCCAGACTTGTGCAAATAGTGGTTCTAATAGTTCTGCTGCTAGTTCGGGGTCTGTCTTGAATAGCTCAGCATTCAGATTGTCGTGACCAGGCGCTTTTCCATTTTTTAGCCCTCTGATAGCTGTGATAATTTCTTCTTTTCGTGGAATGTCTGTATTTACGTCTAAGTCACTTTCAGCCTCAGGAACCTCAGGAACATTCAGCTGAGTCTCTGGTGGTTCCTTATTCAGTGTTTCTCTGAAGTGCTCTGCCCATCTTGTTTCCTGCCCCTGTGCTGTGGTGATGAGATTTCCTTGCTTGTCTCTTACTAACGTTATTGTTGTTTGCACCTCGTTTTCCACTGATAGCTTTAGTTATTTTATAAACTGTGCTTTGTTCATTTCTCAGTGCTGCCTCTTCTGCCTGTCTTGCAAGGTCATCCAGAAATGTCCTTTTGTCAGCACGGGTATGACGTTTTACTTCCTTGTCCAGCTGACTGTACTGTTCACTATATATTGCCTTTAACCTGGGAGACTTAGCTTCTGTTTTCTTCCTTTTCATTTCCTTTCTCTTCGCTATGGTGTTTAGCGTTTCTGGTGTTATCCAGTCTTGGCTCTTTCTTTCCTGGAATCCCAAGCATGACTTGCTGCTTTCTTTGTATATTTTTGAGATGGTGTTGAATTTCTGGTCCACATCTTCGGTCTCTGTTCTTTACTGGCTTTTGGTAATCAGATATCGTCTCTTTACGTCATCCATGAACGCTTTTCTGGTGAGGGGGTCCTTAAGTTTCGTGATGTTATATCTTTTCTGTTTGACTGCAACTGGTCCAGCAGCTCTGAGTTTCACCTTCAGTCTTGCTACTACTAGGTGATGATCACTTCCCACATCTGCGCCTCTTCTTACTTTCACGTCTTGTAGTGCATGTCTCTATCTGCCATTGATCATTATGTGATCTATCTGGTTTTTGTCTCATCCGTTTGGTGATTCTCATGTTAACTTGTGCACTTCTTTGTGTTGAAAAAGTGTTCCTCCAATGACCAGGTTGTTAATACTGCAGAAGCTTATTAATTTGTCCCCATTCTCATTTACTGTTCCACTTCCGCATTTCCCCATTACTCTTTCGTTATAATTATTATGTGTTCCAACTTTCGCATTTAGGTCTCCCATTACTATAATAAGATCGTACCTGGGTACAGTTTCCATTTCCTTTTGTACCTGTTGATAGAACTCATCCTTGATCTCTTCATCGCTGTCATTTGTTGGTGCATAGCATTGTATAATTGTGGTGTTGGTGAATCTCCCTCTCAGTCTTACTCTTATTCTTCTTCTTCTTCCGTCCTTAGCCACCGACCGTCAAAGCAGTCAGTGGCCATTACGCCTAGTGGCGTCTTAGGGCAACAGCAGATAGGTTTTCTTTGCCATTGTTTCCCATCACGCCTATTGGCGTCTTTAGGGCAACGGCAAATCAATCCATTTGCTGTTGTTTCCGTAATCGAAGTGACTGGCAAACGGGTGATCAGCCCGTTGGTTTGCTCTTATTAGTCTGTTGTTAATGGGTTTCCATTCCAGGGAATGTATTGGTAGGCTCTTTAACAGTCTGGCCTATCATTTGTATCCAACACATTGATTCTACTATTACCTGACAACTTTTTTCAGTGGCTTTTTTATTGGTCTTGTGCATACACACTTTATTACTTTGCAGATTTTGGAGGTAAAATATGTCTCTATTATTAATCAACCTGGTAATGGATGAAAAAGACATCTGCGCTTTTACTGAAATCAGTGGAGAATTATGGAAATGATATTCATTTAGAGCTAAATTTAAAAAAAAGGCTGGCATATATCTGCTTCCTCACTTCTTGTACCTTCAAAAAATCTATAAAACCTAAGATATTTGAATTCTCCAATAAATTTTTCGATATAAATGTGAAGTCCTAAGGTAATAATTATTTCTGTATTAGCTGTAATGCTGCCAATTAGCTGCCATACTTATTAGGTGAGAATGCTGGAATGGGCATGGTAAATCATTTGGTTCATAACTTCCTAACAATGCATTGTAATCCACTGATTTTTGAGAATTTTGGTGTTTTATAGTTATAATTATATTTTTCACAAATCCGATCACTTTCTGTTAAAAAGTAATAGTTTGCTGATGTAAACATTACTGGGGGCAATTAGTCATAATGTCAGCAAGTCTTTAGCTTAACTGTGGTGAGGCTGCATACTTTAAAAGTATAACATGTTTTACTTAAACTTATATAAATTAAATAACAAAACAAATACATACGCAAAAGTTAGGAAAACATGCTAAAAGTGGAAAAGAGTTTTTCAATATTAATGAATATAAAGGGTGTCATGAAAGTTTAGATCTGAAGGAAACAATAAATATACTCTTAATTGTATTAAATGTTCAGACTGATTGCTATTAACTTGCACACAATACAAACTCATAGGCTACTCTGTGTCTTTAAAGAGAAAAAAATTCATTCTGAAAATGTATATTTTTAAGATTTTTAAGAGACACCATGTAGCCTATATTATATAATATGTCACCTTATACAAATTATACCTAGAAAATACTATGTGTAAAAATAATTTAAAGCAACAAAAACAAGCAACAACTAAACTGATAACAATGTAATACATTAGTATAACAACAAACAAATCATTTTAAAAAAAAACAAGTTAATTAGGAATAATAAGGAAATGAATACTACTTACCTACAATTATATCCAAGAATATCCGTGAAAATTTGTGAATAAACTAGCACTTTTCACAATCCATTTAATGAATAATAACTAGCTGTAAGTGTATGACGTCTTTAAATTTAGATGTTTTTTTTTTCACCATAAAAAATAACTAAAGCCAATATAAATTACTTGGTGTCTCATTGTGAATAATCACTTTACTCATAGCATATGTAGGCCTATATGACTGTGTCCACAACATGTTTAATGCAATGATAGCTACCAAAATATAACATAATATTGCAAGGTTTCATTACATAATTTTTGTTTACTATTCAGTATAAGTAATAATTACAACATTGAAGGCATTCTGTATGCATTCATGTAGCAGGCTATAATATAAAAATTAACAATGTTTCATTCATATGTTTAATATGCACATTAAAGCACAGTTCGATCGCATCTTATGCTGATTTAACTTACATGGATTCAGCTTTACACACCTGATTGGACAAGGGAGTAAAATTATAAAAAGCATTCATTGTAAATTATTCTAATTATTTACTGGAGTTTTCTTTTATAAAAACATAAAAGTTTAATTACTGAACCTCTATTTAAGAAAATAAAATTTAAATAAAGGCAAATAATTAAAGAATAGACAAAAATAACAATAAGAAGATGAAACACATTATGTACTGGTAACTAAGCAATAGTCACTTTCATGTATTCAGTTTCAAATGCTTGCATTGCACATGTTGTCAATGTCATATCAGCATTGCGTTTTTGCACAAGTGGTGGACGAGCGATGTGGCACTCTCTGAAGTTTACAGGAATTCCTATATGGGTGTTTCAATGTATCATTGCTTTAAAAATTTATTTAGTAAGATTTTTGAGTAGGCAAGATGATAAAAATGTTCTGTGTCAACACAATAATCCAGAACTGCGACTCCTACAACTTCAATTAGCATATATTTTTTGTGTGGTTGTGCTTTAAATTCTATAAATTAAAAAAAAAAAAAAAAAAAAAAAACTATTACTGCAATCAATGGCCTCTATTATAGTAAACAATTTTACAATCTATTCAGTGAAATAGTAATATCAAATTTTACACTCTATTTAATGAAATAATAATATCAAATAGCTTTTATTTGGAAACAGAGCAATTTATGGGGGTTGGGGGGCTAGCTAGGCTGCCACCCTATTTTTATTATATGCGTTTTTTTGCCTTTACGCAGGTGTACTCAGAATCTAAACCATCGCGTAAGATGCGATCGAACGTTACTAATCAGTGTCATCATGAAATCATCAGAGGTGCTTTTTCAATAAAAGAAAATAGCTATATACATTAGCTGATGTATGTATGATTATGAAAATTCCCCATATGCCTATACTATAGTGTATAATTTCACAACTTTTTTTGTGTGTGTGGATATTTTATGAAAACTATTTTGTGTCTATTTCTGGTAAAGTGAAGAGTTAAATTCATATTCATTTTTCATATTATATTTTAAATACGCATATTAAGATGTCATTATGAATATCAATTAGATGTGGGTATATCATATCACTGTTGCTGTGTACTTCCAGAGGTCTCAGAGAAAACAAAGAAAATATTGGACTATTAATGTCAGGCTGCGCATGGGCCTGGTAAAATGTAAAAAAAAAAAAAAAACCAAAAGAAAGAACCGCTGCAAAAGAACGTGGTTTGCTTTCTGCAAGGGAAAATCTGCAATGGGACTCCATGCTCCATAAGGAGGGAAAAAGGACATGAATAATTGAACGAATGCAATATATCAATATGATTAAGCAATCAACAGAATTATTATGCAATCCTGAAAAGAATTATAGGTCCTAATTGGTGTTAGAGTTGTTTAATTATGAAAAAATAATGGTAGGCCTATTTGTGAATGTATGCAAATCCATGGTAGGCTACTTCTGGGAGGCAACTTTTCAAACTGTTGTTTAACAATTTTTTAGTATTATTCCTTTTGCTGCAAAATTAATTCACTTAAAAATGTGTAACTTTTCCTTACTTGGTGTAAAGAAGTTGTTTGGGGTTCTGTTGGCCTGCATATTCAAGAGCTATCTAGCTGTTGGACTGTCAATGCTGATAAATAATGCTACTATTTGGTTTGCAATATGTTCATGAACTATGTTCAGGAAGAAGAGGACCATGGTATGCATCAGGACTGGGGTATATGCCCACTAAGGCTCTAATTTCAGTTTTACTTAACAAAAGGTTTTTATGTATTTCAGTTTTGTGAAGGAAAAAGGAAGATTAACAAATCAGTCTTTTATGACCTTTTTAACAAATGCAATTTTGCCCAGTAAAATGTGTGCTACTGCAGTTTTTAATAAACATCTTTGTTAACGTCTAATCAATCTAGGCCTAAATGTTGTGGCTGTGTGACTATGGCAATAGATTACTACTTGTTACAAAGTTATCATGACTCAATAGCCACTAAATGTAGACAATCTAGACACAGATTAGACCTATAGGCTAGGCCTAATAGTTAGCCTAGGCCTTCGCAATTTAAATTTGAAATTTCGCTTTAAAGTGATTCTGTCCAATCTCTAACTTCTGTTTGCAAAGCGCAGTGATAAATAAATAGAGCCGATTATCACCAGTTAAAACTAAACGCAGGTGGCCAAAGGAAAAAGAAAATTACAAAACACCACTTCGTCTGAATAACAGACTGGAAATTCATATTGGCTGAAGACGAACTAAAAAACCATAAACAACTAAACTTGACTGAAGACTACTCCATCAATAATTTACATTTTTAAAAATAAGACAGTACAATAAACTTACCGAATATAAAATAATTATTTAATCCATTGCACAGAGGTGTGTCAAATATGAGCAACTTTTCCAGACAACTCTTCAAATCTGTTGTTGCACGGACGTAAACAAAACGAACAATCGTTTGTTTACACAGATAAAATTCTTTAATACATTAGATAAAGAACAAACGCATGCAGTTAACAGAAGCGATCAAAGTCATACCACTACAAGTATTAATACAAATTATAAATACTGATATCAATCGGTGCACATTTCAAATAGTCATGGAAATTAATTATTATTTCCTTCACTTTCTAATCCACTATGGCGGCCATAATATTGAACAGTTTAGGGGTTGACAAAGACGGTTAGCACGGGTTTTCTCGTGAGATGGAGTAACATTTTCATCGTATAATTTTTTATGTTTTAAATAGTTATTCTTTTCACAATGCTACAATAAAAGCAAATTAGCATAAAACAATAACATTTTATAAAATTTTAAAATTCAATAACATCCGTACTGATCTACACCAGTGCGCACGCGCGGAAGCTAATAATGTCACATATCAATGTCCGATCATATGCAACAATAATAAACTGTTTGCATGTTTTTCTTAGACATTAATTCGTTATCTTTTTGGGATTTTCTAGCAGCTTAACATGCTTGATCCGTCTTCTAGTGAGGAGGAATCTGATAATGGCACTATTGAGGATGGAGATGAAAACTCTGATGTGCTCAGCCTTCCTAGTGCAGAGCAGAGAAGTTTGTCTGCTAGCGGTGATAACTTGAGCGTCGTTGGTGGTCATTCTCGATCGAACAGTATAAGGCCTTCGAGTCCAAGTCCATCATTAGTGAGTGACAGGGAGAAAATAGACGAATTTGATAAAAGTGAAAGAGAAGAGGAAGAAAGGAGGAGACGTCTACAGCTATATGTTTTTGTTATGCGATGCATTGCCTATCCATTCAATGCGAAGCAGCCAACAGATATGGCACGGAGGCAAACAAAAGTGACCAAAGCTCAATTACAAACTATAAAGGAACGTTTTCATGCATTTTTAAACGGTGAAACTCACATTGTAGCAGATGAAGCATTTACTAATGCTGTGCAAAGTTATTATGAAGTGTTTTTAAAAAGTGATAGGATTGCAAATATGGTGCGCAGTGGAGGTTGTTCTTCAAATGACTTTCGAGAAGTGTTTAAAAATAACATAGAGAAACGTGTAAGAAGTTTGCCTGAAATTGATGGTTTGAGTAAAGAAACTGTTCTCAGTTCATGGATGGCCAAATTTGATGCAATATACAGAGGGGATGAAGATCCTAGAAAGCAACCGCAAAGAATCGCAACAGTAGCTTCTGAGCTGATTCTTGGCAAGGAGCAGTTATACGAGATGTTTCAGAACATCTTGAATGTAAAAAAGTATGAGCATCAGATCCTCTACAATGCTTGTCAGGTATGTATATGCATTCAACACAACAAGTATATAAATCTAGAACAGGGATATCACATTAGTTTTTGTATATCATAAAGTGATAAGTAAAGTGTGCCTGCTCATAATTATCACTTTGATTAATGATATTTCACAATACGAATTACCCACCAGAATTTTTGAATTTACTTAATGCTTTGATCACTAGGGGTATATGTGTGTGTATGTATATATACACAGAGTGTTGTCTCATTCTTAGGGGATGTGGGGTCCATCCTTACCTGAACTTAAAAACTTTTTTTTTTTTCATGTTTCATCATCATCTCAACCCGTAACCCATCATGGGTCGTAGGGGTGCCATGGTGGAAGCACCAGCAGACAGGGTCCTCCACTGCTCTCTATCCTCAGCAATGCGTACAACTGTGGAAAAACCATGCCCTGCTCATTCTTTGATGTTATCAGCCCAGGATTTTCTTTGCCTTCCTCTTCTCCGTTTACCTTCGACTGCTCCCTGGAGGATCGTTTTCGAAAGGGGGTCATAACGAGTTACATGCCCAAACCAGGCAAGCTTTCGACGTTTCACTATTGACACTATTGGGGGAGCTGCGCTAGCGTAGTGGTTACCACGCCGCTCTGGCGACCGGGTGATCCAGGATCAAACCCGGGCGACGGCATTTGAGGATTTTTCGTCGACCGGGATTTGGACTGAATTAACTCGAGACCTGGCGAGTACATTTGAAGAAGTGTCGTCGACCAGGGATTGGCAGCTCCTGAGTCGACCCAGCTCTAATGGGTACCTCCGAAATCGGCGAGTATCTGCCTGAATGGCGAGGGACACCTGTCTCTGTACAAGAAAAAAAAGGGATACTCACGTAAAAATCAATGTCAGGTTAGACATTAATAATAACCTGAGATTTCGCATCGAGTATTAGCGGGCGTACGAAAAAAAAAAAAAAAACTACTGACAAAAGTTGTCTTGGTGGCCTGCATACATGTTTATTTTCTCTCTAACATAGACATTTGTTTTGTGCTTTTTATAGCAAATGTGCAAAATTCTTCTAAAACATTTATACTCGAAAGCATGAATCCTTCGCTCCGTTTCTGCAGTGAATGTCCAGCCCTCACACCCATACAAGAGATAATACAAGTGATTTGTATAATTTGATCTTCACAGGAAAACTGATGTTACTTTTCCAGATCACATTCAGCCTTGTCATGGCCATGGCAGCTGAGGCCATCTCAAGTCTTGATTTCTTTACTTGATCTTCCATTACTACATATAGTGGACCCCAAATATTTAAAGGTGTTCACTTCTTCTAACATTTGCCCATTTAACGTAATGTTGGTCGGAACATGTTTCTTATGGCTATTCACCAATATCTTGCTTTTTTTCTATATTAATTTCCATCCCGTACGTTCTTGTTACTTTCTCCAGTCTATAGGTAAGGTCTTGAAGTTCTGATTCTGTTCCAGCTATTTCATCAGCAAAACCATCTCTTTTGGCCATTTTTTTGGTTTTCATGTTTAGATAGTGACATGTTTCCGTAGGTATATGACAACAGTTATGATTTTACATTGAATCCTACTCAAGTTCTCTCTTCCACTGACTCAGTTGCTGCTATTCTGTCCCATCACCTCATCCTTAATTCACAGATCTCATCTTCCAAACTTGTCTAAACTTGGGAGATAACATAAGCCATCTCCAAGAGTGCCAAAGAATTGTTTGATGAAGTATATGTTTCACAAATCTTGACATCATTATGCTGGAAAAATGCACACACACAGAATATTTAAAAGGGGATAATAGATGCAATCCTCTCAAATAACTTAGAGTTGGGGCAAAGTCTTTTACAGACAGGGGGTATGATGTGTTGGTGTTGTGGGTAGTGGGTTTCCCCCCTTGCTTCACCCTAGGCCTAGTGAATTCTTGTTCATGAAAGGAGCGACCATTGCGGTGTTAGTCTCTTGGCCTAGCAAAACCTCTCATACCCCAAGATCGTTGTGCTTGGTGAAGAGCCACACCCTCCTCAAGATAGTCCTGGTAACTGAGGGTGCGAATCCTCAGGCTAAACACAACGGATCTAGAGGAGCAAACCTCGATAATAAAACCGGTGCACTACATCGTACACGCCCTCTGTGGGTGGGAAGGAGCCAGATGGATACTGAACAAGTCTTGGGAGTGGGAACGAGTGTGGACTGCTCCCTGAAGATCGGAACCCATCGTACAGGCACAGAGACTCAGGACGTGACGATCCTATTGTCTTCAACTCTTGGTCACATGCCTAGAGCCTCGGAGAACTCGGCGTAACCAGCAGGCAATTTGGTGGCGGGGAAAGAGCACTGTGAGCCCTACCTTGGCTACGTATCACAAGGAGATGCAGAAACACCCCCTTTATCTCCCCCAGAGCTGGCACAGTACACTTCTGGCTCCTACCCGGGGCGGTAGGAAATCCACAGGCACCCCAGCATCACAATGCCATGGGGATGACAAAGTTGGAATTTACTGACTCAGACCTGGCGGAGCAAGTCCTCCGTCAGATGCGGCCGATGCTGGGCCCACTGGCACGTGGACACGTCCCGATCCCCATCGAGACTTGCCCAGGGAGCCCACCCCGGCTCAAAAAAGCAGAGAAGGCCACTCTCCAAACCTCCGATGTCTTGCGGGCTGTGTTAGGATGTGCAAGAACATGGACAGGAAGACTCCACAACTTCCCCACTGAAGACACGCCCACGACGACCGTTGCCTCAATTGGCTGTGTGTGGTGTACCCGGAAACGGGGCCTCCCAGTACTGAGGCACAGTTAAGTCCCCGATGTCACTTATCGGTGCAGAGTTGAGAGAGATGGCTGAGCATCACAATCCCCGCTGTGTTGCAGCATGATGAGAACCCAGCATTGCACACTGAGCTTGGGGGGATCACTTGGGCACCAGACTTAATACTGGCTCTTGACTGGATGGCCGCATGCAGGAGATTTCTACAATGGAGAGATGGCAGGTGGTGGGTATCTGGAAGTGGCTCTGTGCAGGACGTGAGAATTCCTTGGGAGAGCCCAGAACCAGAGCACAGCATTGTGCAAGCTCTGCATAGTTGGAGAGCCCCCCTGGATGATGGGGAATGCACAGTGTACCACCCCACCTATCCCCAACTGCTAACTTAGAACCAGAAGTGGGGTCCTCTGTATGCGTGCCAGGCCAGGATAAAATGCCTGGGAAAGAGACTGGAGCTCAGAACTCCCTAACTCAAAGTTGCAGGATGGCAGAAAAGCCACGGGAAAGACAGGTCTATTTTGAAGATAATGCAACCATATTTTCACCATACGAGCTCGGACGCCCCCTCAGTAAACAAGGTCCACGCAGAGCAGTGACACCCCCAGGCTGCTTGCGAATAGTCTACTACTGGGAACATAAACAGATTAGGGATGAGCCCATTCTCCCGTTGAAGAGGTGCTAAAGTCATAGATACTGGGCCAGAAGGTGCACCGGAAACCACAGTATCACGCAACTCGCTTTTTTTTTTATGGATGAGTACACCGTCAAATAAATCTCGTACTGGTGCTCGCCCTGTGGAGCTCCACCAGGCAGGTGCAGTGCCGGGCTCTGAGCCTCGACAGAGCCCACCCTCAGCTACTGGATGATCCTCTAGACCGTCTTGTGGAGTCAGCAGACGGCGGAGGAGAACTACTGACCGAAACAAAACAGAAAAAGAGAAACCCAGTGTGCCACTTGTCATGATGCACTGGAATGCAGAGGGAGTGAACAGCAAGCAGACTGGATACAGCAAAAAGACAGAGCTGGAAAACATCTTGTATGAGAAGCAAGTCAGTGTTTGCTGTATCCAAGAGACTCACTTGAAAGCAGATCAAACCTTTAAAATAAGGGGATATCAATGCTTCAGATCCGACAGACAAGATAGACGAAAAGGAGGAGTACTTACTCTTGTAAGGAATAACATTCATGCACACGAAAGGAAAACCTACATGGATGGAGCAGAATATCAGCTGTTGCAGATAAAGGTAGACAAGATGGAAATAGAACTCCTGAACTATTACTGTCCAAACAACAAACCCCTGAGTCTCAGCTCTATACAGGTACCAGCCACCAACTTTATAGCAGTTGGAGACTTTAATAGCCACTCCCAGAGCTGGGGCTATAACCATCTAGATCACAGAGGTGAAGAGGTTGAAACATGGCAAGATGATCACTCCCTAATCCTAGTCAACAATGCCACAGATACTCCTACCTTCTACTCCAGAGGATGGCACACAACTTCAACACCAGATCTTGCCTTCGCCACCCCAGATATAGCTGGATCTATTAGTAGAGAAGTAGGAGACCAACTAGGGGGAAGCGACCATCGCCCAATCTTTCTTACTGTCCAGAGTGCAACTCTCAGTACAGGCCCAGCCATTACAAGATGGAACTACAAAAAAGCCAACTGGGGTTTATTCAGGCATCAGGTAAACACGCTGCTGTCTACCCTCAAGGTACAGAACAGAGACATTAATGAAGTGGTAAAAGACTTCAACAGATGCATACTACAAGCTGCAAAAGAAACCATTCCCAAAGGATGCCGGCTTAACTACATACCATACTGGTCCAGCACACTCCAAGAATGTCAGGAAGCTATGGACAGGGCTAGAAAGGATGCAGAGTCTCAGCCTTCACTTGAAACTCACAACAAATGGGAAAAGGCTGTAGCAGAGTTTCAAAGAACAAAGCTAGAAGAAAAACGGAAAAGCTGGAGAACTAAAACGGCATCGCTGAACCTTGAGAAAGACGGCAGGAAACTTTGGAGATTAGTCAAGTCTCTAAATGAAGAGCGTTCCTCACCTAGGCAGACTATCACATTGGATGAAGGTGGCAAACTTTTCAGAGGAAAACAAGCTGCAGACCTGTTTGCTAGAAGATACAGTTCAGAAAGCAACTTACCCATTAACATAGACCATCAGAGAGAGATAAGAAAAGAAATACTGGCAACCATGGGACAGACAGATACTCCTGCCCCAATGAGGGAACCCATCACACTAGGAGAACTACAGAACGCTATTTCCAAGCTTAAGTTTCAAAAGTCACCCAGCCCAGACAAAATCAGCAACGAAATGCTAGTAAATCTGAGCTCAGCAGCAAAGACAAAACTGCTTGAGATATTCAACCACAGCTGGTTGAAAGGAACGGTACCCCAAGTATGGAGAGAAGCCATCACAATACCCATACTAAAGAAAGGGAAATGTAAGACCGAGGCTGCAAGTTACCGGCCAATCAGTCTCACAAGCTGTGTTGGGAAGACTATGGAGCGAATAGTCAACCACAGATTGAAATGGTATTTAGAGTCTGAGCAGATCCTGGTGCCGGAACAAGCTGGATTTAGAGAATGCTACAGTATAGAAGACCAAGTTACTTACTTGTCTCAAGCAATAGAAGATGCCTTCCAGGAGAAGAAAAAGGTCCTAACGATCTGGGTCGACTTCAAGCAGGCCTTTGACAAGGTGTGGAAAGATGGCCTTATTGCAAAACTTAGGAGAAGTGGAATCCAAGGCAACATGATGAAATGGATCCAGTCATACTTGCATAACAGGAGAACTAGAGTCACTCTTGACGGTCTGCAGAGCAGAAAAGTGTTGCTCCAACAGGGGGTACCTCAAGGAGGAGTAATTTCCCCAACACTCTTCCTTGTTTACATCAATGACCTGGTGAAAGATCTCCCCGCAGGAGTGAAAGCTGCCTTATATGCAGATGACCTAGTACTCTGGTGCGCTGATGAAAACGTCACCACAGCAAATTATAGAATGCAGCGGGCAGCAGACATGCTAGTGTCATGGGCAGAGAAATGGCTTATCACAATAAACACAGACAAAACCTCCACAACACTGTTCTCCCTCGCCCCCAAGGACAAAGCAGCTAACATACACCTAGGGACAACCGTGATCAAGGAAGAAAGCTACCCCACCTATCTTGGGGTGACATTTGACCAAAGGCTTACATGGAATAAGCATATTGAAAATGCAGAAGGAAAGGCCCGAAGACGACTAGGCATACTCAGAAAATTAGCAGGTACCAACTGGGGAGCAAATGAACGAAATCTAAAGAAGATTTATAATGGAGTAATAAGACCACACTTAGAGTTTAGCTCAGCAGCATGGTCATCAGCTGCTAACTCACATCTGCAGTCTTTGGACAAGGTGCAAAATCAAGCTCTCAGGCTCATTACAGGAGCCATGAAAACTACACCAATATCAGAGATGCAGAAGGTTGCTGGATTACAGACATTGTCCCATAGAAGAGACACAAAAACCATGATCCAGATGGAAAAGTACAACAGTATGCCAACGCACCCAATGAAGGCAAGACTAGATGATCTGGCATTGGGACGTCTAAAGCGTAGCAGCTTTGTGCATCGGGGAAAAAGACTTAAAAGACAGCATCAAGAAGACCTATCCATGAAGACAACACCACTGAAGCCCACCCTATACCCTGTACCATGGGAGCAGGCCAGCAATGCCCTCCAAATTAATACATCAGTCAGTGGTCTCACAAGTGGATGTGAGTATAATGATCTGCAAAAACAAACTGCTACATTGAGTATGATCCAAGAAAGCTATCCCGATCAATCATGGATACATGCCTATACAGATGGATCAGCAACTAATGCTGTTAGGAATGGAGGTGCCGGTATCTTTATCTCATATCCTGACAACCACTATGAGACTAGGCACATTCCCACTGGTAAATTCTGTTCCAACTATACAGCTGAGGTTCAAGCTCCAGAGCAAGCTGCAAATATGATTTATAACACCAACTCTGACTGCCACCAGGTAGTCATCCTCACAGATGCACTGTCTGTCCTGCAAGCTCTCAAGGGTGGTAAACTCCCGCATCTGAGAAATGAACTAAACAAGGTAGCTGCCAAAAAGAGAACCATACTTCAGTGGGTACCATCTCATTGTGGTGTACCCGGAAATGAAAAGGCAGATAAACTTGCAAAAAAGGGAGGAGAATGTGAACAAGAAGATAATGAAGTCACATACTTTGAGAAAAAGAGAGCTATCCAGACTATCAGAAGAGAACAGAACCAACCCAAAGACGACTATCACACTCTCGACCGGCAGGGACAGATAACTATTTTTCGCCTCAGGACAGGGCATAACAAACTGAATAAACACATGCACAAGCTACGATTGTCTGCTTCACCACTGTGCACATGTGGATTAAACGAACAAACTGCTGAGCATGTTCTACAGGATTGTCCTCTGTATGACCAGTTAAGAAAGATATACTGGCCCAATGACTCAACACTAAACTCAAAGCTATATGGAGCTAAAGAGGAACTTCAAACAACAGTCGAATTCATCATGAGAACTCGTCTGACGGTGTAAACATCAAAGATGCGATCGCAAGAAGAAGAAGAAGACTTAGAGTTGTTTTTCTTGATATTATGTGGCAATTACTACAGACGCTGCTGTCTTCTGATCTCTTAAGTGTTAACAATACAACTTACTTACTTAGTCGTTCCCCTTCTACCGTGAGGTGTAGAGGTTTGGAAGAGAGAGCGCCAGACTATCCTATCGGCTGTCTTCCTCCTGGCCTGGTTCCATTCTAGTCCTCGGTCCTTCAAAGATTGTTTAATGTTGTCCTCCTAGCGGACTCTGGGTCGTCCTCGGGGTCTGGATCCTTGGCTCTTTGTTTCCCATGCTTGTCGTGGTAGCCGATCTTCTCCCATTCTGCAGACATGGCCAAACCATCTTAATTGGTACTGTTCTATTTGGGTCTGCAGGGGGTAGGATTTAAGGCCTTGACGTATCGTCTGGTTGCGTACCATGTCTCTTCTTGTTACTTCAACCACCTTCCTCAGATACCTCATTTCTGAGGTTTGGATCTGGCTTTTATGGGTTGTAGTCATTGCCCATGACTCACATCCATATGTCAAGACTGGGACATAGGTGGAGCGGTATACAGCCATCTTCGTTTTCTTACCAACCTCTCTCTTGCTGAGGAATCCTCGATTTATGGCCTGAAAAAGTCTCCCAGCTGCTGCTTTTCGAGTGGCCAACTCTTCTTTGATGCCTCCCTTTCGGTCTATAATAGCTCCGAGGTATTTAAAGTGGTCGACCTGCTCCAGGACCTGTTCTCCCAGCTTAATCTGATGTCTTCTTTCTTCTCGTGATATCACCATGGATTTTGTTTTAGAGCTGCTTATGACCATCCCTCTCTTCTCCAGCTCTTCCTTCCAGACTTGCAGGTTGGATTGGAGATGTGCCTCTGATTTAGCAATCAGGGCAACATCATCAGCAAATGCCAGCTCCGAAATATAGACCTGTCTCATCTTCCAGTACCCCACTGAATATTTTCTTGTTCTCTCCTCACATGCCTTGATGACATCGTCCATAAGGAGTATGAAGAGGTAAGGTGATAGGATATCACCTTGTCTTACACCAGTGGTGGTCCTGAACTCTTCCGACTTATGGTTTGCTGTCCTCACATAATTTCTGCAAGACTTGTAGAAGCTCTGTATAGCATGAATCAGAGGTGCTGGAATATTCTTCCTTGCCAAACAGTCCCAAAGTTTGCTCCAGGGGACCCTGTCAAACGTATTTTCCAGATCTATGAAACAAAGATGGATCTCACTCTTATACTCAAGGGCCTTTTCACTCAGCTGTCTGAGTGTGAAGATTAGGTCTTGAGTACTTCGGTTGCTCGGAATCCGCACTGGACCTCATCCAATTGTGGCTCAGCTAGGTGTCTGAGTCTCTGCTCTAGGATTCTAGAGTAGATTTTACGTTAACAATACAACTCTGAGATTTAACACTCATTTTTACAATCTACAAAGATTTGTTTTAATTGAAAAACACATTCAGCACAATGATTTAAAAAAAAAATTGGATGTAAAACATTAAGGACCACGTCATTCTAATGAATTTGTTCTTGTCAGCAATATAGGCTAATTGGACAAACCTAAAGCAAATTTATATTTCAGCACGAGTGGCTTTGAGTAATTATAAAGTTCTTTTTAATTTTAATTGTTCAGTTTTTCAACATGTAACAACTAGCTATTGTATTTTGTTAGTGCAATCTTAACGATGAACAGTCTGTACAGTTTTTGCTTTGTATGATATTGTCATTTTAAACCCTTGTTGTGTTATATACTGTTATTCTCCCATATTTCTCCACTAGCCACAGAGTTTTGTGACCACCACTGTGTATATACATTCTTTAGTGTTTTAATGTTTAATTAGTGCCTTGTATGACCTTTCCCTTGCTTACAGAAGCACTCCATGATCTTCAGTGAATGAAAACAATAAATGATACAGTCGTACGGTACATTATTCTGCCAGTGATATGCCTGCTTGGTTGTACACACATTTATGTCTGCACTGTACATGATAAACAGCAAAATTATTTTCGCAGTCTTCTTGTTTAACTGCTGAGTTTGTTGTTGTGCAGCCAATGGCAAGTTGATTTCCTTGGCATTATCTACATTGTAGATCTAGGATTTTCCTGTGGCTTTTTTTTTGCTATTCCACAACTTGTTCAGTTGAAGTCATAAGTTCCAGTTTTTTTTCTCTGGTATTTTTCCTGGCTCAGCATGCATTTAAAGGATCTTCACATCTGGTTTTAAGCTAGCAGGGTGAAATAGAGACAGCATACTGTGCATTCCCCACATCCAAGGAACTCTCCAAATATGCAGGGCTAAATTACTGTGTTCGGGATCTGGGCTGTCCCAAGTGGGGCGAGATGGATGGTTGGGAGGAGTTACCAGGAAGTCAAGAAAATATTTGGTAAACTAGAATTAGGAGATGACACAGGACAGGTAGGTAGTTAACAGCACAGATCTAGGTGACAGCTTTAAATAGAGAGCTGTGAAGTAAGTCACTTTCTCCCTAGATCTATCCTATTCTATTAATGATATTTGTCTATTAATAAGTTATGTGAATGCAACTCGTTAACTATTCCCTTCCAACCAAAATTGAAGCAGATATTTAAATATTTTTGTTGGGGAAGTTCTCACACTAAAAGAGAAAAAAGAAATAGAATTAATACCTGCAATTTAAAATAGAAATTATAACCTGCAGATATCAGGCAAATCAATACAACTTTAATTATACACACACACACACACACACACACACACACACACACACACACACACACACACACACACACACACACACACACACACACACACACATATAATTTTGTTTTAGCCAACAGAAGATGGTGGCCTGATACCACATCTGCTCCTCTACATACTGTTACATTATGCAATGATGACCTAATCTTCATACTTATGCATATGTGATCAATCTGGTTCTCAAACTCCCATTAAAACTCAAGAACTTTACAACAGTATATAACTATAGACAACATTATAATGTGGGATATCTAAGAAATCAGGAAATAAGAGAAAAATTTTCAACCACAGTGTCCAACAAATACCAAGTACTCCAACAGCTGGAAGATGAAACAGATATGGAAGACCACTGGCAGCAAGTAAAAAATATTTGGAACGAGACGTGAAGAAGTACTGAGAAAAAGAGAACATCAGCACAAAGCATGGATAACAACAGAAACAATTAGCAAGATAGAAGACAGGAAAAACAAGAAAGCAGATTTAAACAGAAGCAAAACCAGAAGCTCCAAAGCCAAGGCTCATGAAGTGTACATAGAAGCAAACAAAGAAGTAAGAAGAAACATCAAAAGAGACAAGAGGAAGTATATTGAAGTGATGGCAAGGGAAGCAGAGGAAGCTGCAGCCAAAGGAAATATGAGGGACCTGTACAACAACACAAAGAAGATAACAGGGAAATATAAGCAAACCCCAGGTAACCAGCCCCACGCCCAACCCTCCTTAATCTCTCTTTACGACATGCCTGGTAGGGTACAGTGTTACTATTCTTTGCTCCCCTTTTGGGTCCCGGTAACACACGGGTGGGGAAACATATGGAGAACAAGAAAAATCAAGTCCAACACGATAATAAGAATCTTCAACTCAAATGTCAAGTCAGTCCTATTGTATGGCTCTGAGACATAGAGAGCAACAAAAACAACAACCAAAAAGCTACAGACTTTTATAACGGGTGCTTGCGTAGAATTCGTCTTCTTTGATCCTTAGCCGCCGACCGTCAAAGCAGTCAGTGGCCATCACGCCTAGTGGCGTCTTGTAGGGCAACAACAAATTGATTCCACTTTGCTCGGTCGGCGGCCATTCTTCGTACAGTGCCCCAACTCTGGTTCATTCTTTGCATCTCGGCCTCCACAGTCCTCCGCCAGGTTGTTTTTGGTCAGCCTCTCTTTCGTTTTCCTTCAGGGGTCCAAAGCATAGCTGTTCTTATGATGGCATCGGGGTCTCTTCTGAGGACATGGCCAACCCAGCTCCAGCGTCTGCCAGCTATGATGGTGTGCATGTCCTCTTGCTTGCTCTGAGCAAGCAGATCTTGGTTAGCCTAAGAAAAATTCACCTAATCTTTTGCGTAGAATAGAAGAACTGAAATGGTATGACAAAGTCATAAATGTGGGAATGATGACTATATACATATATATATATATATATATATATATATATATATATATATATATATATATATATATATATATATATATATATATATATATATATATATATATAATTGAAAACACAGATATACACAACTAGAGCAAAAACACAACTAATATGTAGGCTTATTATGGCCTTGTAATAAATCTGCTTGAAGATAACGTGATCAAAAGGCACTAAACCACATAGACAACATGACTGCCCAGATGGGGCCAGCGCCGAGAACGACAGATCTCAAGATGGCGCTGTCACATATATATATATATATATATATATATATATATATATATATATATATATATATATGTATATATATATGTATATATATATATATATATATATATATATATATATATATATATATATGTCATCATCATGTGACGTATTCTTTCCAGAACGTTGTCTCCATTACAGCTGCTCTGAACGCATCACGATTCTGGGCAAGTCGACCTGCATCAGCCAAAGACAAGTTCAGACTCTCTGTGATGTCCTGGGTCCACCGTCATCTAGGTCGACCCCTTCCCCTTTTTCCAGGGACCATGCCTTCCATCACTGTTTTTTCCAGACTATTATGTCTTTTTATATGACCGAAAAATTTCAGCTTCCTTATTGCGATGGTATTTAGGAGCCAATGTTCCTGTACGTTTAGTGAGTGCAGTACTTCTCTGTTGGTCTTTTTTTCTGTCCAGGGTATTCTCAACATCCTTCTGTAGCATTTCATTTCGAGTGATGTAATCTTTTTTGCAACTGTTTTATTGAGTGTCCAAGTCTCGCAGCCGTATGTTGCTACTGGGAATATACATGCTCTGATCAGTTGTAACTTTGTTTCTTTGCTTGTGCCTTGCCATAGGTTTTTTATCTGTATTAGTTTATGTGAAGCAATTGCAAGTCTTCTTTTAATTTCTACTGCACAGTCACCAGAGCTGTTGATGATTGATCCTAAGTATTCGAATTCATTAACACTTTCCAGTTCTTCGTTATCAGTTTCAATTTCTGGTTTGGTCTTTACTTTGTCTGTTGTCAATACTTTGGTCTTCTTGGTGTTTAGGTATAGATTCTGGGCCTCGCTATGTTTTTTGGTGGACAGAATTAATTGTTCAAGTCCTTCTGGGTTGGTCGATAGGAGGACTGTGTCGTCAGCATATCTGATTTCCGGGATCTGGTACCCGCCGATGTTAAATGAGTCAAACTCTGTGTGTTCTTGGTCATCTCTTACGTTTCTCATGATATTCTCGGCATAAATGTTAAACAGGTAAGGGGAAAGGGTACAGCCTTGTCTTACTTCTTTCTGTACTTCAAACCATTCTGATGTTTCCCCCTCTACTCTTACGGCTGCCTGTTGGTACAGCAATATACTGAAGCACATTAAAAACGCACCACTATTATATATACTGATGCCGAGAAGCTGGCAAAAAAAAAGTGTGGGAATGGATTTTCCCCGTGTTTGCCATGCGGTAGAGAGCGAATGGCTGCTGGAATGGAAAGTGCAAGATTCAACCCATGGGTGTGTGTACAGACTACATGAAAACGATGAAAGTTACACGTGCAACACGATTCTCAACAGCTATGACCCTGAAAATGTGTAAGCGTTGTGGCAGTATACTCGGTATAAAAAGGCCGTTGAGACAAAACACCCAGTACATGTGCTTGAAATGCCACGACTATCTGAAAACGACCGCCAACGAGCCATTGGTATGTTGGAGACCGGAATGAGCTCGCGGGCCATTGCCAGAAGGATGAATTGCCACCACAGCACTATTGTACGTCTCAATGAACGTTACGGAACCACTGGTAGTGCCCGGGATAGACTTCGGAGTGGCCAACCACGAGTTACTCCCCTGCGCAAGATCGTCATATTGTGCTGAGTCACCTAAGGAATTGACTCTCCCGGCAAGTCAAACAGCAAGAGCAATAGTGGGTAGACATGGGCAAGTCTCTCGAATGACAGTCATACGACGACTCAGAGATACAGGCCTTACTGCAAGACGACCTTATGTTGGGCCAAACTTGACTCACAGACATCGTTAGCAGCGCCTGCAATGGGCAGAGCAACATATCAGATGGACTAGACTGCAGTTGAATGCTGTCCTATTCACAGACGAGAACAGATTCAACATATCCTTTGCAGATGGACGTATGCGGATTTAGCGACGGTGTGAAGAGCGCTTTGCAGATTGCTGTGTCAACCGATTTCGAGGTGGCAGTATTCACATTTGGGGAGGATTCAGTTTTCACCATCGCTTGCCTCTTCACGTCTTCCGTGGAAATGTTAATGCTGTGACATATCGAGATGAGGTTCTGGATGCACTGGTTGCTCCTGCGTTCACAATTTATCCAGACTTGCAGCTTCTCCAGCAGGATAACGCACGTGCATTTTTTTGTATTTTTGGTTTTCTCCCTTGCCTGCACAGAATGCAATGAATTTCATAACAATCAAATGTACAAATTAATGACCAGCATGGATTCATAGGAAAATGAATAAAGATTCCAAATATGTAAACTTGTACACACTTATATTTACATTTCACTCTCTGTTCCTGGATTATACAGGTGGTGCGTTTTTAATGTGCTTCAGTATATATATATATATATATATATATATATATATATATATATATATATATATATATATATATATATATATATATATATATATATATATATATACATATATATATACAGATATATATAAACCTCGTCTATTCTATATATATATATATATATATATATATATATATATATATATATATATATATATATATATATATATATATATATATATATATATATATATATATATATATATATATATATATTTTGGTGTTACTTTTATAAAAGATATTCGCTGATTGGACATCAGTCAACCTATCGACTGTGTCCACCTGGTCATTAACTTCTCGTGGTTACCTGAATTGTACTCACCTCATGATTCGTGAGGTCATGAAAAAGGTCAAGGTCAAAACAACATTTTTGACAATAACTCGTGACAGGTTCATGAGAATCCCGTGAAACTTACTGAACACAAAACTCTCTGACCATGTTATCAAATGCCTACAAAAGATTGACGCTCCTCAAATAAATTCAGTTGAAAATTCAATGCGCAAGTATGGCTCATCTCACTACAGAACAACGACTCATCATCATTGGATGTTTACAGACTGGACAGTCACAAAGTGTAGTGGCCAGACAATTTAATGTGGTTAGAAGCACCATTAGTCGCCTTTGGAGGCGATTTCAAGAAACTGGCTCAGTGGCAGACCGGCCGCGCAGTGGAAGACCCAGAGTCACAACTCCTGCCGAAGATCGCTTCATACGGCTGCGTCACCCCAGGAATCGACTTGCATCTGCGTCCTCCACAGTCCAGTCAATGTCAGCAGCTCGTCGAATTTCAGATCAAACGGTCAGGAACCGGCTGCACGACTCTGGTCTTTGGGCTAGAAGACCCTACAGAGGTCCTGTTCTTACGGACCGGCATCGCCAGAACCGACTGCAGTGGGCGAACCAGCATCGTCAATGGACCGTTGGGAATGACTAGAGACAGGTTTGGTTAAGTGATGAATCCTTTTTTGTGCTCCAGCGACACGATAAACGGAGAAGAGTTTACCGCAGAGTCCATGAGCGCTACGCCCAGAACAGCGTTGATGAGGCTCCTCCAGATGGTGGTGGAGGTGTACTGATGTGGGGGGGGGGGGGGAATCAACTTCATGGGAAGAAGTGACCTGGTGCAAATTGAAGGACGCCTGAATGCCCAACGATACGTCGCTGAAAGTCTTCGTCCTCACGTCCTTCCACTTCTGGCTGCACGAGGGTCGATTTTTCAGCAGGATAACGCTCGACCTCATGTGGCACAACTCACCACCCAGTTCCTCGCTGACAACAACGTCCAGACCATTCCGTGGCCAGCCATGTCATCAGACATGAACCCCATAAAACACTTATGGGATGAACACGACAGACGACTCCGCCAGCGAGACGTGGCTCCAGCCAATCTCCGACAGTTATCTCTTGCACTGCGGGAAGAGTGGGCAGCCATCCTACAACAACAGATCCAACGGCTAATCGGATCCATGTCAAGGAGATGTCGTTCTCTGATAGAGGCCAGAGGAGGCCATACACCTTACTGAAAAGGAGGCCTCAGTCGCAAAGAATAAAAGTCCAAACCAAATTTAATGAACATCATTTCATTGATAAAGTCTGAAAGTTTCTTCATGCCAAGATTGAAACATTAATTCCGTAAAATAAAATTTTGGTACAAGTTTGAAATTTGGTGTCCATTACCACTGCAATAATGTTGCGTTTCTTTTTTTGAACAATATATATATATATATATATATATATATATATATATATATATATATATATATATATATATATATATATATATATATATATATATATATATATATACACACACACACACATACACACATGCATGCAGAGAGAGAGAGAGAGGATTGTTTTTTACAAGTTCAAAGAAATATTTTGTCAATTTGTCCTTGTCACTGAATCATCACATTAGTGGCCCTGGTGTCTTGGGATTGTTCAGTCCGGTAACTTTTTTTTTACTTGTCTAAATTGCTGCCAAGATATGTGTACGATTCTACATCTTGTAGTGGTGTTTCTTCAAGTTCAACCCTGTTATCATTACCTGCATTTATTCTCATTATTTTTGTCTTTTCCCTCTGTATTTTCAGACCCAATTGCTGTGACCTCTCATTGAGTGTTTTCAATTTGTCCTGCATCTGATTACGGTTATGAGACAGAAGAGCCAAGTCATCAGGAAAATCCAGATCATCCAACTGCTTAGTCAGAGTCCACTGGATTCCATTTCTGTTGTGTGTTGTCGATGTTCTCATAACCCAGTCTATTGCTAATAAGAAAAGAAATGGAGACAAGAGGCATCCCTGTCGCACTCCCGTTCTCATCCAAAATGGTTCTGTAAGCTATCCTTCATGAAGAACTCTGCATGTCATGTCTTCACAGGTCTTCCTTATTAAGTTAACGATCTTCATGGGAGCTCTATAATGCCTCATCAATTTCCAAAGTGATTCTCTGTCTACACTGTCAAATGCCTTTTCATTGTCCACGAATCCGATGTATAACGGTGAATTCCATTCCAGACTTTGTTCAACTATTATTCTCAATGTGGCTATCTGGTCTGTACAGGATCTGTTTTGTCAAAAACCTGCTTGTTCATCTCTCAGTTTCTTGTCTATGGACTCTTTTAATCTCTGGACAATAATCTTGTTTAATACTTTTCCTGGCACTGATAGTAACATTATTCCTCTATAATTTGTGCACTCTTGTAAATGTCCCTTCTTAGGCAACTTAACCAGATATCCTTCCTTCCATTCTGCTGGCATATCTTCCTTTTCCCAGACTTTACCAAGTAATTTATATAACATCTCTGTAGCCGGGTCGTTATCTGCTTTGATGGCCTCTGCTGGAATGCCATCTGGTCCAGCCGCTTTTCCATCTCTTAGAAGCTTTATGGCTTTCTTTATTTCTTCCTTCATTGGTCTTTCACAGTTAATTTGTAGCTCTTCTTCTGCTGGCTAAATGTCTGGGGGTTTAGTGCAGCTGGTCTATTGAGAAGGTCTTCAAAATATTCCGTCCACCTTTTCATTTCTTCTTCTTCTTCTTCCGTCCTTAGCCAAAGACCGACCAAGCAGTCAGAGGCCATCACGCCTTGTGGCGTCTTAAGGGCAACAGCAGATTAATTTTCTCTGTTGTAGTTTCCCATCACGCCTAGCGGCGTCTTTAGGGCAACAACAAATAGATCCATCTGCCGTTGTTTCCGTAATCGGTGTGACAAGCCAACGGGTGATCAGCCCATTGGGCACCTTTTCATTTGCTCTTGTATATTGCTGAGCAGTTTTCCATTCTTGTCTTTTATGAGGCACCTTGCTTGCTTATATTTCCCTTTTAGCTTTGTGCTGTTATACAGTTCTCTCATATTTTCTTTGGCTGCAACATCTTCTGCCTCTCTTGCCAACTCCTCAATATACTTCCTCTTGTCTCTTTTGATACTTCTTTTTACTTCTTTGTTTGCTTCTGTGTACACTTCTTGAGCCTGGCTTTGGAACTTCTGGTTTTGCTTGTGTTTAAATCTACTTTCTTGTTTTTTCTGTCTTTTATTTTATGGATGGTTTCTGTTGTTATCCGTGCTTTTTGTTGTCGTTCCCTTTTCCCCAGTATTTCTTCACATGTTTCATTCCATACAGTTTTGATTTGCTGCCAATAGCCGTCTGTATTCACTACATGTTCCAGCTGTTGAAGCACTTGGAATTTGTTGGATATTGTGACCGCAAATTTGTTTCTTGATTTCTTAGATGTCCTACATTAAATTGTTGTCTATAACTTTGCATTGTTGCATATCTCTTGAGTTTCATTTTTACTTTAGCTATCACAAGGTGGTTGATCTGTTGCCACATCTGCTCCTCTATATACCTTTACATCCTGCAATGATAATCTAAACCTCTTGTTTATGCAAATATGATCAATCTGATTTTCTGTTCTATGGTCTGGTGATATCCATGTTGCCTTGTGTATTCTCTTATGTGGAAACATGCTTCTTCCTATAGCCAGTTGATTTGAAGCACAGCAGTTTGAGAATAGTTCCCCATTTTCATTCATTATTCCTAGCCCATGTTTTCCCATGACTTCTTCAAAGCCAGTGTTGACTGTACCTATCTTTGCATTCATGTCACCCATCAAAATTATGATGTCTCTTCTTTTTACTTTCTCCATAATTTCCTGCTGTCTAGTATAAAATGCTTCTTTCACAGACTCTTCTTTGTCATTAGTTGGTGCATAACATTGGATGACATTTACATTTATTTTCTTATTAGCTGTTTTAAAGTTTCTTCTTGTCTACCCCCTTCCACTTTGTTTCACACAGTCCCAGAACCTCAATTTTATATTCCCTCATTTCTGCTGCTACTTGTGCTGCTTTCCCTTGTTCGTTCAGTGTCCGAACATTCCAGGTGCCAAATCTGGAGGTTCTAGAAGAAAGAAGGTTAGTCAGTAACACAGACTCCTTTCAGCTTTCTCAGTGTTGCATCATACGCTTCCCTGCGAGAGGACCTTCCCCTGTCTTGGATGGCTGTGTTTTATTTTCCTTAATTGACTTGTCCATGTTTGTTGAAGTTTTTTTGGTTAAAATTTTTTAACAGGATGAGGTAACCAGCCCCATGCCCAACCCTCCTTAGTCGCTTTCTACGACATGCATGGTAGGGTACAGTGTTACTACTCTTTGCTCCCCTTTCGGGCCCCGGTAACACCATAGATTGTTTAGTTAGGTTATATTCAGTTGTAGATTATCTTCAGTTGTCAGGTTGATTAGGATACCACAGGGTGATACAAAAGCATGCAGATCTGTGTCAGTCATAACATGAATTTTAAATATTACATGTCTATAAAAGGAGCCGCGGTAGCATAGTGGTTAGTGCACTGGCTTCCTAGCGCAGTGGTCTATGGTTCGATCCCCAGATGAGGCGGGAATTTTTTAGGCCACAAACGGCTCCTGGGTCAACCCAGCCCCAAATGGGTACCAGAGCAACTCTGGGAAGGTTAAGGCGGCCGGCGTGATGCCGACCACATCACCCCTAGTGTGCCGACGGTCAAGATAATATGGGCCTAACACCATATTCCCAATATGCCTCAATGGGCGTGTAACGGGTTCCTTTACCTTTACCTTATGTCTATAAAAGCTTATGATCTAAACACTAATAGACATACCCTTGCAGACGCAATTTTACTTTGAGATGATACTTTCCATGGTGTAAATCACAGTGAGAATTATTATTTATGGGCCAGATCACAGAGAATTTGGGGCTGTTTTGCTACACCAAGGACTCGTTACAGTTATAACAATTTCGAAAGTAAGAGTGTATCAGTAATATCACCTTGGGAATGTAATTGGATTCTGTGAACAACAGTTTAGAAGTATTTGTCTCATTTTTGTTATTCCTGTCATCTGTGCTGTCACGTGTAATAGGTTTGTTGAATTATCAGCACCTGTGTGAGTTGTCCCCTGCACCAAAATGTTATTCTGTGCCCCCTTTGTTTCAGCTGGACAATGCAGATGAGCAGGCCGCACAAGTAAGGCGAGAACTGGAGGGTAGACTACACAATGTTGAAATGATGGCTAGGGTAAGCTTTCTGTACATATGTTCCAATAATTTGTGAAAAACTAGGAAGTTGAACATTTCCAGCTTGGTTTCAGAATTAGATAAAAACTTAGATATTTGTAGGCTCTGTGTCCAATCTTGTGCTCTTTATCATTAGCCTTTTCCTTTCTTAAGGCTAACTGTCAAGCATTCCTGTTTTTGAACACCCTTAAAACACTGTGTATAGTTCTCTAAAAGGCCTGTGGAAGAGTTAAAAATGTAGGACCATGCTCCCCAAGTGAGTCTTTTCTTCTTTACCCTTCAGTCCCCTAAGCAGCATAGGTCTTCAACAAATATGCAAGTTCTCCAGTCACATGCCCAGGTCTTTCCATGTTTTCCTCATTTTCATTTCTGTCTCCAGTTCTTAAGAGGTGAGTAATGTGAGGTTATGCATGGGACTGGCAGCCATATCATGTAAAACAATGCAACGTAAACCACAATACAATGAAGTGCTTTGATGCAGGCTTCTGGCCAAGGGGCTTACTGGATTGGTGGCCTCATGCTTCTCAAGCATTGAAAAATGATAAAGAATGCTTTCTTCTTCGTTGTTCATCCTCTGACGTCAACTTTAATTTGTTCAAAGAAGGCAGTGCTCAGCCTGAGGCTGTTGACATCTCCGTAGAGCTTTTCTAGAGATGGCCATATGAGCTTTCTCTGTTCCTCATATGTTGGGCACCTTTGAAGTAGATGCTCAGCAGTCATTATATCCATGATAAGGAATACTTTAAATCATTTATTACTTGTGTATCCTGATGTCAAATCATCTGTGTCCTTTTCTTTACTGTTGACTTCAAAATGCCTTTCCATCAAAAATGCCTATACAGTCCACCTCTATCTGAATAGATTCAATTGTTCATTTACTTGGTTAGTTTCTTTTCATAGACATATCATGTTAAAATGTTGTTGGTTGAACGTTTATAATTGTGTCTCATAATAATGTGTTGTGATGGTATTATTTGACTTCTGCAGACTAGTGCTGCATAGGGAATATTCTGTCATGTAGGTTGTGAAATATTACTCATAACATATCAAAGTGATGAGAATAATAAAATTCACTCCACGTTGATTGCAGCCTTGATTAGTATCTTCCATTAGTACAGAGACAAAAAGATATTCAGGAACCATTTAAAAAAAAAAAAAACTAAATGGACATAATAATATAACAGAATATCAGGACATTAAATAAAATAGGCAGTTGATTTATGCATTAGCATTTTGCCTTTGCCAACAGTTTTGTTCGGGTCTTGAAATAGTCAAAGAAAATACTAAGAACATTTTTTTCTATTTTTAAATAAGACATATTAAAATGAGATTTTGAAACAGAATCTTGATTCAATTTATTTTATGAGACTTTTTTAATAGAAAGCATGAAATTAGTGTGAAGAGATAATGATAGTGGCATGTAGCTACATCTGAATAAAACTTGAAATACTTACGACAGAGCAGTATATGTAGCCAACTTTAATTTTAGTTTTGGTAATGAAACCAAGGTGTTCTGCTCAATTTATTTTATACGTTGAATATCCATCACTTTCCATAGGGATTTCATCCCTTAACCAAAATAAGGTTACATTTTGAACAGTTTTTTTTACATGTTCCCTACTTTTTGCATGGAGATTTTCTGTTAACAATACTATATGAGAAATATATCACAACAGAAACTATTGCTCATAATGAAATGTTCTATATCAGACATTAATAGATTTCATTAAGGTCATGTTTTTAATCTTAGCAATTACAGTTTTAATAATCTTAATAAAAATTAATCACAATCAACAAATGCACTGCACAATACGTCATCAATTTTACCAGAAGAATATGTGCTTACTGATTTGATATATAGGAAAATGTTAATTACAGTTTCAATAAAATCTGTATTCTCATTGCCAATCGATCGATCAATAATTATTCTTAATTTTGGCCCCAGATTTAGCTAGTAAGCTAGATTTACTGTATTTTTAGGACCATGCTAAGTTTAGTAGAAATTGAATCAAGGATATGGAAAAGTTTCAGATTAAAACAGGCAATTGCAACATTCTTTTATGTGCCTAAAAAAAGAGTGTGAATGTAAATGTAGAACTAACTTCATGCTTAACAGTGAAGAAGAGAATTTGATTATTTCTTTTCAACCAAAATCTAAGGAGCTTTGGGTTTTGCTTATGGTTTTCTATAAAATATATGCTGTTAAATGTATTTAATTGCACTTTCTGTTAGACCCATCGCCATCCTAAGTTTGTTGTGAAAGAAATGGAAACTATGTATCTAGAAGAACTAAGATCTTCCATCAACATCCTGAAGTCAAATCTAGAGAGCTTACCTGTCTCAAAAGGAGGCACTGACTCAAAGTACTCACTACAGAAACTCAAGAGATACAACAGGTACATTATCTGCTTGAAAGATACACATTAAATTCCTAGTTTTTTTCCATTTCATTTTAAAAGCTCAGTAGTTTATCTTAAAACTGTGATATGGGGGGGGCTTACTAAATATGTATTACTGTTTGAGTAGACTGCAAAGTATTTTAGTGAGACTACTTAGAATGATAGTTTTTAACATTGTTTGTGCCTGTACAAAAAGTTATCAGTTATTGAAGTTTCATAATGTTTTAACTGCTTAACAAAGGAAGATCAATAATTTGTAACTGCTGTTCTCTTTACATTAATTTTTTAAACAGAAAAACACATTTTATGTGACATTGATGGCGCTTCATGTGTTGTTGACAACTTTATGCCCTCCATGTAATTGTGGAATTACTGATAAATTGATAATTCATTTTGCTAATAGCAGGAAATAGAATGAGCTGTAGAAGAGAAATATATGTGTAGCAAATTTTGGTTATATGTGTAGCAAATTTTGGTGATAAAAAGATTGTGTAGCAAGGAGGGGGAAAGAAGGGCAAATTATTATTATTATATTTTTCAGACTTCAGTGTTATCAAACCAGGACCTTATTTTTTTTCTGTATAAAAAAAAATTTGAAATGTTTGTCTTTGTCGACAATAATGAGCAGAGAAAAATTTGCTTAAATACAACATGATCAGTGGTAATCATGCTGACAGATAGCTATGGAGTACTAAAAAGTAGGGCTACAAACATGTCAGGGCATATTTGATTTGATTATAGCATATCTGACATACGTTTAGATCTGTTGCGTGTTTTTATTAAAATATATGTTAAGTGGCACATGATTGTTTACATGCACATGTTTACCATTACTCCATCTGTGAGATAGCTTAATGATGAAAAATTTGTATTCTTGGTAATTTTCAAAGGCATATATTAAAATTTTGTGAAATTAATGTTTTGTTATTTTGTTTTGTTTATTGTTTGCCTGTAATATTTCCTTTTAGTATTTTATTCATTCTACCTGCCACATTTATTTGTATTCTCGTTCACAAAAATGTTAGTCAAACGTTTTCTTACTATGTCACGTTTGCTTCTGCACATTAGTGTTGCATTTCAGTAAAAATGCATTTCATACACTGTTATTCTGCACACTGCTGATAAGGTAGAACTTAATAATTTTACCTTTATTCAGAATCTCCACAAGATCAAATGGTTGTCTATAAATATTATATAATGTATAAGTATGTTTATTATGCCTTGTTTTTTTTCAAATCAGCCTTTATCTTTGTCTTTCTTCTCCACTGTGCAGAGTTGCTGCCCAAACATCGCCTACAAGGTATTCACCATATACATAGCAAACATTGGTCTCATTTTCTTAATGATGTTTGTAAAAAAAAGTGTGTTTCTGCTTTATCCTTGTTTATTTTATTTCAGTTTTATTGAAAATTTTTCTTTTCTTTTACTGCTTATGCTCAAACATGTAGACAGAGGGAATGGGTTAGTTCCAAAACTTTCCCATTAAAGAACTGTTTTCCCCTATATTTTTTTTATCATAAAACTCCAAAGAGCATATAAATCATCACTGAACCCTTGCAGGATTATGCACCTGCTAAATGTGTATGTCTATACATTTGTTTATTAATACACACATATAAAATTGAGTGTCATACCAACTGGTATTGGCAGTAGTGTCTTTCCATTCTTATGGTCTTTAGTGCTTTAATTCATGTGTATTTTCAATTTTCTCCTTTGCCGTGTAGTTTGTGTGTGCATGTGTTAAATTTAGGTATGTCTTTCTTTGTTTTCTCAATCTTCTTTCTGGGTTTTACGCATTATCAATTCTCCCGTATCTAAATTCTTATAACATGTCCAAGTAAGTTTGATTGCCTTTACATTATGTTTTTTGATTAATTGACATGTTTATTTTTCTTCAATGAGTGGTTTCTTTGTTACATTTTCTTTGTATCCTTCTTATGAGCCCTAACTCATATTCTTCTAATCTATTTTCCATCTTTTGGTTTATTATTCAGGCCTCTCAGTACACAAAGGAAGCTTATTGCACATGTTAGTGGTTCATTTTCTTGGACATTTTTGGGATAAGAGAAAGTTGGGATACATTGTGACTGTGGACAAAATTAATGGAAGAAAAGGGAAGACGACAAGGAAAGAAGTAACTCAACAGTTGAACATTGTAGCATGAAAAAACTAAACAGTAGAATTGGTAAAGAGCATTGGGACAAGAAATTTGTGGACAGACAATAGCTCATACCAGTTGGCATGATACTTGAAAAAAATGATGTTTTCGGTCACATACCCATCTCACATCACTGTGAAATTGGCATTCTCGGTCTCGGGTTACGAATGAGTTCCATTCTTAACGGCATATGTAACCCGATTATTTATGTAAGTTGGAATTTGTATGATTAGTAGCTGTTCATAAGTGTTCGTTAACAAAGCATCAACAAAATAAAAATGCCTTATAACATTTATTTTACTGAAAAATGCCTTATGCTTATTAATAATGTGATGACATGAACCAGACAAGTGCCAGTGGAAGAAGAGTTGACGAAGATGCTGGCGGATAGGACACACATTGAGAAAACCTGTTGATAGCATTACAAGGCAGTCCTTGTTCTGGAATCCACAGGGAAAGAGAGGCAGAGGTAGACCAAAAACACATGGAGAAGAGAACTGAAGACAGAGGTGAAAATGATGAGGAAAATATGGGAAGAACTTGAGCGGATGGCACGGGACAGGAGGACTTGACATGTGTTTGTTGAAGGCCTATGCTCCTTGGGGAGCTAAAAGGGTATTGATTGATTGATTATTAATAATGACAATGTAGTAAATTACATTGATCTTCAAAATATGGACAATTCAAACTAAAAAATGTTAATATCATGGTATCTCTGCTTACTTACACCTGGTGTGTGAAGGTTTGCCAGAGAGAGCACCACGCTCTTCTATCAGCTGTCTTCCTTCAGGCCTGGTTCCAGTTTAGTCCTTGGTCCTTAGAGATTGTCTAATATTGTCCTACCAGGGAACTCTGGGTCGTTCTGGAGGTCTGGATCCCTAGCTCTTAGTTTCCCATATTTGTTGTGGTAGCCGATCTTCTCCCATTCTGCAGACTTGGGACTGCTCCACTCGAGTCTTCAGGGGCTGGGTTTTTAGGCTGTGACGTATCGTCTGGTTGCAGACCATGTCTCTTCTTGTTACTTCAACAGCCTTCTTCAGATCCTCATTTCGCATCCATAAGTTAAGACAGGGACATAGGTGGAGCTGTATACAGCCATCTTTGTCTTCTTGCCAATTTTTCTTTAGTCAGGAATCCTTGATTTATGGCCTGAAAAAGTCTCCCAGCTGCTGCTCTTCAGGTTGCCAACTCTTCTTTATATCTCTATGCATACAAATATTGGCAGGCACTGTAAATGATAATGACCCGTCATGTCAACTTTTGTGAAGTCAGAACAGATACATTCTATTTTTCTTCTTAAATTTATCTTTAGCACATAATGTCTTATATGACACATCTGTATACATTGGTATACAGTAGAATCTACTTCACGCCTCGTCGGCTTCACGCAGGTGTGTCAGTGAATGTCCCTAGTCATGGTGCGCTGTGGAACAACCGCAATAATTTGTTTTCAACTTAGGGGTTACTTTCACAATTGCCTCCAGCTGGCGGAATAGTGGATTTTAAAGCTGTAACCAAGATGGAGTGTGTTCATTTTCTACACAAGACAACAGGAGTCGGAGACACTTGGGAGTCATCACCCAGATGGGCCTGCCCCCCTTAGAGTGTAAAGGAGAATAAGGGACCAAAACACTTGATCGACGAGGGGACTCCTTCTGATGATCATATTGCCTCCTGTTGTATCGCTTTGTATAGAATTTCTTATCATCACCCAAGAGCTGCCTTTTAAGTCTTCACGAAGTGTTCTAAACTTTTCTAGAATTAAGTTCTGGCTAATTGGCATACACCATTGATTCTGGTTCTCAATCCAGTTCATTAATTATTTTTTCATTTCAATAAACAGATCACTACCTGCTTAGCAATAATCGTCAATTTCATTGGTGTCAGACCTGTCACATGTTCCATACTACGGACTAAGTCCTCACAATTGTTTCAATCACAGATCAGATCTAGCCTAACTCTTTACCAGTTTGCAATGGTGTTCACCACTTTATGCACTTTTATTACTTTCACATCAATCATTATTTGTTTCCTTTTCATAGCTTCAGGTTCACTCGATATGCACTTAGGAGGCATGGTGAGGGCACAAAAGTTTTCTTTATATCACTAATAGAAGATCATGAGACAACAGCGTATAAAAGTATGCATTAACTTAAACTAAGGGCACATTCCTACACCTCAACATCAGTGATGACCGGCTTACATCTGTTATTCACCCATTTCAGAGCTAGTTCACCTCGTTTTTAAGTAACAAACGGATGTCACTGCAGTAGTTGAAGATTAATTGAAATTTAATAAAAAAATTTAATTACTTGATCTTATGGGTTTGTTCTAATCAGTCGGTTGTCGTACGTCATGACTGGCATAACCCGAGACCTTACTATAATGTAATAATTCTCAGAAGCTATTGATATTTACAGACAATTAAACTGTATAACCAGTTTCCGTCACTCACCTAACAATCTCTAATTTCAATATGGAGAATAGTGAACTGCATAGGTGAAGCACCTTACGGATGCTGATGCAAGTTGAATGGTACACTTAACTTTTATTTAGTTTTTACGCTCACTGTTGCACCTATGCACACACAAACCTGTTTGCGCTATTTTTAACAGCTTAGATTTCACTAATATTCCTCCATTACAGCGTCTGTCCCTCGAGACCCTAAACACTGTTTTGTGGAAAACAATTTGAGAAGCATCATTAACACCGCAATCGAATATGGAAGTCTCATTTTTTTAAATTTTGTGTGAGGGGAGTGCCTTTGATGAAAGTGGTCTTTTCTGCAGTAGAATTTTCTCAGTCAGAAAAGCTTGAAGCCTGAATCACACTTTAATTTATGGAAGTTTTAATTGTTTTAGCTTGTTCATTCATTGAATTCATTTTTTTTTTCTTCTGGGCTTGAAATTCATTATTCTCAGGTACAGACCTTTAATACGAATAATGCATGACCTTATGTCAGGATAATATATATGACCCCATGCTCCTTGGATTTTTTCAGGATTGCTTTAAAAAAAAAATATATTTATTAAACTGAGGCATATGGCTGAGCTTTTTCCAAACTTTCGCCCATTTCTTTTCCACTTAGAATTTTGTAAATACATAATATGGACTGGCTAGTTTCTTACATTCATAAGTGCTAATTATCAGACTGACCAGTGCTGACTTCATGTAACAAAACATTTCAATTTTTTACATATAATTATGTTGTGATGTCTCCGAAATTACTGTACAAAGGAGCATAGAACACTATCTGAAGTACCATTAACAGTATCACTAATGTTTTATTGTGTTTTATCTTGAAATTGAAGGGGAAGCTTTAGATGAAATATGCAAGCATGTTTTTCTTGTTTGATTTTTTGAATTTAGACATGAATGCTGTGTTGTACTTTTTATTAACTATATGCTTTTTTAAAAAGTATTTAATAAAATAATTTAAGGTCTTGCAATGTCATTGTTTATTTGGCTCTTGCAATGTCATTGTTTATTTGGCTGATACAGTAAAATTGCCTGTCATTAAAGTAATCCATATGATAAAAGTGTATCACACGCAGAACTAAAAGTATTTGATGTGGTGGAGAATTACCTTTAGCTTGGGGCTCAATAAATGCGAATCAAGTGTTACATGTGACATATACATTTTTTTCTCACAGAAGTGGGTGGGAAATACAAAGTTTACAACAAACTTAGATGACGCAGGTGTTGGTCTTGCCATTCTAAAATCCCTGTGAGACTTCCTGGAATAGGAGCATCACCCTGCTATTCATATCTCTGTCATGAGTCATCATGAACAAAAGTTGCTACTTTTAAAAAAACTCATCCTTTTACTCCATTGTCTAGCTCAGGGAAGACATCCCTTGAGAGTAACATAAAACAAGATTTTGAGAAATTCATAGTTTTCTTCATAGGAAAAGCAAAATTTTTTAAGAAAACGCAATTTTCAAAGTCAAAATTCAACTGCTTTGAATGTGGCCTGACAATTGATTTTGACGTATGTATATTCAAGAGATCATAAATTATCATAAAATAAATGAATCCCAGTTTTCATTTTTTTTTTTTTTTTTTTTTTTTTCTGTTTTGACTTAAACAGTACTGCTGCTCCACTCCTTAAAGCATAGGAGCATACATTTTCTATTAATGCTACATGCTTAATAGAAGGGGACACATTATATATTTTCTATTTAAAATGACATTATAGTAGGACACTACAGATACAAAGTTTAGTGGTTGCTTTTAAGCCTTAAGAACAGTTGAAGAATTAAAAACAAGTTAATTATAATACTGGTAGACATTTCTGAATATGTGCTGATGGTTATAAAGTTTGAAACTTTTAACATGATGACATAATTTTTTTTTAGATTCTTTAATGTTTCTTTTGCTGCTTTTTATTTTTTTGTTTTGTTAACTGTCCTGATTATAATTGTTGTCATGTATTACTCGTCAAGTCAAAAGTTTTTCACAAAATGTGTATCCATCATAGTAATTTCTTCATCATTGACAGTCATTTTTCTTCTTGCTTCCTGTGAAACATAGGGTCACCACTACAGCTGCCCCCCCCCCCTTTTTGCAGAAAGCCTGCAGCAGCAAAGCATTAAAGGGTTCTTGCAGCAGTGGTTTATGTAGCAAGGTTTTAATATGATGAAGTTGCCATCCACAAAGCATAATCTCATATTAGTCGTGTCTTATGACATGCCGGGGGGATGGGGTGGGGAGGGGGAGCAGTAGTCCTATTTGTTGTCTCCTCAGGGATCACCTGTTTACGCAGGACAAATACTAAAATTGGAATGATACAGAGAAGATTAGCATGGCCCCTGCGCAAGGATGACACACAAATTCGTGAAGCGTACCATATTTTTTCCATTCCTCTGACTATGCCAGCAGGGGCATGCTGCATGGGCAACAGCTTTGACCTCTTTACCCGAGTGCCCAACCTCGTGCCACCGAAACTTGTTTCAGGACGTACGCTCCTATAGTCAGAAATGACTGAAAGGGAAGATAGAACAGGGACCACCACCATCTCTTCTCCACCTCCCCCCTAGCAGTCATTTTTGATTAAAATGAGCCAATCCTTCAGCAACGCTTTAGATGTTTGGAGTAAATAAAAAAATTTATTTATTGGTGTAAACAAATTTCATTTAGCCAGCGAAAACAGTCTCCTGGAATATATAGCTTTCAATGTTCGTGAATCAATTTTTTATATTGCCAGACCACCTCTCTCTCTCTCTCTCTCTCTCTCTCTCTCTCTCTCTCTCTCTCTCTCTCTCTCTCTCTTCTCTCTCTCTCTCTCTCTCTCTCTCTCTCTCTCTCTCTCATCCCCTTAACCCCCCCCCCCCCAGTCTGCATGTCTGTTGGTGTCTTTCATTCCTTCCAGCAAGAATGTGTTTTATTTGTTCATAATCTGTGGTTTTATGTAAATGTATTAATCTACAAGAACTTAATGCCATACTTGTGTTAAAACAGGATCATATTCAAGGAAATAAAATATAGTAAGTCTTGGTAATTTGGATATTGACTGCAACAAGCGTGAGAGGAGTGGTTAATATGATAGAAGTTTGAAGGCATGAGAAAAGATACAGGGAAGGCAACTGTTGAAGGCATGAGAAAAGATACAGGGAAGGGAACTGTTGAAGGCACAAGAATGGGCGTACAGAAAGAAGAAAAGGATGAAAGCAAGGTTAAAGATATTAAACAAAAATAGGTAATGTTTATCATTAGCCTTTTTTTATTATGGCGGTGACAGAAATGATTGGTAGTTACCTTCCTTGGAGTGCTTGGACGGTTAAAAAAGCAAAAGCCAATAATGCAAATCCTTCACTTGTACCATACAATGTATTTAAGTGCAGGCATCATGCATTCATCCTGCTATCTTTCTATCTATGCATCCATCCACCCATCCATTTATCTTTCTTTCCATCTATCCACCCGTCTTTCGGTCCATCCATCTGTGCTTTGATCAGTCTGTCTGTCCGTCCATCCGTCTGTCTGTCTACATATCTATTTATCAGACATACAGATACACAAATACGTACATAGGCAGACAGACATATACGAGGGAAGGTCAAAAAGTAATGCCTCCTATTTTTTTATGTATGTAAATACTGCATCGGTGTGTAATTTGTAAATTTAGCAGGATTCCTCAAACACTCTTCTGCACTGTATAGCATTACCAACCTGTTTCAGTAACAGGTGGCACCACTGTAACAGTTTAAAAATGGCTGCCAAAGGCGTTCGGTTAAAACAACATTATGTCATAGAATTCCTCAATGCTGAAGGAAAACCATAGCCATCAACCTCCTGCACCGTTACGAAACTGAAGGAGAAGAGTTTTTATCGAATATTGTGACAGGTGATGAGACTTGGGTTCATTTTTTTTAACCAGAATCCAAGAGGCAGTCAACGGAATGGCATCACAACATCGCCGACAAGAAAGAAGTTCAAAAGTTCACCATCTGTATGGAAAGTTATGGCCTCCGTGTTTTGGGATGAGAAGGGTGTGATTCTTCTCGACTTCTTGGGACAGGGAAACACGGTGAATGCAGACCGTTACATTGAAACTTTGAAGAAGCTTAGAGGTCGTCTTCGGCGACTTTACCCATTAAAAGATCAGAGAACTGCACTACTGTTGCACGATAATGCCACGCCACACACCGCTAAACGCACCATTGATGCGATTGCAGAATTTGGCTGGACATTATTACCACATCCCCCTTACAGTCCCGATCTTGCACCTTCTGACTTCCATCTGTTTGGACCACTGAAAGAAGATCTTCGCGGACATCACTTTGAGGACACCGAGACCCTTAAACGCGCCGTACGCCAGTGGTTTAGGAAAAAGGACACACATTTTTACCATGCGGGGATACATGCCCTTGTGCGAAGATGGACAAAAACTGTAACAAATAACGGAGACTACATTGAGAAATACATTTTTGAAGTTCAGACTTGGGGCTACATTTCAGTGTGAATTTTATCTGTTTTCTTGCTTATTGAATGAAATTAAAAATTACGAGGCATTACTTTTTGACCTTCCCTCGTAGTAAAACCCGAAACATCCCATATTTTAATTCTGTTGTTCTATCGAAAAACTAGTTCTATACTAATTTTATTATTATTTTGTTTAGGTTTGCTAAAGCTGGAAGCAGGTCATGGCAATTGGATCTTATGTTATACATGATAATTATAATACACCGCAGGCTAAGCAGGATATTTTATTCCTATTTAAAAAATATTTTGTATACTTTAGATAAATTTTTGCAGTTATGATCCACGCCACAATACCCGCATTTTAAAACGCATGGTACAAGTGGAGGATTTGCATCACTTGTTTGTGCTTTCTGTATTTTTATTTTTTTTTTAATGGTCCCCCCCCCCCCCCTTTTTTTTTTCTTCTCCAATGTGCATGGAATTGATACTTGCCGAGTTTGTATATGTCACTGCCCAAGCACTCCAAGGGAGGTAACTATAGCACGTTTCACTAGCTTTGCCCAACTTCAAAATGCTATATCTCAGCGAATATATAACGCATATAAGTGAAATTTTGTGTGTGAATTTGAAATGGTATAGACCCTATGAATTAAATTTTTCATTAAAATGCGGCCATTGGTTTCAATTTTCGTTTCTTTGCGATATAATATCAAAATCCTACTTGCCAACACACATCACACACACACATATTGAAATGTCTACAGTAAATTATACGACCTCATTTGTACATGATTGGTTTATCAAACAATTGGCATGATTTTAGTGTGAAATTGCACTTCTTGAACATAAAACAGTTTATATCCGGTGTTACGCATAACATTGTCAATCAAAGGTGTGTCTACAAAAAGTATTGTGTGGTTAAGTAGGAAAAATGAGTCTGCGAGTACATTTTATGACATTACAGCAAATCACAAATAGGATTTTTAAGTATTTCTGCAATGAAGCTACTCGAGGAAAACTATATCATTCTATTTCAAACCCACAAAAGAGGACTATTCATGCCTTGGGGATAAGCAAACGATCATTGCACCGCTGGATAGCTTACTTACTTACTTACTTACTTAGTCATCCCCTTCTACCGTGAGGTGTAGAGGTTTGGAAGAGAGAGCGCCAGACTATCCTATCGGCTGTCTTCCTCCTGGCCTGGTTCCATTCTAGTCCTCGGTCCTTCAAAGATTGTCTAATGTTGTCCTCCCAGCGGACTCTGGGTCGTCCTGGGGGTCTGGATCCTTGGCTCTTTGTTTCCCATGCTTGTCGTGGTAGCTGATCTTCTCCCATTCTGCAGACATGGCCAAACCATCTTAGTTGGGACTGTTCTACTTGGGTCTGCAAGGGGTGGAATTTAAGGCCTTGACGTATCGTCTGGTTGCGTACCATGTCTCTTCTTGTTACTTCAACCACCTTCCTCAGATACCTCATTTCTCAGGTTTGGATCTGGCTTTTGTGGGTTATAGTCATTGCCCACGACTCGCATCCATATGTCAAGACTGGGACATAGGTGGAGCGGTATACAGCCATCTTCGTTTTCTTACCAACCTCTCTTGCTGAGGAATCCTCGATTTATGGCCTGAAAAAGTCTCCCAGCTGCTGCTTTTCGAGTGGCCAACTCTTCTTTGATGCCTCCCTTTCGGTCAATAATAGCTCCGAGGTATTTAAAGTGGTCTACCTGCTCCAGGACCTGTTCTCCCAGCTTAATCTGATGTCTTCTTTCTTCTCGTGATATCACCATGGATTTTGTTTTAGAGCTGCTTATGACCATCCCTCTCTTCTCCAGCTCTTCCTTCCAGACTTGCAGGTTGAATTGGAGATGTGCCTCTGATTTAGCAATCAGGGCAACATCATCAGCAAATGCCAGCTCCGAAATAAAGACCTGTCTCATCTTCCAGTACCCCACTGAATACTTTCTTGTTCTCTCCTTACATGCCTTAATGACATCGTCCATGAGGAGTATGAAAAGGTAAGGTGACAGGATATCACCTTGTCTTACACCAGTGGTAGTCCTGAACTCTTCTGACTTATGGTTTGCTGTCCTCACATAATTTCTGCAAGACTTGTAGAAGCTCTGTATAGCATGAATCAGAGGTGCTGGAATGTTCTTCCTTGCCAAACAATCGCAAAGTTTGCTCCAGGGGACCCTGTCAAACGCCTTTTCCAGATCTATGAAACAAAGATGGATCTCACTCTTATACTCAAGGGCCTTTTCACTCAGCTGTCTGAGTGTGAAGATTAGGTCTTGAGGACTTCGGTTCGCTCGGAATCCGCACTGGACCTCATCCAGTTGTGGCTCAGCTAGGCGTCAGAGTCTCTGCTCTAGGATTCTAGAGTAGATTTTACCAGGGACACTGAGAAGGGATATGCCTCTATGGTTTCCACACTGTCGATTGTCACCCTTTTTGAAAATTGGTGTTATGATGGCAATCTCCCAATCCTTTGGTATGGTCTTGTTGTACCACGCTGCCTGTAGAACCCTTAAGAGTAATAGGTCGCCTGATGCTCCCATGTACTTAACCATTTCTGGTGTTATACCATCATGCCCTGCTGCTTTGCCCATCTTGATTTTCTCCAGTGCTGCCTTCAGTTCTTCCATCTTTTTGTCATCTTCACCATCATTGGTTTTCTCTTCTGTGCTAGTGGTTATCATTTCTGATGCTTCATCATGCTCACCATCCAGGAGTTCTGAGAAATATTCTTTCCATCTTTCCATTACTTCCTTCGGGGCAGTAAGCAATTTGCCTTGCTTGTCCTTTATAAATTTGAGAGGGCATTGTTTTTCCTTTCTCATGTTCTTTAGGGTCTTATAGAACAATTTCTGGTTTTCTTGTGCATCTTTTTCTAGCTTTTCTCCAAATTCTTCCCAGGACTTGTTTTGCTGCTAGCACTTTGTTCTTTGCTTCTGTTCTGAGTGTCACATATTCTCTATATTTTTCCATTTGTCCTGTTGTGTTTTTAGCTCCTAAGTATTGTTTCCATGCCATTTTCTTCTCTCTTATTTTCTCTTTGACTTCCTCTGTCCACCAAGGTGTCCTCTTTTTCTTGTTCCCAAGTCGGACTTCACCGCATGCTTCTGCTGCAGCTGTCTTTATGATATCCTTGAATTTATTCCAGAGGGTTTCCAAGTCATCAGGTTGTTCTTCTGTGTTGCTCACCGCTGCAGCAATAAGACCCTGATATCTGGTCTTAATTTCTGGCTCTTTCAGCTTGTAGGTCCTAATGCTCATTTCTCCCGCTCGTTTACTTGGTTTCTTGCGTGATGTTGGGCAGTTCCTAGGCTGAGCAACTCTTTCAGTTGTTCTTTTGATTGTTAGCAGGTAGTGATCACTTCCAATCTCTGGCCCCCTCCAGACTCTAGCATCCCGGACATATTTGAATGAGCTTCTCCTAACAATGGCATAGTCGATCACTGACTTCTCATTCTTGGTTGGTTCACATCTAGTGTATGCATGTATGCGCTTATGGGGGAACTTTGTGTTTGTGATGATCAGATTCTGCTCACTGCAGAATCTAAGGAGTCGCTTTCCATTGTCATTGAGAGTATCTTCTCCATATCTTCCGATAACTCCACCCCATCTAGCATGGTCATTTCCAACTCTGGCATTAAAATCTCCGATCATGATAACTTCATCTAGGCAGTCATCCACTGTCCTTTGAAGCAGCTCGAAGAATTCCTCCTTGACCTCTGCTTTCTCATCCTCAATTGGCCCATACACTATGACCAGGTTTCTCCTTCTTTTAGTTTTACAACCATAATGCGCTCCAAGACAAAGTTCCATCCCTTGATACTATCTTTCTGGTTTTTGGCCACAATTCAACCCACGCCCCCTTTAGCTCTTTCAGATGTGGGTACACCACTGTATAACAGCGTGTTGCCATCGAGATCCATGACTCCTTGTCCCTTTTTCTTTGTTTCGATAATAGCCAGGATTTCTAATTTTGCTTTCCTCATCTCTTCCATCAGCTCCTCTTCTTTCCCATTTATACTTCTTGTGTTCCAAGTTCCATAAGTCGTAGTCCGTAGTCCATTCCAGTTCGTCGCCTTTAGAATCAGTCCGGTTTTCTCTCTTATATTGCTCGTAATCATAGTTTAAAGCAAACAGGTGATTGGCCTGTTGTGCCTTTGCATGGTGGAGGGGCTGCCTCACGGCCTCCATGCAGGCCGCCCTCCTCCTTTTTCATCCGGGCTTGGGACCGGCATAGGCGGAGGTACCGCTGGATAGCAACATCTGAAATTTCTAATTCCAGTGTTTTACACACAAAAATTAGGCCAAGAGTGGTGGATAATTTTGACAGAGAATTGATCCGCAGAGAAATTTGCAATATGTTTCACAATAATGAGGCAGTGACTTTAAGGAAATAGAAAATTTGGTTAAGAAAGAATAATGACATTAATATTTCCAAATCTACGCTATGGAGGACTATTAGGAGTTTGGGATTCACTTTTAGAAAATATGTTGGTGGTAGAAACCTTATTTGTTAGAAGCCTCATATAGTTGCAATGAGTAGTACCAAGCAGCAAAGGACAGACCTAATAATTGCACATGCAGGAAGCAGCCATCATGGGCTTCTAAATAATACTGAACTCATATTTGTTTCAAAATCCACAGATAATAGGGATTATCATACAGAGATGAATGGCAAGATATTTCAAGATTGGATTGTGAATCATGTACTTCCTTCATTGGATAGACCGTCATGTTTGATAATGGACAATGCTTCATATCACAACGTTGTGGCACCAGAAGATAAAGTTCCTAATTCATCAAGTACTAAAGATGTAATAAAGATTTGGCTGACCAAAAACAACATTCCATTCAACGAAATGTCCCTGAAGCCTGAATTACTTGGAATTGTAAAAAAGACACAGCATACAGAGGTATTTCACAGAGACAAGGCAATCCATGAACATGGTCACAGATGTTTAAGATTGCCTCCTTACCATTCTCACTTAAACCCAATAGAATTAGTCTGGGCTAAAATTAAGGAACAGGTAGCAACAGAAAATAGAACGTTCAAATTAAAAGATGTTGAAATACTTACAAAAGCTGCCATCTCCAATATAGCCAGGGATTATTGGAAGAAATGTGAGAACCATGTGTTACAAGAGGAAGAGGAATATTGGACGAATGATGGTTTGTCCTTCATTCAGCCGAGATTGATTATCAATTTCTCAGAGACATCTGATTATGATTCGGATGAAGTTTAATTTCTCTAAAGATGACTTTACCATTATTTACAAGCACAGTAGAGGAGCAACATTCCATTATGATATTTATGAACCGCAAAGTGGTGATACCTATTGAAATAATTAGATCAAAGAAGGTCCAGTTTGGTAGCGCACTAAATGTCAATGACAAACAATGTCACGAGTATCTCGCATGCACATCATTTAAGAAATCATCTTCAACAGGTATTCATATGCAAACGTGATGGCCACATTATTGTAATAGTAGACACGCCTATGCCTAATCAATTCACAGAATCTATGACTGAAGTGGTAAAATTTCTTTTCTCGATACACAATAATTAGTATGCCGACAAAGATCAAAGGATTTCATTCGTTTATGGGAACTAGACAAGATGCACAGATATAAAGTATATATTTGTTGGGTCTATCCCAATATAACATCGTATGCAAAAAATGGCATTAATACGTTGGACGGTTAATCAGATAATTACATTTGTTTGAGGGCAAAGCTAGTGAAACGTGCTATAACAATCATTTCTGTGACTCATAATAAAAATGGCTAATGTTAAACATTACCTAAAGATAGACAAAAGGGAAAAGGAATGATGAAATGCATTAAGTCAAAAGGGACTAGAATACAGAAAAATTGAAGTTATTGTTATTGTTAATCAGAATCGACCTCACTGCACTCCAGGCAAACCCATAGGTGCTCAGTCTCCCTCAGCAAACATCGAAGAGTATGAATGCTAATTGTACCTGTAGCATGCTGATTGTACATACGACAGATGCATCCTCTCTCATGTCCATTTCTGCTAGTCCCACGTTTGATGCCAAACTCCAACAGCCTCAGCCTTGTTGATTCATCCATTGCAGTGTCATTATCCAGCACGCGATCATTAATAGTCCTTAGTATCTCTCCCTTATCCATGTCCAGTGTCCCCACTATGGGTGCTCTCAAGGCCAGTCTGTCAGCTCTCTCATTGTCACGTACCCCTGCATGACCAGGGCAGTAGATCCACACCAGTTCTTCAAGATTTGAGGATTCTATTGATGTTTTCCATTCCTGCCGCAGCCATTCGTTCTGAACTTTCCGAAGCATGGCTTGAGAGTCTGACAATATAACTGCCCTGGTTGATTGAGTTTCAGACAGCCACCTCAGTGCTGCTGTAACTGCCTCTACCTCCATTCTCATGTTGGAGGTTGTTGTCATGTAGGCTCCACTCTGTTCAGCGACGACCCTGCCCTTTATTCTCGCAGAGATGCCCCATCCTGATTTCTCACCACGCACTGCAGACCCATCAGAGTACACAATGGCGTCATCATCCCCAGCATGATCACTTATCAGCTGATTAATCTCCAACTCTGCTTTTCCATTGCCTCAAGCTCTGCACTCTCTGCCAAGGCTAATGATGACCTGCTTATAGTTTATCCTGTTCTTCCCTGACATACTCCACTCTTCCCCTTTGGGTACATTTTCAACACTGGTCACCTGACCAATCATAGCCTCTGGCTGTGCCATCCATGACATCCCCCTCTTGATTCTTGCTCCTTTGATGTCAGCTACATTCTCATGTCGGTAGTTACCCGCATATATGCTTTTGCCTGGGTCATCGCATATCTGAAAAAATTGAAGTCACACAAAGAAACAGATAGATGGGGGGAAACCAGGAACGAACAAGAAAAGTCACTCAAAGAAAGAACACAAGTTTAAAAAAAAAAAAAAATCAGACAATGTAAAGGGAAAATTAGGTGACAGTAAAGTGTATAATGCCTGTAAGCAATGTCTTAATGCAGATCGAGAATGTTCAGTCTCTGAGTAGGAGAAGGCACATAGTGGTTGTGATGCTAACATTACTATGCAGTTGTCATAGTTTCACACAGTTATAAAAAATAAAAAAAAAGAAGAGTGTCTGTAGGATTAGGCTCCGTGCTATAGTTATAACAACTCTGCACAATAAAATGGAGGCATATTTAATTACACTGACAAACAACATTTTTCTTTCTTATATAAGAATAAGTGTTCTTAGGTCAGTTTCTTGCGCTGATTTCAAATTTGAAATCCGTTTATCTCTATCACGTCGGGTTCTTAAGATATTTGTGAATAAATATATTTTTGGGAAACCGTTATTTGCTCCGTTTCATTTTTACTATATAACTTTTTAAAAATTAATAAAATGCAAAATAATTCTACATTTTATACTGCTAAAAGATGCATGACATATGTTACGTTATATTTCAAATAGTTACTGTATTTTGAAATAATTCTGAGTGAAATATGGCTTCTAGAAGTTGTAGAAATTCGGCTGATCTGTTCTGTTACGTGTGCGGATATTTTACCGATCTTGTTCACCAGAAAAACTTTACAACATTGCTAAAGAAAGCATATCAACTTTATTTCGATTCGAAAATTGATGATGCAAATAAATCTTGGATGCCAAATGCAGTTTGTTCGACTTGTACAAATACATTGGCAGGTTGGTTACGAAAATCGCCGAAGCATAAGTCGATGCCTTTTAGAGTGCCAGTAATATGGCGTGAACCGACAAATCACGCTACTGATTGTTACTTCTGCTTGACAAATATCTATGGTTTCACTTTTAAACCTAGAAAGTCTGTGGTTTATCCAAATATTGAATCGGTTTCGAAACCAGTGCCTCATGATCCAATCACGTGTCCGATCCCAGTTCCACCAGAACAATATCCGTTGGACGTGAATGAACCATCAGAAAGTGATAGTTTACCTGCTTTAGAAACTAATTCTGACTCGGATTATATACCGTTGAATGATTGTGTTCACTTAATTAACCATTCAGAACTTTCAGATCTAATACGTGATCTCACTCTCACCAAAGGACATGCGGAATTACTCGGTTCGCGACTCAAAGAATGGAATCTTTTAGCGCCCAATACTCCGATATCTAAATTTCGTCATAGACACAGAGAACTTGTTCAATACTTTGAGATGGATGATGACATTTGCTATTGCAAAGATGTAAAAGGTCTAATGGTGCACCTCGGTCATGAGCACATAGTCAACGAATGGCGACTTTTCATCGACTCTTCCAAGACTAGTCTAAAAGCCGTGTTATTGCATAATGGAAATTTATTTTCATCAATTCCAGTCGCCTACTCTGTTCATATGAAAGAAACTTATGACAATATGGCTATACTTTTGGCAAAAATAAAGTACAATGGCGGATTTGTGGAGACCTAAAGGTCATTGCAATTCTCACGGGCATGCAGACTGGGTATACTAAATTTTGTTGCTTCCTATATGAATGGGACAGCCGCAACAGACAGGAACATTATGCAAGAAAGGTGTGGCCTATCAGGGATTGTACGCAGCTCGGGCATAAAAATATAATACACGAGCCATTAGTTAACAAAGACAGCATCATTTTACCACCGTTACATATAAAGTTGGGGCTCATGAAGAATTTCGTAAAAGCGTTAGATAAAACGAGCAAAGCTTTCACTTATCTTCGAGAAAAGTTTCCGCAAATTAGCGATGCAAAGATAAAGGAAGGTATCTTTGTAGGACCTCAGATTAGGAAAGTTATTGCAGACAAACAATTCGAGAACTTGTTACATGGTAGTGAACTTCGCGCATGGATGGCATTCAAATTGATCGTCGATAACTTTCTGGGAAATCACAAATCTGTCGACTATGTGCATATTGTTAAGCAGTGCATAGATGCATACAGAATTATGGGCTGTAACATGTCCCTCAAAATCCATTTGCTCGATTCGCATCTTGACTTTTTCCCTGACAACCTTGACGAAGTCAGCGATGAACATGGAGAACGATTCCATCAAGATATCGCCGTAATGGAGTCACGTTATCAAGGACGGTGGAGTGTGACCATGCTTGCCGATTATTGTTGGATGCTTCATCGCGATGTACCACATGCCATTCACCGACGAAAGTCGACTGCAAAGAAATTCAAGCCTACATAACTGTTATACTTCTTGTACAAATGATGTTGTAATACTGTATGCGTTGTTAAAAAACTTCAATTGCGTATTTCTAGAGATCCCGACCTGATAGAGAAAAACGGTTTGCAGATTTAAAAACAGCGCATTAAAATTGACCAGAAAAACATAGAAATGTTAGAGAAAGAAAAAAAAAATTTTTTTTTGTTAGCCAGTGTTATTTGGCCTATTAAATTTGTATGCCTTGAAACTATATACCAGTTTTTTTTTTATTTTGTATAGTTGATGCAGACAGAAGTAACAAATTTATGGAAATAGGTGCCTATTTTTAGATGTTCCGACAACTGATGGAATTGATAATTTGTTGGAAGCCAGTAACAGTTATGATATTTAATACCAGCAGTATCAACCACACTGACCTTTGCTGATTCATCCTTCACTGCATATTGTATTTTACAATGTACATTTGCAGAGATTATTTATGACAACCATCACTTGCTTTTTTGTATTAATTTTTTTTTAATCTATAAAATTTAATTTAAAAATGTATCTGCAGTCTGTTGCAAGCTGTTCTTAACATTGTTGATACTTGACTTTTTTTTTTAAACGCTTTATGTTTCTATGAGACATTTCTCTCTCTAATCCTTGGTTGTTGTTGTTGTTTTTTTTTTCAAATGGTTCTGTGATATTTTGAGTAATCTATGTAGCAGTTGTAGTATCTAATGTTGAGTTTATGCTTCATGCTTGACAATAAATCAGACATAATATTCTCATTCATTTTTTCTTTTTCTCTCATTTTTTTTTTTTTTTAAATAGCTAGATTTTGAGGTAATTTAGAAAAAATAATAATAATAATTATTCTGCATTCATTAGAAGTTGAATAACATAGTGTAAACTGTATCAGAAGCAGTGAGATGTTTAAAAAAAATGTTTTTGTGTGAGAAGACCAAAAAAATATTGTATTAGAGTCATCATTAAGTGCCACAATATTAGTGACTTGCAGACTGTTTACCCTGTCACCATTCCAGCTTGCTGCCATCAATGGTACCTATACCTTGTAGCGGTATGGCAGCTTGTGTACCCTGACAATCCCCAGAGCTATGCCAGTGGGAGTTTTACTCCTGGTAGGTTCAACCATGCTGGACTGGTCTGCGTGGGTAGGGGTCAGACAAAAGCTGGTACCCTGGTCCTCCAGGTTGGGGGTTTTAGCACAGGGCCGACACCCCTGTCTGTGTAAAAAATCACACACGTTACGGAAACAGCAATAAATGGAAATACTTTGATGCGGGACGGACATCCGGAGTCTCAGGCTCGTATGACTGACAGTGGTGAAAGCCGAAAGGAAGCCACTGGCATGAAAACGGATGCCCAGACCGCAAAACACGAAACCAGAATTGGTTTTTGGAATGTCAGAACTATGAACGAGGCAGGAAAGCTGAGACAGATTACAGCAGAGATGAGGAACTACAAACTACATATCCTGGGAATAAGCGAGAGCAGATGGACAGGGATGGGGAGAATAAAAAACAGCTACAGGGGAAACAGTACTTTATTCTGGTAGAGAGGACGGTCAGCACAACGAAGGTGTAGCCATTATCCTTAAGAAAGGAATGGAAAGATCTCTACTGGAATGGAAACCCATTAACAACAGACTAATAAGAGCAAGACTGAGAGGGAGATTCACCAACACCACAATTATACAATGTTATGCACCAACAAATGACAGCGACGAAGAGATTAAGGACGAGTTCTATCAACAGGTACAAAAGGAAATGGAAACTGTACCCAGGTACGATCTTATTATAGTAATGGGAGACCTAAATGCGAAAGTTGGAACACACAATAATTATAACGAAAGAGTAATGGGGAAATGCGGCAGTGGAACAGTAAATGAGAATGGGGACAAATTAATAAGCTTCTGCAGTATTAACAACCTGGTCATTGGAGGAACACTTTTTCAACACAAAGAAGTGCACAAGTTAACATGGGAATCACCAAACGGACGAGACAAAAACCAGATAGATCACATAATGATCAATGGCAGATGGAGACATGCACTACAAGACGTGAAAGTAAGAAGAGGCGCAGATGTGGGAAGTGATCATCACCTAGTAGTAGCAAGACTGAAGGTGAAACTCAGAGCTGCTGGACCAGTTGCAGTCAAACAGAAAAGATACAACATCACGAAACTTAAGGACCCCCTCACCAGAAAAGCGTTTGTGGTCGACGTAAAGAGACGATATCTGATTACCAAAAGCCAGGAAAGAACGGAGACCGATGATGTGGACCAGAAATTCAACACCATCTCAACAATATATAAAGAAAGCAGCAAGTCATGCTTGGGATTCCAGGAAAGAAAGAGCCAAGACTGGATAACACCAGAAACGCTAAACACCATAGCGAAGAGAAAGGAAATGAAAAGGAAGAAAACAGAAGCTAAGTCTCCCAGGTTAAAGGCAATATATAGTGAACAATACAGTCAGCTGGACAAGGAAGTAAAACGTCAAACCCGTGCTAACAAAAGGACATTTCTGGATGACCTTGCAAGACAGGCAGAAGAGGCAGCACTGAGAAATGAACAAAGCACAGTTTATAAAATAACTAAAGCTATCAGTGGAAAACGAGGTGCAAACAACATAACGTTAGTAAGAGACAAGCAAGGAAATCTCATCACCACAGCACAGGGGCAGGAAACAAGGTGGGCAGAGCACTTCAGAGAAACACTGAATAAGGAACCACCAGAGACTCAGCTGAATGTTCCTGAGGCTGAAAGTGACTTAGACGTAAATACAGACATTCCACGAAAAGAAGAAATTATCACAGCTATCAAAGGGCTAAAAAATGGAAAAGCGCCTGGTCACGACAATCTGAATGCTGAGCTATTCAAGACAGACCCTGAACTAGCAGCAGAACTATTAGAACCACTATTTGCACAAGTCTGGGAAACTGAGACAACACCAACAGAGTGGAGTAAAGGAACAATTGTCAAATTGCCCAAGAAGGGCGACCTTGCAGACTGCAACAACTGGAGAGGAATTTACCCTCCTCTCAGTTCCCAGCAAAATACTAGGCAGGATAATCATCCAGAGAATTTCAAAAGCAGTTGACCATAAACTGAGGAAAGAACAAGCGGGCTTCAGAAAGAACAGAAGATGTGCAGATCATATATTTGCCCTCAGGAACATTATAGAGCAGTGCTCAGAATGGCAGAGACAGCTGTATATTAACTTTGTTGATTTTGAAAAGGCTTTCGACCGTGCAGTGTTGGATCGAGTAATGTAACTTTCGAAGTGAAAACAGGAGTACGACAGGGATGCCCCTTATCAACAACATTATTTTTGACAGTCATAGATTGGGTGATGCGCCAGACAACAGAGGGCAGTCCAAGGGGAATTAGATGGACAACGTTTTCTACACTGGAAGATTTGGAATATGCAGATGACATTGCACTGCTCGCGCATTCACACCAACACATTCAAGACAAAACTGATAGACTGAATAAGTATGGCCAGCAGGTTGGCCTGGACATCAATCTGAAGAAGACAGAGGTCATGACACTAAATGTGGGCAATCCTGAGCCAATAACAGTAAGGAACCAGAAGTTAGAACAGACAGACACATTTACTTACCTAGGAAGCATAGTAACACCTGACGGCGGAACAAGCAAGGACATTAACAACAGAATGAATAAAGCGAGAAACAGCCTTTGCTATTCTCAACAACATTTGGAAGTCTTCCCAGTACAGCACAAACACCAAATTAAGACTGTATGAGAGCTGCGTACTTTCTGTGCTTCTCTATGGTGCGGAATGTTGGAGAGTAACAGAGAAGGAAATGTCGAAACTGTCCTCCTTCCACACAATCTGCCTAAGGAAAATTCTCCGAATCTTTTGGCCAAACACCATCAGCAACCAAGAACTACTTATTCGGAGTAACCAGGAGGACATGCACACCATCATAGCTGGCAGACGCTGGAGTTGGGTTGGCCATGTCCTCAGAAGGGACCCTGATACCATCGCAAGAACAGCTATGCTATGGACCCCCGAGGGAAAGCGAAAGAGAGGCCGACCAAAAACAACTTGGCGGAGAACTGTGGAAGCTGAGATGCAAAGAATGAACCACAGTTGGGGCACTGTACGAAGGATGGCCGCCGACCGAGCAAAGTGGAATCAATTTGTTGCTGCCCTACAAGACGCCACCAGGCGTGATGGCCGCTGACTGCTTTGACGGTTGGCGGTTATGGATCAAAGAAGAATTTTCTTTCTTGCACATTGTTTGTCATGAACTTGTTGAAACAGCTCCTGTATGACATCTTCCTTGGCAGGGTACTTTCTGTAACTGGAGATTCACTGCCGCTACATATTAAGACTTAATGAAAAACTTTGTCTTTTCACGGTGAAACATTACAGTCAAGCAGTCATCTTTTAGTAGCATGGTGATATATGTAAAGTGTTACATAAACATAATGGCATCTTGGCATAATAGTGACTTCTTGAATACAACATTTCTCTGCCATTCAATTTTTTTGTTAGAATTGGTCAATAGCAAAGTGTAGAAACATCTGTTTCGCTACTCTGTAGTCCTCAGAATGAATAGTGCACTTGCAAATATCACTCAGAATAGTTTCAAGAACCACATGGCAGAAGGTGAAATATCTATTGAGCATCCTGCAAGCTACAAATAAGACACTTCATTGCTGAAATTGTTTCTTGAGTGACAAATAACTTTGAGGTTTTCTAACATAATGAAATCTGTTCAATCAATACTGATAAACACTTTTGAAGTTTTTTTTAACTGTATATGACATCTGGGACTCTTTGGACATCCGATAATTATTTTTACAGCTGTCTGTGGCATCATTTAAGTGTGAAAAGTAATAATAAGTATTTTTGTTTTAATTTTCATTTGGATGTTCTGTACAATAGACTTTTTAAACAAGCTTTATAACATGCAGATGAACATGCAGTAGCATTTAGAATGTTACTACTTTTAAGCAGCAAAAAAGCATGTACAAATCTGCTGTATAACGCAGTTTCTGTCAACAAGAAAAAGTGGGTTAATACGGCACAAGACGTTTTAATAGCAAAAAAAAAAAAAATCAGTGCGTTAAATTGTTCTTGCCAGCTAGATGAGACAAACAATCAATTAGTTTTTAATAGATATTTAAAAATATCACTCCAACAGGATAAAATTAATTGAGAGAAAATGCAAAGCATGCATCTTTGATGTGTGAACTAGTTGTTAAATGTTGTATTGTCTTTGTTTTAATAATTTTCTTTATTTTTGTTTTGTTATTTTCTTTGAGGTGAAATAATTCAGAAACAGGATGTCATTCATATTTTCTTTGTTTTAACATCTGAAGTTACCCCATTCTGTGTGACCATGCCATTTTTGCTTGCCTGGTTTATAGCTGGTTTTGGCTGAAAGGAGGGACTGCATCAGAATGTGTGGTACCACATTTTTCAAACCATAAGATGCACTCTTTGTCATAAAAATACTGCATAGTATTCCCACTAGTCTTGTGGCCAGAGTAGCCAGAACTTCTGCACACACTGGATAGATAATGTTAGTTTTCACATGAGTTGACCTTATGAGAGAGAAAAAGACTTTGTTAAGGAGTTGAACAAGCAGTTAATGTTGATTCTGGGAGGTCATCATAATCATGTGCATCATCAGCTAAGTTAACAGTTTATGGAGATACCTAATCATACAGGACAAGTTAACTGCCTAAATGGGTGGACTTACCTTTTCATGCAGGGCAAATTAACTGACCAACTATTACAAATTTGTGAATAGATTTTTTAAAAACAATCAAAGAATCGGAGGATTCTGTGCAGTATCAGACAAGTTGTCAGGCCTGTAAGCAGTCCTTTTTATGGTACTGAAGACATGCACTGTTTGAAGAAAGTATATTGAATTAAGTCAGTCAATAAGAGCAGTAATGATAAATGGTACAGCTATTTTTTTAGGAGATTCTGTGACCAGAGTAAATGTAATTCTTTGAGTAAGAATTTGTGAAATATGACTTATAATGTGAGTAAATCCATCCCCAACTTTGCTTATAAATCTTGTATACTTTTCAGTTGATGCATTCTAATTTCACAAAATACAGTATTTTCTGGATCATAGTGTACAGCTTGCCAGATAGTTCTGTACTTTAGAAAGCGAATTTAGAAAATAAAAATGTTAATGGGATTTTAATTTAATGAAATGGTTTTCTTTATTTCACCTTTTTTTTTGGTATTTCACAGTTAACGTAAATTCCTCACCCCCGGATGTTAAGTTTTAAACTTATCTGAGAGAGAGTTAGCTTCCGTTTCCGATCTTTTTAAGTAATGGGTGCATCCGCGTTTATTTTCTGTGAATTTTTTAATCGAAATGAATCGGCATCGAACACGCTGCCATTTTCGCTCTAATTTTATTGGATTCTGACGCCATGCGGTGGGGATGAGATTTTTGTCATTATAAGCGCTAATATCGGTTCTCAGAATATGGTTGATGACAGAGATCGAAACGAAAGTAGAATGTCATTGCTAGTATGTAAAAGTTTAGGGGTTAGGATTAGATTTATCGGAAAGATTTAGGGTTACGGCCGAATGTTACTGCTGACATGGGCGTTTGTTGCTTTGCTACTGATGATGGGTGTAACGAAAAGATCGTCATTTGATTTGTATTGGTCAAATGACTTTCATTGAGATGCAAGAAATAATTTAGATATGGACACTTCGTTTGTTGGTTATTTTATTTTTATTTTTTTTTTAATTTTAAAATAAAAAAAAAAAACCAATTTTTTTATATTTTTTAAATTTTTTTATCGTTTTTTTTTCATCTTTCCTTTCCTCTCTTCCTATCACATCTAACATGTATACAAACAAATTTTATATCATCAGATTCACCATTCATTTATTTATATAAATTCCAAAAACTATAGCAATTGACCAAGAAACACAAAAACTATAGTCATTACAAGTCACCCACTATAAAAGTGGGGCATTGTGAAAAAGAATGCAGCTGCAGGGGAAGTTTTCTGGAAGAGAATGCAGCGTACTAAAGGTTAAAGAGCTGGTCTGTTTAGAAGTTTTCAATTCATTTCTTCATTTTCTGTTTTATGTTAGTAAGCTATTTCCCATTCTTTTCCTTGATAAGACGATTTATTTGCTTATATTTTCCTGTTAGCCTCTTTGTTTTCTTGTACAGATCCTTCATATTTCCTTTGACTGCAGCTTCCTCTGCATTTTTGCCAACTCATCAGTATATTTTCTTATGTCACTTGTGATACCTCATCTTACATTTGTGTTTGCCTTTATGTAAAGTTCGTGAGCCTTGGCTCTGGAATTCCTGTTTTGGCTTCTGTTTAAATGTTGTTTTCTTATATTTTTTCTGTCTTTTATCTTTTTTGATGGTTTCTGTTGTTGTGCTTTGTGCTGGCATTCTCTTTTTTTTCAAAGAACTTTACCACGTTTCATTTTTCTTTTCTTTCTTGCATGTCTGAGACATCCCACATTATTAAATTGTTGTCTGTAGTTATGTATTGTCGGCGTCTGTGGCCTAATGGATATGAAAGCAGTTTCATAATCCAGATATACTAGGTTCGAAACCTGCTGCAGGCGGTTTGGTAGCAGATCGCTTTGTGTGGATTTTTAACAATGGTATAAGCGCCGTAGCGTTCAGAAAGCAATGGCAAACTACTGAATGAAAAAAATTGCCTAGAAAAATCACAAACAGCCAATAAAAGCTGGGGTTAATTGCCACGTCCTGTACAGGATAAGCAACTAACTTTTTAAATTATGTATTATTGCAAATGTTTCTTCTTCTTCGTTCACTCTCAGATGTCAACTTGAATAAGTTCAAAGAAAGCAGTGGTCAGCCTGAGGCTATTGATATCTCTGTAGATTTTCTCCAGGAATGGTACTGGTGATGGCCATATGCGTTTTCTCTGTTCCTCATATGTTGGGCACCTTTGAAGCAGATGTTCGGCAGTCATTTTATCGGTGCCACAGTCACACTCATCAGTAGTTCCTATCTTTAATTTGTTGACTAGATGGTATCTCAATCTGTTATGACCTGTGCGAAGTCTGAAGATTACCACTTGTTCACTTCTGCTGAGCTGGTAATATGGATCATTTTTTTGATGGCCTGGATGCTCTGCTTCCTACTTGTTCCTGTATCTGCGCTTGATAAAACTCTTGGCCTCATAAGTTATATTTGTGTCAATGTCACAAAGTGGATTTAATTATAAAGTGTTGTCTGAGTGTGTAGACAAGACCCTATTTGGAGAAAGACTGAGAGGATATATTTTTTGATGAAAATGACAGTGAATGTGGACAGATGAGACTATTGGCTTCGAGGGTGAGAACCTAGGTTGACTCTCCCTCGCCACTACTGACGTCTTTGATAGCTATAGACTCACCCCTCTTACTACCCTTAAAGGAGATAAGGTTTAATTAACGACCACAGACACACTATACAGACAAATATATAGACGTACAGTATAGTTAAAGAAAGTGACTGATCCAGACTACAGTTTATGGTTTATTTACACAACAAAATTCAGATAACATAATAAAATGAATAGCGTGCGAGGTCGCACAAACCTGGAACAGAACCAAACCAATTAAAAAAATGGCATACAATATATAAACCCACAATGTCACCCTCTCCTTCAACCTGCAGGGAAGAAAGTTAAGGATTAAACAACAGGATTTACTCGGTGGGGTCTCTAACTTTTAGAGCCACCACTCCTAACTATCTTATTCTTAATTATTAAAATCTAACACCTCTGTCCCACTGTAGACCTAACTACTGTCTACACAACCTCTGCTTGAATTTTCTAAAGTCCTACACTGCAGATCACGAACACTGATCCACAAACTGACTTCTTCAATAAAACCTCAGGAGCTGTCCTCTGCTCTGATTTTGTAACTCTTTATCACTACTGTCTCTCCACTCTAAAGCATTCAGAAGGAATTGTAACCCTATCTCCCTCCTCTAATTTTCTCTGTTGATGACTTGAGCTTTAGACTCAATGACTCTCTGACGCGGTTGTCATCTTCTGAGGATCTGATGAGTGACTGGTTGGGAAAAGTATGATTTCCATATCTCTTTTCCGTTGTACTGATAACGGGTCTTGTTCACTACCACTGTATGTGATAGCCAAAGGCGTTAAATAGATTCAGGGCTTTATTATGGCCTTTCTGATGAGCACTAGGTGACGCGCCTATCTGATGTGCTTTTAGAGAGCTTAGAGCTCCTGATTTCTAGAACCAGTTTTCCCGCTGAACAATTTGTTTCTTCTCTGCAAAGGGAACGACTCGGTTCCTTCACCACTGGCGATATCTCGAGCACTCGGCTCGTGAGATGACAAAATTTGCCGTTGGTAACTTGTAAGAGCCGGTTTCAACCCCCCCCCCCCCCCCCCCCCCCCCCCCCCCCCCCCCCCCCCACCGCCCCCGCGCCACACCCCCACTCCCCCACCCCCTCCTCCCCCCTTTTGCGCCATGAAACTGCCAGTTGTCGAATATCTTACTAGAAGCAATCACCTCTGACAGCTACACGGCTGAAATTCTGGAAAACAAAAGAGACCCGCTAATGATTTACTCTGGTATATATCTGTTAAAGATTATTTGGTGGGAGATACTGGTGGGGTCATCAAGAAGATAAATGTTATTATTACTTTCGCTGATAAATGGCGATCAGCATAAGTCGGGCTTACGGATGGCCGACAGGTGTGGGACTATGGAAATATAACATACGCGAATGTGTATAGGTTCTTTAAGTATGTCTATGATAAGTCACTCACACCACAGCAACGTAGAAGTCAGGAAATGTTGTAAGACCTGGCAACGTTATACAGTTTATTAACAAGACGGTCACGTAGACATCATGGTAATAGCACACTGTCATAGGTTACAGAACACAGCAAATCACGAAGCATCAAGTACAAAATATCCATGGAAAAAGTGGATACAGAACATATTATCAAATATCCATTACATTGGTTGCATAAACCACAGGCCTCAGCACAGTACACTTGTTACAATAAATATCCCTCAGGAACAAACTTTCCAACATCTTAAATCCATCGGGACCTCAAGACGCAGCAATAGAGACCGCAGTCAGCGACTCATAGCTTGACTGCCTGCGTCAGGACCAGCGAACCAGAGCTGGTCAAGACCGCACTCCACCTCCACGTGGTGGTCCTGGAAACAGTCTGCAGCTGTGCAGTCTGGCTGAGCGAGTGTGGATCGAAACGGGAAGGCAAACCCGGTCCTAAAAAATGCCGTGCAGAAGTCGGATGTGTCGACCGAAAGGTGCAGATATCACAGCTTAGGCGTAAACAGACACAACGCAACCACCGTCCTTTTCAGGACGAAGGAAGAAGAAGAAGAAGAAATCCATCAAAATTGAACAACATCATGATTCTTATAACATCAGCAACTCTCAGTGCTATTACATCCATGGGAACAATATCCATCAGAGGAAATATCAATCATGATAATCATAATGGCCGGTATAATCCATGGCCTGAACATATCTTCAAAATATCTTAAATTCCCCTTTTCACAAAAGAAATATATACTGGAACACACTAGAGAAATGGTAAAACCGCCATTTCCAAGCTCTACCAGCAAAGTACTGTCACGAAAAATCCGCTGCTTAAAAACAGCTCAGTAACAAATTCATTCAAGCGCAAACTCGCAGCTTGAGATGTCAGCAGAATTCATCCGCCTTCCCCCCCAAAACTAATTCATAGAACGTTCGACAGTTTCTTTGTCCTATTTTTAAAAAGCAAACTAACAGCTAGTCAAAAGAGCTGTGTTCAAAAAGTGTGTGTACAAAAATCCGACCCGTACATACTAGTCTTAAACACTTAACTCCCCTTAATTAAAATATGACTTAACAATATCCCAAAAAAAACCACGCTCTACCCCCGCTACGTCATTCGCTTAGCGTCCCTCTGAAACCAATAAAAATGCCGGAATTTCTAAAAATATCCCGTGCTCATGCTCTATTTTTAGCAATTAAGCGTAACCCGATGACTTATGTTTAGGAAGCCACGTGCAACGAATTGCGTCATGTTACCTCGACTGCGTGAGCAGAATTGACTTGGATTCGTTCTAAGCGTAAGTTCGATGTAACTGGGTAGTGCTTACTAACCTCCCATCCCCCGTTTAAACATAGAATGTACGGGAGTACGGAATTATCTCCTACTCGTCGGGAGATAATGCCCAGCCCTCTAATAACTACGCGTTCACTGCTTACTAAATAAAAATGAATGCGAATATGTTACCAAGATAAGCCTACGAGATCGAAATTATTTTATAGAAAAGAAGACTGGTGCAAAATCTTAAAATTAAACCCGACCGTCATCCCTCCTGAAAGCGCAATAAATTACCAAGAGAAGAAGACCAAACTCAAGTACTTACAGAACATAATTATAGGGAGAACAAAAGAATGGGACCTGTGGAAACTAAAACCACAGTAACTCCTCACAGTGGGAGCCGCGCTGGTGTAATGGCTACGGCGTTATACTGGCGACTAGGTTTTCATGGTTCAAACCCGGGCGTCAGCGTTTGAAGGAATGTTTACGACCGGAAATTTGACTGAATAACCTGAACGGCTCCTGCACATAAATCCCGTGTGGAAGGGAAGGAGCGAAGCTCCTGACCGGGTTGGAAGGAAAGTCCACTGACCCCACCCCCCCAGCCTCGCAATGACATGTCATTGGGCCAAAAGAGCTGGAAAGCTCGAGTGCCGCTGGTTAAAAAAAAAAAAAACTCCTCACAGTCAAGTTGGGGAAGCTTTCCCCCTTCCTTTGCCAATCTGTCAGCCTCTTCCTTTCCATTGTATATGTTTAAAATTTCATCTTTATTTTGACTAACAGAAGAAGACGATGTAAAGCTTTACAATGGGTAACGGAAGAAGTGCCATATCTACTCCTAGATACTTTTTTTTTTAACATCATGTGATTATGAACTAAGCTTTTTTTTTTAATGCGTATATGATCAGTCTTGCTTTTCTGTCATAAATCTGGTGATATCAATATTGCTTTTTAAATTCTTGAAATAAGTTGATTTGAAGCACAGAAGTTCATGGATAACTCTCTGTTGTCATTCATTGTCCCTAGTTCATGTTTTCCTATGACGCAGTTGTCTGTTTCTACTCTTTGGATTATTGTCACCCAAAAGAATTGTGATGTCTTTACATCTTTTTTCATCCATGATATTTTTATAATCTGATGTAAAATTCTTTCACTTTTTCAAGAATAAAACAGTTTGAATGACATTCAGAGTAACAAGGAGAAAAGAAGAATAATGGATTTATCACAGTTCTGGAAATTAGGAAAACTGTGGTAGTATTAGCAGAGCCTTCTGACTACATATTTTATGAGTGTGATAAATATGTCGTCAGGAAAATTCAAGTGTAGACTGTAACTATTTGCTGAAAAGTGTTATTTTTCTATGTTTTTTTAGACTTCATTAAAATGCAGTTTTATGTGGCTAAACCTTATTTTCGACCTTTACAGGGTGTTCTGAGCTTTTCTTTCCTGCATGTGTGACCATGACTTTTAAAATTACTTTATCAACTGTTATTATTTCCTCATTCTGAGAATGTTTAATATTTTGTTCATCGAACCAGGCATTTTTACTTTATTAAATATTATTATTTCCTAATTCTGTAAAAATGTTCCTTGAAGTCAGGTATTTCATTATTCTTCTCGACAGCATAACGTTTTTTGTATAAAAATTATGTTTTCATGTTGACTTTGAAGGTTGTTTTATTTTAAGTTATCTTTGTTCTCAGAGCTCAGCATTCCTCCCATTCAAAACTTGACATAAATGAAGACAATGACCCAGGTCTTTCCAAGATGGATGTTGTTCTAACCTTTACTCTAGAGGTCAGTTAACACCTAAGAGTTGGATTTTTTAGTTGGATCATTTAGGAAAACATTTAATGTTACGATTATTGTTAACTGGAAAAGACCTCTACAGTTAATTTTAAGAAGTTACCTTGATATAAACCCCTAAAGGAAGATGGTCTGTGTTCTCTAAACAGTGTTTATTTTAAGATTGCAATGTTTGTGAGTTAGCTTCACTGCAAATGAAGTGACATTGTTAAAAGCTCTTTCACTTATTGCATACATTTTGTCATTTCATTCAGAGTTATCCATTTGTATGTCAGCCTCTAGATTTTACTTTGTGTTATTTGGATGTCTCCTTTCCTCTCTCTCTCTCTCTTTTGATTGTTCTTACTCTTATTAGTTTGCTGTCATATAACCACATTTATGTCTCTCCTAAAGCTGGCAGTCTGCCTCAGGTTTCTGTCATGGCACACACTTTCTCCCTGATAGGGGTGATGGTTATGCTGTCAGTCTGCTCTTTTTCATGGAGCTGACATTCTTGGAGGACATTTTCTACTGTTTTCTTGTCATCCTCTTATGGGCACATGTCTGTCTGCCTGCCCGATTCTTGAATTTTAATTCTAAGCTAAAGATGTCTGACATCTTGTTTAATATTGTCTAACATCAAAAAGGGGGGGTTCTATATTGCTAAATAGTTACGTGAACGTTTTGTTCCCAGTAAGATGTGTCATCTTATTCCTTTTCACTCCGTATGGAGCCGCCACTGTAGTTGGTCCCTCCCTTTGCAGGAAGCCTGCACCAATCATTTGTATACTCCTACAATGGTGATTTCTGTAGCAGTTTGCATTACGTCCTGGGAACTACACAGGACAAGCAAAAGCTGTTTGCTAACGAAAGATCTGAAATAGAGCAGGTTGAAATTTCAACGCCCTAGTTAATAATTATAAAAATCACATTACAGTTATTTCATTTTGTATTCACGATTGTGAAGTCTTATCTTTGTTTTACTCCCACCTTCACATCCCCTTAAAAAAAAAACTAACTATTCTCTAGCGAAGTAGCAGGCATGAACAGAGACGACCAAAATTTTGGCACTTACTCTTGTCTTCAGCTCATTGCTTTATAGTGTACACAGAATTATATGTGCCCATGCAGGTCAAAACAATAGTTACTAGAGGAGTTCTGTGAAACACCCCTGGAAAATTGCTTTATACATGTGAATTGTCAGGAAGATTGATGAAGCTCTTTTCCTCTTGCTTAGGTGGGACACACAAGGTGATTTTACAACTACTCACCCTCTTCCAATCGTCAAAGTAAAACTTTACACTGAGAGCTCTGGCATGTTGAGTCTAGAAGATAAAGAGTTGGGAAAGGTAACTGTCACCAGTATTTAAAGTCCTGAGGATGATTAAGGATTCTTACTTTTTCGGTTTTGAAGAGGAATATTTTGCCTTTAGATGTGGTTATTTTGATAACTCACTCACATTTTCTCTGTTTTTATTTTCTGGATCATCTCAATGCTAGAGCCAGAATTACTCTATTAAACTTAGATAAAAATGAACCAGTAATCCCAATTAACCATTTTACTGAACTTATTCCATTTTGAAATTCAGCTCCTCATGCACAATTTGGACTACTTGAAAGCAGTGAAATATCTCCTCTCGGTGACCAGAAGAGGATATAATTGGGGAGGACTGATTGTTTGCTTGTTACTTATCTTTTATTGATTGTAATGTTTTGGGCATGTTATGAGAAGAGGACAGCTAGAATATATCATAACAACAGATGAGATTGAAGGAAAAAGAGATAAGGGAAGAGAAAGAGAGAAAATACTGGACAGTTTGACATCATGGCATGGAAAGAAGTCGACAACAGAATTGATAAATTGTACATGGAGCAAGTTGTGGAGTGACATGCGTAGCCGTGTGGCTACCACCTAAGTATGACGGGTTCTATATGACGCCATAAGGCAAAAATAAAAGATATGATAGTCTCAAGGCCAAATTACTGGAAGGGGTTACTAATTAGCCATTAACTGACTGGTCGCTAATGGACGCTATGGAAATATATAAATATGTAGCTTGTTCGCGTTTTAGGTTGCCCTACAACGCAGTAAAAGAATAAAACGACACTTGTAGGCTAGATCCCAAGAGCAGTTGTCCAAGAACAGAACAATTTTACAGTTTTCATCTAGTCCAGCTTGTGTGCAATGAGCTGTACTGCTGGTACAAAATAATTATTAAACCAGTCAGAAAACACTTCGCTCGTCATCCATGCTTTCTTATTGGCATAGTAATGGATGGGTAAATTGGTTACACCCTAAGACATCTTGGATGAATTCTTTTCCCAATGACTGTCAACTTTAACTGGTGTGTGCCTGCAGCATTGGCACAACCAAGAACAGTCAACCTGTCCTTTGCATCCTTAATGCCTATTGGTGCTCTCTCTTCAGCAGTTGTTAAAGTTTTCTTAGGAAGGTAGCGCCAGTACAGAGAAGTTTCGTCGGCATTATATACTTGTTCTGGACTAAGATTTTCATGACATATTATGTTTGCAAATTCGTCAATATAATTTTCAGCTGCTTCGTTGTCAGCAGAACCTTTGTCCCCACAGATTTTTAGATATTTTATGCCATGGCGCTTCTTAAATTTCTGCAGCCACCGTACAGAATATTCACACTTGCCTTCAATGTTCAGTTCTTCATGGTATATTTTAGCTTGTTTCATGACCAACAAACCAGTCAGCGGCATGCATTGACTTCGTCGTTGTCAAATCCATTCTCTCAATACACGGTTAAGATCTTAATTTTTTTCTCTGTGTAAAATTTTCCGATCTGACATTAGTTTTTGGTCATCACTGTCCCTGTAAAATTTGTCATATACTGTGGTAGTTCCTACACCATATTCTTCTGTAAGACGACGTACCGAGACACCACGCTCAAGCTTCTGCAATAACTCTACTTTCTGTGCTATCAATAACGACAAATACTTCCTTTTCGTATTCCCATTGTTATCCACAGGAGTATATGCAGCTCTTTTTGACATTTTCACAATGAAATTAAACTCTAAATCACAAAATTAACGCACAAATATCCAACTCAAAATCACAAAAAAGCTCAGAATTATCCACACACGTGGTACACAACAGACCACGCTATGTTTGAACATTCGTATCCCGCAATAGCGAGTACGTCAGCATATATTGTACTGAGCATGCACGTCATGAGCCAGAAACGTGATAAACTGAACATATCGCGTGGTCAGTTTCTCGCATACCTGTAAAAATATCAATGCGTGGCTGGATGCAGTGACGAGAGAAAACTAACAACACTTTAAAAATTTGTATCATGCGGTAGCGCTTACGTCAGCCTATATTGCACCTTGCGCGTCACGGTTGTAAACGTAATAAACTGAAGATTGCGTTTTTTTGGTTCCTTGCATACCAGTTTTAAAATTTAAAAAAATGGGGGAGAACCAAAAGTCGCTTAAATTATATGCCCAAAAATCTGCCAAAAAAACTTTTGGTTTTCAGAATATTTCGGTTTTCGGATTCTGGGTTACACACCTGTATAAGAAAAATGCTAAATACAACCGCAACGTAAAGTACTAACTAAGATCACGCCACATAATGTCAGACCACATTACACTCAGCCCCAGATGTACATGGATAACTGCGTCTGGTAACAAAGGCTTAATCGCCTTGGCATCTGCCTTATAGGCAGCGACTGTCAAACTAAAGGAAACCCCGGCTACACATGATCTCCTACGCCACAAAGCATGATACTTGAAGAAGAATATTGTAATTTGGATATCAGTAGAAGAAATGAAATTTTTGCTTTTGTCTATTTATTTCAAATAATATGACAGCTGACTTAAACAGCTGTATCCTTTCACACCTTTTGAGTTTGTTTTTTTTCGTTCCCTGCCGTCTTTTTATTGATTCTTTCTCATGCAGTGTTGCTAGACTGTCCAGGGTCATCTGTTTTTTTGTTGTTGCTTGCTTGCCTTGGTTCATGGGGTCCTGAAGAGGTTTTGGAATTTAAGGGGAAGAAAAAAAATGTCAGGGCTTTGAGAAGTTTTGAAATTTTACAGATATAGTAGACATTCTGAAGTTCCAGAACTTTGGTTGACTGAGTTCCAAAAACATTTTAAGAAGTTCTTGTATGCAGTAGTTTTTGCTGCCCCCCAAAGTAATTTGTTTCCTGTGTATCATTCATTCAGACGTGTCAATATTGAAAAGATGTACACACACCACCACCACCACCCCGTCCCCATATACACACCCCTAAAAATGGTGAGAAATCTGAAGATTATGAAATGCATACAATTTTCAGGAAAGAAAAATTGATTCTTCTTCGCCTTTTATCTCACTATGGAGCATAGGCCTTCAATTAGTTCTGTCTAGGCCATTCTGTCTTGGGCATTCTGTTCAAAATCTGTCTATGTCTTTATCTTTCTTATATTTGTCTCCAGTTCTGTGTATGTTTTTTTTGAGTCTTCTTTTTTTTTCTCTGCCTTGGAGATTCCAGAAAAAGGACTGTTTTGTAATTATAAAAAGTCATGTTCTCAACTTGTGTATTATCTATAGGAAAAGAAATAGGGAAAGAAATTGAAAAAGAAGGGCACAGTGGGGAACAGAAGGATTGATATCCCAAAAAATTTACAAGGAAGGGTAAAAATATTGAAGAGTAAAGCGAAGGACAGTCAATTAGTGTCGAAAGGATCGACATTACAAGCACCATGCAAGGCTCTGGACTGACACCGGGGTCAAGGATCAGCACAACCAGCTGTCTCCCTGGTCACACATTGGGTGCTGGGTGCCTTTAAATCCCAGCATCTGGACGTCCCTGACACCGATACACAGGATTTTTGGTGCCTGAAATCTTCCTATCCTGGTGGTACCATATCCCATGTACACTGGTTGAGGATACCCAAATCCCTCTCCACATACGTGTAATAACATTGACAATATTAGTAGTAATAAAAACAATAGTAATACTATTTAATAAAAACAAATGAAAGAAAATAGTCCAAGCACTCTAATCATTAATAAACAAATACTAACACATCTCATCTCATAATCGGAACCTCTTCTACCCCGTGAAACGAGGTGTAGAGGGTACCCAAGTGCACAAGGCCCATGGGCGGGACATGTAATCAAAGTGACTTGGCAAACAGGTGATTAGCCCATTGTGCCCGGACTTGCCCTCAAGTGTACTCATATACGCTATAAAACCTCCGAACTATCGAGACGTCATTCCAGCCAAAATGGACAGAGCCTCATATACCCGAAGGTTTCGAGGGATGTCCTTCCTCATCTGCACAAAGGCATTTATAGAGGAACTCTCAGGACCCATAGGTCTGAGGAAAGGAGCAAATCTGAAGACAGGCACAGCAGTCTTTGGTACTGGGAGGTCTCCACTCAGAGTGGTGTACCACACACAGTCAGTAAAGACATAGGTCGCCTGCGGCGTAATACTAACACACCATTTAAAAAAAAAAAAAGGAACTACACATAAAAATAATTTTTTTTTAAACTACTAACTACTCTTAATATGAGGATATATATATATCTACCCTTCCAAGATGGAGGTGAAATCCGTTTCTCACCTTAGACGCCGAAAGAAAAACATCAGGAATGTGTGTATTTCGATGGATAGTACCATGTTATGTTAAATTATAGAATAAAAGATACACCAGAGTATCTAGTGGTGTAGATATTTTCCTATAACTGACCTCGAAACCCTCGAATCGGTCGGTTGGATCGGAGGGTTGATCAGTGAGTTAACAATTCACTATCGTAAAACAAGCTATTGTTACCGAAACAGAACCAGGCTCGACAGTAAACATGACTCACTCTAATATCTTGGGGGCTAAGGAGATTTTTAAAATTGGATACTGGAATGTAAGAACTATGTATCAAGACGGAAAATTGGAAGAAGTAATTAAAGAAATGGATAATTATAAGTTGGACTTATTGGGTGTCAGCGAGTGTAGATGGACGGGGAAGGGCATAAAATATATTTCAGAAGAAAAAAAGCAAATTATATACTCTGGTAGTAATGATAATCGTCACACAGAGGGAGTAGCCATCCTAATGACACAGAAAGCAGCAGCATCGCTTATCAGCTGGGTACCTATCAATGAGAGGCTAATATTAGCTAGATTTCAGACACGATTTTTCAAGCTCTCAATTGTACAATGTTATGCACCAACTAACGACGCTCTTGATATCACAAAAGATGACTTCTATGAAGCACTTCTAAGTACCATCAACACAATACCCAAGCATGACATAATAGCAGTCATGGGTGATTTTAACGCCAAAGTAGGTGACAACAACGATGGAGTACAAAGATATCTCGGTACTCATGGCATAGGCTGTATGAATCAAAATGGCGAAAGACTTCTAGAACTTTGTGAAATATCAAACCTCGTTGTGGCAGACACCATCTTTCCACATAAGAATATCCACAAGATAACATGGAATTCACCTGATGGCAGAACTAAGAACCAGATAGATCACTTCTGCATAAGCGCTAAATTTCGCTCATCAGTTCAAGACGTCAGAGCATACAGAGGTGCAGAGATCGGAAGCGATCATAACCTCTGCATAGCTAAACTGAGAATTAAACTGAAGAAGTTATACCAACAGAATAAAAATAGAAGAATAGATGTACACAGACTGCATTCAAATGATATAAAGGAGGAATATAATGTCAAAATGAACAACTATTTCGATGCTTTAGGCAAAATTGACAACGATATCAACACCAAGACAATCGATACTAAATGGGAACAACTGAGAACAGCAATGACAGAAGCAGCAGTAGCGACCACCGGATACCTAGTACATAAAAAGAAAAAATGGATGAGAGAAGAAGATACTTGGGATAAAATACAAGAAAGGAAAACAGCAAAACTTAAACTACTAGCGGCAAGTACACATAATGCAGTTGAATCTTGCAAACTAACTTATAACTTGTTAAATAAAGAAGTGAAGACAAAAACTCGAAGAGATAAAAGACATTTCATCAATGAACTGGCCGTAGAAGCTGAAAATGCTGCAAGAACTGGTAATAGTAGGTGCCTTTATCAAATTACAAAACAACTATGTCACCAGCCTACTGCTATGGAAACACCTGTTAAAGGTAAATTAGGGAATTCAATACCAACAGAAAAAGAACAAATGAAGAGATGGGCTGAGCACTTCATGGAGGTGCTAAACAGACCACCACCAACAGTAACACCTGATTTTAATAATGAAACACCCATCACCACCTTGCCAATAACTTGCGATGAATTCACGCTGGACGAGATCAAACAAGCCGTTAAAAGATTAAAAAATTTTAAAGCTGCTGGAGTTGACGAAATTTCAGGGGAAATGATTAAAGCAGTTAATGACAACAACCTCTTGAGAATTTTAGATATTATAAATGAAGTATGGAGAGAAGAACAACCACCACAACAATGGAAAGACAGTATTATTGTAAAGTTACCGAAGAAAGGTGATCTATCAGACTGTAATAACTGGCGTGGTATATCTCTATTATCAGTACCTGGAAAATTATTATGTTGCATGATGTTAGAAAGACTTAAATTGCATGCTGACGAAAAGATCAGAGAAGAACAAGCGGGTTTCAGGCCGAAACGATCATGTATTGATCAAATATTCACACTAAGAACAATTATAGAAGAATCAGTGGAAAGGCAATCGCCACTTATTATCACCTTCGTCGATTTTCAAAAAGCCTTTGATAGTCTACACCGCCCATCATTGTGGAAGATATTTACAATCTATGGTTTTCCAACAAAATATGTGAATATAATCAAAGCACTATATGACAATGCAAGATGTTGTGTTAGGACAAATAAAGGGAATACAGAATGGTTTACAGTAGAAACAGGGGTGAAACAAGGCTGTATTATGTCACCACTACTTTTTGGAATAGCTATTGATTGGGTTATGAGAAACTATACCCACAATGAACAATTAGGTATAAAATGGACAAATGGAAAATTCCTGGGGGACCTGGATTTCGCAGATGATGTAGCATTCTTAAGTTCAACACCAAGACAATCCCAAGAAGCAATAAATAATTTGTGTCATCTCTCGGTTAAAATAGGTCTCCAAATAAATGCCTCTAAAACTAAAGCTATGAACTTTTCTAACGAGACCTTTGATATCATCTTGAACGGGGAAAAAAAACTACAGAAAGTTGAAAGTTTCAATTATTTAGGCAGTAAAATGACTCAGGATGGTGACACAACAAGAGAAATCCATACTAGAATTGCTTTGGCAGCTAGCGCCTTCAATAGATTATCTAACATTTGGAAATTACGATCATTGAATATACATACCAAGCTTCGTCTGTTTAATTCAAATGTTATCTCAGTGTTAACATACGGCTGTGAGAGTTGGAAAATAACAAAATCATTGGAGAACAAGCTGAATACATTCGAGAACAAATGTCTTAGAAAACTCATGAACATCAGTTGGAAAGAATTCAAGACTAATCGACAAATAAGAGAAGACTCTAGGCAGAAATATGTCTCCGACTATATAAGGAAAAGACGATGGTCATATATCGGTCATGTCCTACGAATGCAAAACAACAGAATACCACTACAGGCGCTCACTTGGGTTCCTGAGGGTAAGAGGAAAAAAGGAAGACCAAAAGAAACACTCAGAAGAACAATAATAAGAGAAGGAAGAACGTTGGGCCTAAATAATGTGCAAGAGCTAAGAGGAGTGGCGTCACAACGAACAACCTGGAGAGCACTGGTTTCTGCCTTATGCGCCGTGTTTGGTGCTTAAAGAATTTATTATTATTATTATTATATATATATATATATATATATATATATATATATATATATATATATATATATATATATATATATATATATATATATATATATATATATATATATATACATATATATACATATATATACATATATATATATATGTATATATAATTCCAGGACCATTCATACAGAAACACTCAGAAGAACAATAATAAGAGAAGGAAGAACGTTGGGATTAAACAATGTGCAAGAGCTAAGAGGAGTGGCGTCACAACGAACAACCTGGAGAGCACTGGTTTCTGCCTTATGCGCCGTGTTTGGTGCTTAAAGAATTTATTATTATTATACATACATGGTCCTGGAATTTTACAAAATGGTATTGTAAAAGTCATGAAACTTGGTTTTGTTAAGTCCTGTAAGAACCCTGAAATATGCATTCCCTGATGCTTTCTTATTTCTATGAAGATCAAACAATGGGGCAAGTACATCCTGAAGCAACATTTCTTCCAATTTATGACTTGGATAGAGTGTTTTATTTCACCTTGCAGCTGTTGTTCACCCTTTAAATCATCATTTTGTCATGGTCCAACAGGTTGTAATCAGACCAACTGCCAACAGTTCAAGAACTCCAGAATGGTATCATATGCACAAGACTAAAAGCTTTCCTGATGATCTACGCATAAAAATAGCAGTTAGAATGGATAAACCACAGAACATGAAGCACTGTGGGTAAGAAATTTAATGTTCAGCTGGAAATTTTAATATAGCTATTTAATTAGAAAAAAAAAGAGCTTTTAAAACACCGTCACCTTGGTAATAGAGTTTTATTTCATTGTTGAACTCACGGTTAGCACTTAAAAAGTATACTTTAAATGCTTTTTTAAATTTTTTTATTTTCTCTGTTCTAGGTATCTTTATGCTTTGGGTAAAACAGTGTGGAAAAAGTGGAAGAAAAGGTACTTTGTGTTAGTTCAGGTATGGTACCCAGCAAAGCGAAATAAATTAAAATCAGACAGTTATTAATATTTCCAATGTAATTTTCATCATCATCATCATCTTTTTGCATTTTCTCATGTTTCTTGGAAACTGAAGGTTTCCACTCATCACTGTTGCGAATTTCTGGAGTAAACTATGTGTTGTCCATTCCTATCATTCTCTTGTTTTCATTAAACCATGGACTAGATGATCTGGCATTGGGACGTCTAAAGCGTAGCAGCTTTGTGCATCAGGGAAAAAGACTTAAAAGACAGCATCAAGAAGACCTATCCATGAAGACAACACCACTGAAGCCTACCCTGTACCATGGGAGCAGGCCAGCAATGCCCTCCAAATTAATACATCAGTCAGTGGTCTCACAAGTGGATGTGAGTATAACGATCTGCAAAAACGAACTGCTACATTGAGTATGATCCAAGAAAGCTATCCCGATCAATCATGGATACATGCCTATACAGATGGATCAGCAACTAATGCTGTTAGGAATGGAGGTGCCGGTATCTTTATCTCATATCCTGACAACCACTATGAGACTAGGCACATTCCCACTGGTAAATTCTGTTCCAACTATACAGCTGAGGTTCAAGCTCTAGAGCAAGCTGCAAATATGATTTATAACACCAACTCTGACTGCCACCAGGTAGTCATCCTCACAGATGCACTGTCTGTCCTGCAAGCTCTCAAGGGTGGTAAACTCCCACACCTGAGAAATGAACTAAACAAGGTAGCTGCCAAAAGGAGAACCATACTTCAGTGGGTACCATCTCATTGTGGTGTACCCGGAAATGAAAAGGCAGATAAACTTGCAAAAAAGGGAGGAGAATGTGAACAAGAAGATAATGAAGTCACATACTTTGAGAAAAAGAGAGCTATCCAGACTATCAGAAGAGAACAGAACCAACCCAAAGACGACTATCACACTCTCGACCGGCAGGGACAGATAACAATTTTTCGCCTCAGGACAGGGCATAACAAACTGAATAAACACATGCACAAGCTACGATTGTCTGCTTCACCACTGCACATGTGGATTAAACGAACAAACTGCTGAGCATGTTCTACAGGATTGTCCTCTGTATGACCAGTTAAGAAAGATATACTGGCCCAATGACTCAACACTAAACTCAAAGCTATATGGAGCTAAAGAGGAACTTCAAACAACAGTCGAATTCATCATGAGAACTCGTCTGACGGTGTAAACATCAAAGATGCGATCGCAAGAAGAAGAAGAAGAAGAATTAAACCATGTACTGTTTTCCTTATTTTGCATCCAGGCACATGTTGTGGTTGGAATCCCTTTTCTTCTTCCGACCTTATCGGTATCCAAAGTATGTTTCTGTCTTTTCTTTCATGTTTCTTATTTAGTTTGAATTTTAGCAATATTTTTAGATAAACAACTTTAATTTTCATATTAAAATCAGTGTCTTAGTAGCTTGAATTGTTCCCTTCCATCCCCCTATATTTACACTATTTAGTAATCTTAATCACACTTCATCTTTCTTTTTCACTTTTCTACTAGCATTGGCATTTATTTGGACTTCTTCAAACTTTCTGGATGGTTAGATCCAGTTCTTTCTTTGCCCTACCCTTCTGAATTCAGCCTTGCAGTATCTTCCTTAGCGACACATTTTTTTCATATGGTTAGAAAGCTTCACATTCTTTCTATTAAACAGCCATAATGACTAGACAATTGATTCTGTTGTTTTTGTCATGAAGAAAAGTTGTTGAACTGTCAAGTTTTCTTTGTTTTCAGCCTATTGCAGTATTATTACCTCATCTTATTGAATTATTTTATTACAATTACTTTTAGCCTTTCAACGCATAATACAGACATGGAACTATTTATTCGGTGTGCTTGGAACCTGAAGGTTGCTGGACAGGGTTTTTTTTCCAGAATTTGAGTAGCCAGGTCTAAAATGGACCAAAAAAAAAAATGATAACAACAATAACGCACAAGAAAATAAGTATTAAATAAATGAGTTGATTTGTATCAATTACATGGCATCATCATGAAAGGAAATATCTTGACAGTTTGCGGAAGATGTAGTTGATGTGATAGACACTCCCAAGGTTGAAGGCTAGGGTTCAGGCATAGATACTTATATGACCACCAGCTATGCACAATGCTACAATATAAGTACGTGGAAGTGAACCTATGTCTGTGAGGCTAATTACATCCTCATTGACTCTTGAAATCATCCACACACTTCCAGGGATTCCCCCTGTGGTGAAACCTTTTGAGAACCCAGCATTGCACACTAAGCTTTGAGACGTCATTTGAGCCCCAGGTGTAATTCTTTGACTTTGACTTGGTTGACTGCATGAAGAAGGATCTCACTGTGGACCCAGTGATAGGCAGGGGAAGCTGAGAAGTGAATCTGTGCAGGACATGACAATTCTTTGGGAGAGCCCAGAACCAGAGTACAGTATTTTAGCTCTGCATAGTTGGAGAGCCCCCTTGGATGGCGAGGAATGCACAGTATGCCACGCACTTCTTACTCCTAGCTTGGGACCAGATGTAATGATCCTTTAAATGCAAGCTAAGCTGGAGAAACTGAAGCTCATGTGACTTCAACTCTTTAAACATGTTTTGGAATGGCAGAAAAGCCTCAGGAAAAGTCTAGATCTACAGTGTAGATAATACCAAGGAGTCTTCAACTTGATATTGGCTGCAAAAGAGCGAGAAGCTCAGCAGCACTAGTTAAACAACAACAACATGTACCTGAAGAGGTTTGCTGGGAAGCCAGTTTCTGAAACATATCTTGTAAACTTTGTTGTTTTACATATTTTAGCCTTTCTTTTATAAGCAATTCTTCAATTTTATAAAGAGACAGCACGTGATACTCGCTCGCAAAACGTCTCTGTTACATTCCACGACCAATTGTTATTGTTATTGCTGAACAGAATTGACATCAGTGCACTCTGGGCAATGGGTTTGTATAGGCACTCAGTCTCCCTCAGTATATGTCGAAGAGTGAATGCTAACTGGTCCTGTAGCTCACTGGTTGTATACATGATGGATGCATCCTCTCATACGTCCATATCTGCTAGCCTTATGTTTGATGCCAAATTCCATCAGTCTTAACCTTGATGATTCATCTATTGCAGTGTCATTCTCTAACAGGCGATCATTGTTCTCAGTTTCTCTCCCTTATCAATATCCAGTCTCCCCACTTTGGGTGCTTTTGATGCTAGTTTGTCAGCTCTATCATTACCGTGAACACCTACAATGCCAGGACAGTAGATCCACGACTGAGTTCTTTCATAAAGAGGTTTTTCTGCAGGTCTGTTTTATATAATGACTGTATATTAGAACCAGGCTGAAAAAAGCTCTAAAAATTTGAGCTACAGTCACAAGAGGACAAGCTTTCGCCATTGAATTACTTGGCTAGCATTTTAATTGTTACACTATGTTGGTTTCTGACAGTACATTTGAAACATTTATTATTTTTTTTTTAATAACTTTGTTGGTTTTTTTAAGAACAGGATTTCAGAGGCATAGATGTGAATTAGAATTAATGTCATCATAATGTCTTTATTCTGTGTTGAAAAGACTGTCATTTCTTGTATTGTTTCTTGTTTGATTACCCAAATGGAGCTGTAGTTTAATTTACTCTGCGCTGTTACATTATAAAACTTTCTACCATGTTCTATACATCTTATATGCTGTGATGTGGCACTGTAATTCTGACTTTCAACCGGCCCGATCCTGTTCTTTTATTTTTTATTTTCACCAGTTTTATTTTCTTCTGATCACGCGATTTTCCGTTGTTTACGGAAATCGCTATTTTCGGGCCCGCTTTTCCACCATTTTATATCTTCTCATGTGAATATATCTTGTTCGGTACTTTTGGGAAGGTAATTTAAATGGGTTCGTTTATGATGGTAGGTTTATTTTATTCTAGCATCAGTTGTACTTTCTTCTGATTTTTCGCGATTCCCGTAAAGTTCGTTGTTTACGGACATAATCGCCATTTCCGGCACGCGATATGACGAGGCCGGAAGCACGCGGCCGGAAGTGCGTGGGTTGATAGTATTAATTTTTCTCCATTAATTACTATTTTTGAAGAACGACGTAATGCAACAGTGTGCTTATTCTTTCTATGATTTTGGCAATAGATAGGAGTGTGTGAAGTTGTGAGAAACACGTGTGCCATATTTGTAGGATGTTATGTAAAACCACCATTTATTCCTGTATATTTTCTAATGTAAATTTATGGGGGAATCCCTGGTGTATTCGTTAATTTTTCTGAGCCTTAAAAATGTGAGAAATATTGTCAGAGGGTTCAGATTTACGTTGTAAATGAATTATACTGCTTAGGGGAGGAAACTATTCCTATAGCGATAGTTAATTTAATAAGAGTAAGCCGGGGAAACTCCTGTGTTAATGGGTAAAAGGATTTCCCTATTTTTGTCAAGTTTGAACACGTGAACGGCCATGTAACATGTCAGACGGGTCTGGGCTATTGTTTGTTTTACCTGGCAGATTTTAGTAGAAGGAGGGGGGATGAAAGTGCCACGTGGGATAGTGGTATTTTATGTATTGTGTGAAGAACGAGAGAAGGAGAGAGATTTAAGTGCCACGTGGGTAATATTAATTTTTGTATTGTTGTACATGACGAGTGAGCCACGTGGGCAATATTATTTTATGTATTGTTGGAAATGACAGAGAAGGGGAGTTAGGTTAGAGATGCGTTAGGTTGGAATTGTTATACAATAGACGCATCTTCTTTTAATTTCAGCGAGTCCCGGCAAGAATAGTGGGAAGCGTAAATTTGCCCATGTGCAAAATTACCCACGGCAACAGGACCTAGCTTAAGGGTCAGACCTATGGTCTCTGGCAGTGAAGCCCCTATGCTTCAGCTGGACCGAGGTTATTTAACATACAGCCGAGAGCATCGCTATTATAGTCTCTAGCAACGGCAGGGGGCCGTGAGACTGAGTTACATTGCCTACAGCCAGAACTTTAGGCCGTGTTGTTTTTTTTTTTCCTCTAACTCCGGAGCGGGTTAAAAGAGGGAAGCTATTCAGCAGCAGAGAAGTTTTGTCTACAGTTAATCAAGTCCCTCATGCTTGATATCCGAACATTGTCATCACCAAAATCAGGAACAGGTGACAGGGTTACCATACCTAGGTCCTGATAGACATCGAGAAGAGAGTAACGGAGACGCCGCATCATCAGCCCTCGAGAGTTAGAGAGACACTGAGATCAAGAGAGAAAGATAGAGAAGGAGGGAGAAAATAGACAGGACCAGTAGGGTCTGTTCAGTATCCATTGGACGGATAGACACTGAGTCTGCGTTCGAAAAACCAAGTCTATTATATTTAGCATTTCGTGTGGTGTAGTTATCGGCGCCTATTGCCTAACTAGTAGAAAGCTGTGTAGCCGTTCATTGAGGAAGAGTCACCAGGACTGAGACAGTATAAAATTTATTAGTGTTAGAGAGTGGAGGCTAAAAGTTGACAGCCCCACCCAAGTAGATTTGGTTTAAATCACTAACCATTTTTATTGTTCCTCAGCAGGGTGACAGGAAGAGTGAATGTGTTTTGGGTTTTTTTTTTTTGGTTGAGTGTCTCTCAATTTAATTGTTACCTTGGTTTTTCCAGGCCGTGCAACAGTGCACGCTATTGACTGACTTGATGACGTATGATGCCATTTTATGTTTTCTTGTATGTAAATAAATATATATATATATTATTTACTGGATCAGCTTCTATTATTTACTGGATCAGCTTCTATTCTTTACTATACTTACTCTATGTTGTCTGTATAGTGGTGTTTGTGGTCGTAATTATACACCTTATCTCCTTGTGTTTCAAGGCAGTCAGAGGTGGGGAGACTATAGCCATTTTTTTTAGTCACGAAGCGGCAGGGGGAGATTCAAATCCTGGGTCTATCTCTTGAGCCAATAGTCTCACCTGTCCACAGGCATGTTATTTTCCATCTAAATTCTATCTTCTCAGACTTTCTCATACTAGGGTCTTGCTTTCATTCAGGCACACTCTATAATCTAGCAGTTATCTCTCTGACACACGCACATCAATCAGAATGTACCATATAAAATTTGTGTTCAAAAAATTTATTTTTTAGTTATTGCTCATCTTTTTCTAAAAAAAAATAGATTTAATTAAATAAAGGAAGGATAATAGAAGGAGGGGAGGGCTTGATGAGGTAATTGAAAAATGCGAGGGGAAAAGATGGTTGAGCAATCATCAGACATGAAACTCCAATAATAAAGAGAAGGAATGACCATTGAAGAGCAGATATATTCAGGTTTAAGTAAACACAAATTAAGACATTTTCTCAGCTGCAATTTGCATGCATCTGCATTGTGTCAGCTGGCCAAAAAAATTATGGATAAAATTTAGAGGTTTGATTTTATTTTATATTCACACTGTATATTTTATTTCTTCTGAAGGTTTCCCAGTACACATTTGCAATGTGTTCGTACAGAGAAAAGAAACCAGATCCAACCGAGATGATGCAGTTAGAGGGTTTCACGGTTGATTACTGTGAACCCCATCAAGGTACAGCTGGTTTTATTTATTCAATAGTACTTGATGACAGAGAAAATTTCAGCATTGTGCAGACTTTTGTTTCTTCAAAATTTACTGTCTTGGTACATGGAAAACTGGAAGAATATCAGTTTCTAATGGTGGAAAATTGTATTTGTAAAAAGTAATGTTTCTACTCCATTGCATAGATTGCTGCTGATGTTTCATTGTATGTTAACTGATCTATTGGCACCTACCCAGTGCACTATAGTGGTATTTGTTTGCTAAAGTTTTTGCAGTGATCTATAGAGTAATATGAACTTATGCTTCTGTTGCACCCTCAGAATTGTTTGTTTTCTTGGAAATCAGGTCCAAAACAAAAATAAGAATCTTCAGCTAAAATGTCAAGGCAGTTCAGTCGCATGAATCTGAAACATGGGAAACTGAAATGACTATCAAGTAGTTCCAGACTTTCATAATTGGATGTTTATGCTGAATTGAAGGATTAGTTTTGTTGTTTAACTAGGGCTGCTGAGCTTCTCACTTTTTTGCAGCCTATACCAAGTTGAAGACTCCTTAATGTTATCTACACGGTAGTTCTAGGCTTTTCCTGTGACTTTTCTGCCTTTCTGAAACATGTTTAAAAAGTTGAAGTCATGAGCTCCAGTTTCTCCAGCTTGGCTTGCATTTAAAGGATTGTCAAATCTGGTTCCAGGCTAGGAGTATGAAGCGTGAGGCATACTGTGCATTCCCCGCCATCCAAGGGGGCTCTCCAACTATGCAGAGCAGAAATACTGTGCTATGGTTCTGGGCTGTCCCAAGGAATTGTCACATCCTTCACAGAGCCACTTCTCAGTTCCCTCCGCCTGTCACTGGGTCCATAGTGAGATCCAGATGCAAGCAGTCAACCAGGTCAAAGCCTGGCCTCAAGTGACTTCTCCAAGCTTAGTGTGCAATGCTGGGTTTTCAACATGTTTCACTACAGGGGGAATCCCTGGAAGTTTATGAATGATTTCAAGTGTCAGTGAGGGTTTAATGAACCTCACAGACAGAGGTTCATTTCCACAAAAGTATATTATAGCATTGTGCATAGCTGGTGGTCATATAAAGATGACTACAGATATGCCTCCATGCGTAATTGAAGGATTGAAATGGTATGTGGAACTGATTAGTGCCCCTTGATGTATAGAGAGTTACGCGAACTATGTCAGAATCGAAAACGAGGCTGAAAGACGTAGACGCCATTTTCGACTGGACAATACCAGGGCTAGTAGCGAGAATAAGCAAGATTTTTTTTTTTTTTTAAATTAATGAAGAAAAATATCCCGATCAACCTCTGATGGGTTATAATTAGAATATATATTGTTTTCAATTCCGAATAATATGAACAACTGCCGATATGAGAAAGTGGCCTCACATTTGTCAAATCATTGTAAATAGGGACAATCACAATTATGCTAATACGTTAAATAAATAAACAAAAACAAAAAACAAACAAAATCAAGAAGAAACTCTGAACAAGAATAATATTAAAATGGAGGGGTGTAAAGGCCTGGTGGTTCCAGTTATATAACTGACTTTAACAGATATTTAATTGATTTTCATCTGTTAAAAGTCATATGCATTGTAAGAACAGCATCAGACCTTCACATTCCCAGCCACTAATATTAACATTTGTTCGTGTTAAATATTTAAATATTGTTTGACTATATTATGCAGTTCCCGAGGTCTGTCTATTCTTAACACCTCTTCTATATTTATAAGATAAGATATATATATATATATATATAATTTTAAATTATATAATATAAATTATAGAATTTTATAATTATATAATTTTAATATATCAAATTATAAAATACAAATTATATAATGTAATAAAAATTTTATATTTTTATTATTTTATTAATATTTATTAATTATAATAAAATTATATAATAAATTATATAATATTATTATTATATAATAATAAAAATTATATATATACTGAAGCACATTAAAAACGCACCACCTGTATAATCCAGGAACAGAGTGTGAAATGTAAATATAAGTGTTTACAAGTTTACATATTTGGAATCTTTATTCATTTTCCTATGAATCCATGCTGGTCATTAATTTGTACATTTGATTGTTATGAATTTCATTGCATTCTGTGCAGGCAAGGGAGAAAACCAAAAATGCAACCAATAAAAAAATTCATTCACACTATCCTCAGTATCTGGTATGTCCACCGTGTGCTTGCAAACAAGCTTGGCAGCGGCTCCGCATGGAACGCACAAGTCTCTGAAGGAAATTTCAGGGAATCAAGTCCCATTCACGTGTAAGAGCAGCTTCGAGCTGTTGCAGATTAGCTGGAGAACCTTGCCTGTAGACTCTGCGTCCAAGCTTGTCCCACAGATGTTCTATAGGGGACATGTCTGGTGATAGGGCAGGCCAATCAATCGTCACAATGTTCTGCTGCTGTAGATATTGCTGCGTAATGCATGCGGTGTGCGCACGTGCGTTATCCTGCTGGAGAAGCTGCAAGTCTGGATAATTTGTGAACGCAGGAGCAACCAATGCATCCAGAATCTCATCTCGATATGTCACAGCATTAACATTTCCACGAAAGACGTGAAAAGGCAAGCAATGGT